>JAYGXS010000008.1:29607977-29636681 GCA_036362985.1 Ligula intestinalis
GCGATGGTAGTCTAGCCACAAGCCTCTACACGAAAGGATTTAACGCGGATATTATCCTTAATTATGGTAGTAATCATCCCGCTGCTCACAAAAGAAGCTGCGTGCAAACTCTGTTCCATCGGGCTTATCGCTGTTGTAACAGCGACGAATTTCTCAAGAAAGAACTCGCTCACCTTTATCGCTCTTTTCAATCTAACGGCTATCCGACCAGTTACACAAAACGACTAGTCGTCCTACCTGGTTGACGAGAGACCTTAACAGGCAACAGAAGAAGAAGAATAGGAAATGGAAGTTATCCAGGAAAACTGGGTCGCCAGTACACCTCGAGGAATTCCGACGCCAAAGAAATGCAGTAAAAAAATCAATTCGCCAGGCCAGGAAAAACTATGAATCAAGAATCCTCCAACAGGCCGAAGAAAAGCCCAAAATTTTATTCCGCTATATTAAAAGTAGATAAAAAACAAGGATCCTGTCGCAGTACTTAAGAATGATGATGGCGGAGAAGTCGTTGAGAATGACGAGAAAGCCGAGAACTGTAGCCGGTTCTTTGCCTCGGTATTCACTAGGGAAACCGAACTTCATTTTGATAATGCCAACAGTGCTGTTGCAAACGCCGGTCCGGCACTTCATTCTCTACTATTTCCAACATCTGTAGTTGAGAGGGAGCTGCAGAGCCTCAAAGAAGCAAAGTCATCCGGTCCAGACAATATACCAGCCAAGCTCTTGAAAGAATTGGCAAGCGAACTCTCAGAGCCCCTAGCACATATCTTACGTTCTTCATTTGAACTAGGAAAACTGCCATCTGAATGGAAAATGGCAAATATTTACCCGATATACAAGGGCGGAGCCCGAACGAAGGTTAACAATTACCGGCCCGTCAGCCTAACTTGCATTTGCTGTAAGGTGATGGAAACGATAATTAAGAAGACGACAATGGAGTTCTTGGAGGAGAACAACCTACTGTCAGGGCTCCAACACGGCTTCAGAAAGAACCATTCTTGCCTTTCCAGCCTTCTACTCTCCACTGAGCAGTGGACTCGCGCACTAGATGAAGATGGTAAGGTTGACATCATCTATACGGACTTCAAGAAGGCATTCGACAGCGTCCCACATAAGCGTCTAATGTAAAAATTGTCAGAAATTGGCATAAGAGAAAACCTGCTGGCATGGATCACAGATTTTCTCACAGGGCGATCGCAAACTGTGTGCATCGGTGACTCAAAGTCAAACCCTACATCTGTTCTGAGTGGTGTCCCGCAAAGCTCTGTCTTAAGACCACTGCTCTTCCTTATCTATATCAAAGACTGTGTCAACGACCTGGGTTGCAGTGCTTTCATGTTTGCCGACGACGTCAAGCTCTGGAGAGCCATCAGGTCTGACGCCGATAGGAAAGCGCTTCAAGAGAGTCTTAATCGACTTAGCTGCTGGTCTGCTAGTTGGCTTTTAAACTTCAACATTAGTAAGTGTGTGGTTTTAAAACTCCATACTAGAAGGACTGATGAGGAGAACGATTCCTTCCAATACCTCCTCGATGGGCACCCGCTTTCAAATGTGAACGAACAAAAGGATCTCGGTGTTCTAATAAATTCCTCACTCAAACCATCTACTCAGTGTGTAAAGGCAGCTAAACGCGCGACACAGGTGCTGTTTGCGATAAGGCGGCGATTCGTAAACATTGACAAGGAGCTCTTCAGGAAAACCTACGGAGCGTTTGTTCGGTCCCACTTTGAGTATGCTGTCCAGGCCTGGCGTCCGTGGTTCAAGAAGGATTACCTGCACCTGGAACGAGTGCAGGCGCGGGCTACGAAGATAGTCAAGGATCTTGGTCATCTGCCTTATGAAGACAGACTGACCGAACTTGATCTTTTCCCTTTCAATTATAGGCAACTCCGCGGGGACCTCATAAAAACCGACCGAATTGTTAGAGGCCAAGGCTGCGCCCTAGAATTTGATGATTTCTTCGAATTGGCTCAGACTGACCATCTGCGAGGTCATCCTTTTAAACTACAGAGAAAATCGGCCCGTATCGACGTTCGACGAACCGCCTTCTCGCAGAGGGTCATTGGAGCGTGGAACGGACTCCCGGAAGATGTGGTCCTCTCAGATACTGGTGACATTTTTAAACACAAACTTGATTCTCATTTGCTGAGAAACTGTGGCAGATATAATGAACAAAGTGTCAGTAGCAGCACCTTGCAACTGGCTCACACTTATCGCTGATGTTAAGCCTACATTTGTACATTTGTATTATGTACTATTGTTACGGTGGACCTATTATGCGATTTTGGTAATGAATAGGAGGCTCAAGGGCGAAAGCCTTTTTCCCTTAATAAAGTGACTTAAAGTGACTTAACTTATGCAGTTCCTGGAACAAAAACATCTGCTATCGGATGCTCAGCATGGTTTTCGTAGAGGTAGGTCCTGCGTTACAAACTTGCTCTACTGTTTAGAACGGTGGACTGAGGCAGTCGATAGTGGAAACTCAGTGCATGCTGTCTATATTGACTTCAAAAAGGCTTTCGATAGCGTGCCGCACCACCGCCTCCTTTATAAAGTCAGCCGCATAGGAGTAAGGGGTAGGCTCCTTACCTGGATAGAAAGCTTCTTAATCGGTCGCTCGCAAACTGTCCACATCAGCGACAAACAGTCAGCCAAGGTTGAGGTTGAGAGTGGTGTTCCCCAAGGCTCCGTTCTTGGACCCACTTTGTTTGTTATCTACATCAACGACTGTGTCCGCGAACTGGATTGCGGCATCACCATGTTTGCCGATGATAAAAAACTTTGGAGCGAAATTCGAACTGTTGCTGACGAAGTGCACTTACAGGAAAATTTAAATAGACTTCAAAAATGGTCGGTGGACTGGCTCCTACCGTTCAATGAGAGCAAGTGAACCACCATTCGAGTTGGCTAACCCGGTTCTTCAAACGGCACGGCTAACCGACTGAATGACATACCATTGAAGGAAGTGAACGCCCAGAAAGACTTGGGAGTCTGGATCACGCCCTCGCTTAAACCCTCCCTGCATTGCACAAAGGTACCCAAGTCCACGATGTCGATCCTATACCTCGTCAAACGAGCTTTTTCTACCTTCAATGAAGAGTGCTTCACAAAAGTCTACGGAACCTTCGTACGACCGCACCTAGAATCCGCTATCCAAGCTTGGAGACCCTGGGCCAGGAAAGACATCAACATCCTGGAAAAGGTACAACGGCGCGCAACCAAACTTGTTATGGGGCTGGGCTCGCAGCCTTATGAAACACGGCTGTCGAATCTCAACCTCTTCCCTCTGCGCTACAGGCAGCTTCGGGGGGAACTGATACTAGCATTCCGCGTATTACGTCTTCAAGACTGCTGTCTTATATCAGGGGATTTTTTCGAATAGGCAACGACCACGAATCTGAGGGGTCATCCTCTCAAATTAAAGGTGACAAGGGCCCGGCTGGACGCTCGGAAAAACTTCTTTTCAAAAAGGGTGGTCGGAGAGTGGAATGCGCTTCCATGGGACGTTGTTATGTCAGAATCACTAGAGGGTTTTAAGCAAAAACTGGATCGATATAGCAGTGAACGATGGATCGGAACTGACAATTTGCAATAACAATAATACTACTTCCCATTTTTCAGTAGCATTAGTTTTTATATCCATTCACGTTTGCTATTTATAACGCCCTCTCCGCATAGCCTCATGCGAAGGTCTCCGCGGTCTACCCTACTTGGCTATCTGCGTACCGTGATTACCCGCTGGCGATCTTATCAGCCAGACCTGCCGGTCTAAACAGTCACCCTTGGTTTGACCCAAAGCGGACTGTCGACGATCTGGACGGATGCCTCTGTTTTTCCAGTTCCTTTGACGGACTCTGCAATCAGCAAGGAAAAATCAGGACGTGGCTTCCACATGGTGATGATCCTGGGAACCTTTGCAATGCCCCCCCCAGTGGGAAGCCCCTTTTTTCTCCTTAATCCCACGCATTACCCCCACAAGGGCGACAGTTTTTCTCCTAGAAATCCCTGAGGAGTTTTTTCACTATCTGCTCCTATTTTCATCCTATGACACAGGACAAGTGGCCTCGCCAACAGTCTTAGCAACCATTTTTTGCCACAACTGCACATATGTACAAATAGGGCACTCAAAGGAATTTTTCCTACATACGCTCAATCTACTTATACTGATCCAAGACCTCACAGTAAGAAACGATGAATTTCTTCTCTGTTTCGACGTGGTTGCCTTGGTCTCGTCCATACCACATGACCCTGCTATTGATTGCGTAGCTCGACGCTTACAGGATACTCCTATCGAGATTCAAACAAAAAACATCCTAGAACTGCTGAATCTCTGCGTCAGAAACTACTGTAAATTCGCCAATAAGTACTACGAACAGGTAAAGGGAACCCCAATAGGCTCACCGATATCTGGACTACTGGCAGAATTAGTATTGCATCGATTAGAGAAGGAGGTTTTTTAAAACCTTAAACCAACAACGTGGCTCCGCTATGAAGATGACGCGTTTTTTACGATAATAAACAACGATTTACATGTGCTACACCAGAGATTGAATTAGGTCTTCCCCTCCATACAGTTTACTCGTGAAGGCGCAGTAGGAGACACGCTACTTTTCCTTTTTGTTCAAATACAAAATCTGAGCGATGGTAGTCTAGCCACAAGCCTCTACACGAAAGGATTTAACGCGGATATTATCCTTAATTATGGTAGTAATCATCCCGCTGCTCACAAAAGAAGCTGCGTGCAAACTCTGTTCCATCGGGCTTATCGCTGTTGTAACAGCGACGAATTTCTCAAGAAAGAACTCGCTCACCTGAATCGCTCTTTTCAATCTAACGGCTATCCGACCAGTTTTATAAAGAACAATATCAGGCGTCCAACACAACTTCAATTCCCTAACCCTAATGGAGCAAGTACGATGCGAAACTTCTATTCCCTTCGTTATATGCGGGGCACTTCCGCAGTAATCGTCAGACAGTTACGTGCCTTCTACATCCACATCGGGCACAAACCAGCATCATAATAACGCGCAGCGCTATCACGTATAAAACATCCTATAGCAAAGGCACAAAAATCCAACTGTCTACTGTAATCCTTCTCCCTTACTCCCCTTTATTTCCTCTGATGAAGAGCACGTGTCATGAGCTCGAAAATTCACAAGTATATCTTGCTTTTTCCAAAGGACCTCTTTTTTTCTTCAGCAATTTCAGCGGCCACACTGGGGTTGGATATCATTAGCCGATGACGTCTAATAAGCCAGAAAAGGCCTTTATAGTGTCCCATGTCTTTGCTGGCAATGTCCTTCTGCAGATATCTGTATACTTAATAAAAGTGACGACTGTCTCTGTGTGCGCCTCCGTTACCATTGGTCGCAGGAGTCAGATTCAAACGCCTTCCGCGCCTTCGACGCGCGTGTGTGCTAGTATGGCGCTCATTTTGTAGGCGCGCTCGCGCGCACTAGACTGTGCATGTCTGTTTTTACGCCGCTCCATCCGACCTCAAGCCCAGATTTTGCCGCGACGTCTCATTCTTCCGTGCGCGGGAGGATTCAGCGATCATGTCGCTGTCACTCCAATGTTGGCTGCGACGACGACGACGACGGGCAGCTAGCATTCATCATGCTGCCATTGCAAGTGACGCCCGACGTGACAGGTGAATGTGAATACGCTAAGCGGGGTGGGTGGGGTGGGGAAGGGGTCGTCGCGTCCAGGTCGCCGCGGCCGCTTAAAACGTCACCCCCTCTTGCCGCCAATGTAGCAAGGGCTATAACAGCTGCTTGAAACACCGCCCATCCCTCCACAGCGATGGGGCCGTCTACCACAGCTTCCGCCAGTTGCCCAATCAGACTGACTTGCGGCTAGCTCTTGGATTAGACTGAATTGCCTTCCACAAAAATCCCTTCTCTTTCAATCAAACCCTTACTAACTATCATTATTGACAACGGTGATGCCTTTAGACATGTTGTGAACATAAACAACTCGACAAACGATGACGGGCCAGTGACTGAAGGTAACGTTGTGAACTTACTTCTTTTCTACCTGATGTTATTTTGTTCAAAATAATAACTTATTTGTAGGTTCTACCTCATTAGTTAGAAAAGGGATTAGAGCAGCCGCGACAACAAAAGTGCAAACGAAGGAACAGAAGAGCCTTGCCAATGTTAATAAACATTCGCAAGAAACACAAGTAGAAAGACAGCTTCGCCTGGAGACTAATACCATACGTCAGTGATATCGTCGCTCCCAAGAATTTGAAGATCAAATGCTGCAAAAAAAGACACGAAGATGTGATTCGCCATCAAAATAGCCTCTCCCAGGAAACCAAGGTGCAAACCCTGCGAAGGAGACAGCTAGGTAGTTGGAGAGATTCGCAACGTCAGCAAAACAAATTACCAAGACATTGCAGTGCACGTCTGGCTATGCAAGCATCACAGAGAGTGAATCCACGCCCAAACGATGCTGGAAACTCCAGTTTGCAACCAATTCACATACGGTTTGGCGACTCTGGCCCGTTGGTTGCTTCCATAAATGCTCAAGTGTGGAATAAAGTTTCACTCAATTACAACCCAAGTCTTGGTTATGCGGAAGATGCAAATGTTTCCATTGGGAAGATGGTAGAAGTTTGTGAACATTACAATACAATATGCTGATTATGCCAGTTTACAGGAAAAAAATGGACTGGTGAGACAATCGGTATACGCTGTTCCAACGGCAAAGTTCTTCTGAATAAATTCCTCCCCCCACCAGAAATACTCCGAGCATTGCTTGCTGGTAATACCGACGACTCGAAAACTTGTGTGTGATGCGTCAAAAGCCAACCAGGTTTCAGTCCTATAATACACAAGTTTTCCACGCTTTTACTGAAAAAGCTGCCCAATTTATATCGTTGTATAAGACAGAGCGCTAGCTTGGTCCTATTAAATACAGAAATGGCTATAAAATATACGATATTCATAACTCTGTACATGTATGTGGTGAATCTGAGATTAAGCTGGGTCGCATTCCATTTAACTGTCCCCGTTGCCCTTTTTACCCGAAGACAGTACCTCGTGAGTTCCTGAGAATATCTTCTATCAACGATTTTTCTCGGGTTTGAAATTTCCGGCACACACCTCTTCTCCCTCCCGAAAGTAATTTTGTTGGTGGTTTGGTACCTCAGAACTCCGGTCATAGATACTGAGGTCGTACATTCGATTTTCAGCCTAAAAAAATTCGGATGACCTTCAACCAGCACAATCATTCTTCAGGTTTTGTTCTGTAGGCTAGTCTTATTGAAGCAGTCCATTTTCGCGCCCACGCCCCATGTACTGAAGGTATCAACAGAACTCCTACATTAATTCTACGAAGTTGCAAGCTTTTGAATGAGCCCAGAAACCCATGTTCATGGGTTTCACCTAACGCGTGGAGAACGCCAGAATTAAATGCTCACATCGTAGTTTACGTGCAGATGGAAGGACCAGCAGATCTGCTTGAAGTCTGTGTTTTTTATGCGTCTTTTCAAGTTCAAAGTCATGTGGCAAAGCAAATCTCAAGCACCACTTAAAATCCATTTAAGGATATGTTTAAGCTCTCCAGTATCGTAAATTCGAATAGCCTGAACTAAATAAGCTTTTCAAAACAGCTGCACACCAAACAACAATGTTGGCAAACGACCTAAAATACGGCGCCTACTACCTGAATGTTGAAAGTATGTGCACGGCTTAAAGAATTCATGTAGTAATTTATTGTATTAACAAAGGCTAGCCTGCAGGAGGAATATTTTGTACTAAAATATAATTGCTGTTGTAATGAATGACTTAGGCTTTAATGATATTTTTATCATGCCAGTTTACAGGCAATTGTAAAGAGTTGGTAATGCACCTCTTGGGCGCCTTCCAAAACCTCGAATATCGGAAAAAACCTAAAACAAAATCCCTATGTTGCAGCCAGTATTGGTTTTGTTTCAGGTTTTGTGTTTTGTCATACTGGGCGAGATAGGGAGTTTGCTTCAAGTGAAAAAACCTGATTTCAAAGGTATAATACAAACGGAATATATTAACTGTTGTAAACTGAGTTGACACATCAGCAGGAGAAATGTTGCAGATCGTTTAAGGACATTAGTTCAAGAAGGAGAGCGTTGGTACAAGAACACAGTGTTCTCAGTCTTCCTTCAATGGTTGTCGGCAAAAGTTGCGCGCTATCGGCTGAAAGGTTAGCAGACTGCGGACTGTTGCTTCAACAGCATTATCTTCAGCATGAAGCCTGGCGGGGTTCAAAGTCCACGAACGCCACCAGAGTGAAAGAGAGATTCCACCGAGTCAGAACCCAAAATTCGTGAAAGTTGCCCTGAATGTAGAAACCTAGTTATAGCTCTCTTAAACATTGGGTAGCTTTGCAGGGTTTTAATACTTTTGGGCAGCTTATTCCAGATTGATATGGCGTTTACTGAAAAGAATAGCCGGTACTTAACTGTACGTGCCATATGAAGAAATAAAAATACGTCCTGATGACTGGCGCGTTGAGAGTGCTCTAGCTGCCTTATTGTACTGAGAGGATTCAAGGTTTGGCCATTCAAAAGTTTAAACAGTAAAAATAGACACTTCTGCGATCTACGAAGCCACAGGGGATCCAGCTTTATAAGTTCGCACCTTTGTTAGTAGGCTAAGTTACGATGTTCTGTAGTGAAAACTCTTCTAGGAAAGAAGTGCTGCACCGATTCAATTTTCTTTCGTTCACTATTGCGCACAAGACTGAATAGGGGCGAGCAGTATTCAAGACTAGATCTCACGTACATATTATAAAGGCTAGTTCTAACCTTTTAAGTCTTAAAATTTCTAAGGATACATCCGCTGGTTCGGTGTGCTTTCGAGACTATCAGGGCCCAGTGCTCTGACAAATTGAGACTATTAGAAAAGAATATACCCAAATCCTTGAATAATCCTGGGACATTTAGATCGTGGCCGTCAATGCTTAATTCCGGTTGATGATCGTCGCCAACAACCATAACGGAACATTTGTGCCATGAAAGGGTGAGGTGCCATGTGCAACACCACTGGGCGAAGGCCTGAAGATCCTTTTTTATCAGCTCGAGCGCGATCTGCCGGTTTATGTCGATAAGCGACTTTTAAATCATCAGCGTACATGAAGGATCTGTCATACTGAAAACAATCTGAAACGTCGTTGACAAACAGGCAAAATAGGAGCGAACCCAGTACACTACCCTGTATAACCCCGCTCCTCACATGCGTGGGGTTGGAGATAGCATTGGAAATTTTTACTCGTTGTTGCGAGCATCCAAATAGGAAGATATGAAGTTCAGAGGCTTGCTACCTTTGCCGAAGGAGACCAGTTTCAGAAGCAGGAGGTTATGATCGACCCGATCGAATGCTTTAGTAAAATCAAAATCGACGTTATACATGTCAAAACTGCTGTCTCTAAATTGCAGCACACAATCAAAGAAAGAAAGCTGGCAGGTGTCATCAGATAATTTCTCGAGAAAGCCATGTTGAGCTGTATTGAGCAGGTTGTTCTCTGTCAAGTGACGCGTCATCTTTTCTTTGATCAAGGTCTCCAAGGTCTTCGAGGCGGCGGGACGTGTATTTATTGGCCTAAAGTTGTCGAATGAAGTCGATCGGCCATGCTTGCGAATAGGCATTATGTGCGATTCCTTCCACAACGAAGACAAGGTTTTGCCCTCAAGAGCTAGATTAAAGACCTTACAAAGAATAGATGGAAAGATATCATTCGCTTCAGCTTTTAGAAGGCTAACTGGGACGTCATCTGTTCCTGGACTATAAGATTGACAACAACGATGAATGGCTACAGTCACTTCGTACAGGGTAAAAGTTATGGTTTCGAGGACAGCACCCGTCCAAGCCCGGATAGCTGGGGTGCAGCGAACCAGCTTTCACTCAACGTTTTGGATAGGAACGCGTTGAAGCTATCGGCGGTCAACTAAGCCTAAGGCATCTTGAAGTATGGAGTGTTGCGTTTTCCGCTGCGCTTTTACTGTACGTGAAAAGAGTTTCGCAATATTAAGGGAAGGATTTTGAGCAAAGTAGGCCTCATCGGCTATCTGATTTTCTTCGGAGAGCTTCTTAGCCTGCTCAAAGATCAGTGTGATCAAGGGCAGAATGGAAGTGTCGTTTTGCCAATGCAAACGACGAGAGAGTTTACGCAGCCTACGACGGAAAGACAGAGGAAGGTATACTTCATCCTTGGCATGTATTGATTTCTTACGGGAGGCAAAGTGGAGAATGAGTGGATCCAGCACTTTGTACAGTGCATCGGTACAAACATTTACATCTAAACATTGGAAAAATTCAGACCAGTTGAGAGCGTTTAGATGTGCCAGTATGTCCGCTGTGTTTGGTAATCGGAACTCATGATAAAAACTATACTTTTGGGAAAATGTTTCATCCGCCTCCAGTTCTAGTTCACTAACAACTGTTAGATGGTCTGAACTCCCAAGTGCGTGTAAGGATGACACTGAAAGTGATTCGCACCCCCTACAGAAAATTAGGTCAAGTATGTTTGCTCCTCGAGTGGTAAAATCGACTACCTGATCCTACATGCCGATCTCGACTGTCTCAAGTAAGTTCTTGAACTTTGAAGGACCGGATGGTGGAAACCATTGCACGTCAGGAAGGCTTAAATAGCCTGCAAAAAAGCAATACTTAAGATTCAAGTCAGCTGCGGCATGAAATGCCTGCGAGAGACAAAGATCGTTGTCCACATTGGCATTAGGTGGGCGATAAACACAGCCAGCAAGTAAGGATTATTTGTTTTTTAGAACAACTCGTAGCCAGCAGCTCACCACCGTGAATTGTGGAAAGTTTAACGGGAGATATGCAAGTGGCTGCTTTATATAGATGCAGCTTCCTCCACCACGGCCATTGATTCGATCGTTCCGAACGCATGCATAGCCTAGAACAGAGAGTTCAGAGTCAGCTACACAAGCCGATGCCCAGGTCTCAGTTACCAGAACAATGTCTGGGCGGTTGACGAAAACCAGAGTCTGGAGCAGAGACATTTTATTAATCAGTGGTTTGGCATTTAAAACGAACAATTTAAAAGGGCATGTCTTAGGTTTCGGTGGCGGGACAGCTAGGCCGTCTCTGTTACCGGCTTCGACCAGAGAGATGTCCTTTTGACTTGAACTATTTGTCCCTCTCTTATTTTGAGATGTTTGTCGCCATTAGTCTTCCGTTTCTCCAGCTCTATTATTAGCTGGCTCATCTTTATACGCTCTTTCAACTCGTAATCCGGCTGAAAAAAACTTTCGAATGCAGACTCTGTAAGGATGGTTTGCGCTCTAGCAAGAGTTTGGCCTGTGCTTCAGTTTCTTAAAAAACCTTTAGAGGTAGTGTCCAAGAAATTGATTCTAGAGCTGTTGGAGCCTTCCCTATTCAAAATGCCTGAAGAATGCGGAAAGACATGCCGGGTTTTAGCAAGGGTTTGGCGTAAACTCTCATAAGAACCACATCATGATTAATTCGTTATTGTGCAATTGACGACTCTGACTCTGTGCTAGGGTTAAAGAAATAAGTAAGAGTGTACAACTTTATTGATTAATAAGAGTGACACAGGCTAGCAATGAATATGCCGTAGATAGTGAATTACTCCCGTAATTACTTCGTTTATTTAAGCTTTAGATACGAAAGCGTGGCGTTACAAATATCCTCCGATTTCTGCTCGACCTCTGTTTCGATGATAAGACTACGAATAAAACATTTTGGTCTAAAAGAGTCCACTGTCCTTTTTTCAGCAATGCGTATAATTAAATCTGCAACGGGTTTTTCCATGAACGACAGGTTCGCTTTCTCCATGTCCTTCAACTGTCGGGGAAAAAGGGGAAACACACATGTGATTATTCGAGAAAGAACTGGATTTGCCTGATTAAAATGTAATGAGATAGCAGATTAACTTGCATAATGTATGCCAATGAGGAAGGGTACTCGGAAACTCATACAATCAAAGGACTTTTAATTGATTTCCCCAATATTGATTTCACTGATATCACAGGCCATGCGGCTGTCTCCCCAGGAGGAAATATCACCGAGACTTAAGGACAGTAAGAAGCCGTTTCCATCGCTGGTCCGTAAGCCTAGGGAACGTTTCACAGAACGCATGCTCTTAGCCAGAAATTCGGCTGCCCGCTGTTGTCCCTTGTGGATTGATTTGTTTTGCAGGTGCGAATAACCGTTTTGTGTCACGCGTTGCTCTTCAGAATAAAAAAAACAGGTACTGTACGTAACCAATGAAATCTATACAAGACGTAGAAGTTAACTTGTCTTAAGGCTTCCGGATGCCTGAATATACGGTACGGAAAAGATGGTGCCTAGCATTTGCTTCTATAAGTTCGGCATATATGTGCGGCATATATACGTCAAGTTCTTATCGCGATGCCAGTACTTCATGGTTTCGCCTTACTAGTAAGCCTACGAAATTGGCGCCCAAGGTGCAGATGTGAGTCCCGGGTCTTGTGAATATTATGTTTGGACATAAACTAGCCGACGACTGATAACAAATCAGAAGTGCCGAAGCGTCAGGTGAATAAACTTATTGTCCCAGCGATCGAGTTGTCTTCTTCTCAGCTACTTCTTTCAATTCGCATGTACGCTTGTATTGGCAAAGACGTGAATATATATCACCCTTTTCACCCTTTTTTTCCATGTGAGGGCAAAAGTGTCTATATCACCTCCTATGTGTTATTCAATGCACTACAAAACAATAACATGTTTTCGTCTATTTTCATCCAGAAGTGGACCGAGAGAAAGTTACGTACATGAGAAATAAACAAAATAACCACTGCCTCGTGCCAATGATTAAAAGATGGCAGATAATATTTTAACTATGAAGAAAATTTATCTTAAGAATTACAGTAGATTATATATCCGATGAAAGGTTGGAGATTGGGTGGCTTAACACACATTTGGGTTCGGTTACTTCGTTCATTTGGCTGACCTGAGGTGCAAAATGATGTTTCATATAAAATAAATTCCGTTCAGACCAGTAAACTGGGAGAAAGTAGAGGCGAAAATGGGTGAACTGCAGCGTTTGTTGATATCCAAGAAATTTCGTTTGCTGTTAGACGTTGGGGAAAAGAATTTATTGTTAGTGCCTGTTGCACTATAAAATAACACTCATGCAGAGCAGGAAATTTTTAGTTATATCTGTTTGCATAAAGGAAAATTTTTGCTTTCCTTTCTTGAAATTGAGGTACGTTTCATTATGAGATAGCGCACTTTTTGTGGAAAACGAAGAGCGAAATAAGTTGAAAAATTTTATTTTGCTTATTCTCCAAGTTTTGTCCCATAAAATTGAGTAATAAAATTGAGTAATTAAGGTTTAAAACTGTTTCTTGCTATATTCTATATAATTCAGGGTGTCTTAAAAATGTGTAACATTTTAAATTATTGTTAACTTGGTGTTTATCGTAATTTTACTATTTTGAAAGAGTAAAATTATTAACAAGTATCATTTTATTTTTCAAAGCATTATCTCAAGCAGAAGTCCACTTAATCAAGACACTGCTAACAACGCGAAGCAATGGTATCGCAGACCCCTAGAAAACATTTCCATTCGTATTTGGATGCATTCATTTTCAATGGCTTCTCTCTTTCTTAATTACTTAAATATAGTCAAAATGCAGTGGAAAAACAATAAAATAATACTTCCAAATAGCTTGAAATTTTTAAAATAAATAAAATCATGATAAACGTCAAGCTTACAATTGTTCCAAATGTGTATACATTTTTTGGGACACCCTTGACATATGGCAGCGCATGTCATATCGTAGCGGTTGATTTTGGTTTGGTTTTCGAAGGTGAGAAAGTCGGCATCGACTTATGCAGGCCTTTGCATAGAAATTCCACAGAAACAGGTCTCGGATATATGGGGCCGCACATGCGTTTACGTTGTCTGGATTCTTTTGAACAGCTTTCTAACGCAGTTTCCTTTTTTGGCCACCGGATAACTGTTGTTGAAGTAAGGAAGCTTGTGGAGTTCGCCGCCTTCCTGCAAATCATTATTTCTATCTCACTTTTGAAAACACGCTGGACCAGTACATCAAGTTAGAGTAGCTGCTGATCATATTCTTCTTCCCTCGTGAATGGTATACCTCAGAAAATAAAGTGGAGAGGATAATGAAAATGCTGGAGCATGTTCGTATTTATGATAACAAGTGTGACGTCACACGTAACGGCGCCAAACGATCGGGGCTGTTGGATGAAAGCAGTCTTTTCCAATACTTCACGAAAGAGCTACATACAAATACTAAAACGGTTGTGAACTGGCAAAAAGAAATCAAGCCTATATGCACCCATTTTGCGCACGAGATTTCGCAAAAAATAACTACCTACATTTACTGTTTATGTCGATGAGGCGTACTTTTTTTTCAACCTTCAATAGAGAATAACCGGAAAGAAAACACAAACCACGAGGAAATATTTAGTACAGTTGACCACATAACTCAAAATTCCCACATCCTTGTTAATAATTAAATCTCGCTGATGAGTAATTTTTCCACGACTAAATGGAATCTGATAATAACAAGGTTTGTTTGTAAAGTGCTTCTGGGGCACCATCAAAACCCTTGGATAAAAGAGAAAATACCCAAAATAACCCCCCCGTTAAAGTCACTGTTGGCTTTCTTTTAGTTTTATGCTACGTATATAGTGCGTAAGATGGGGAGTTTATTTTAACTGAAAGGAAACATGTGTACAAATGGGCAGTTACCTTACATATGGAATAGAAAATATGTGCACACTAGACGATAGGGTTTCATAGAAAAAGTAATTCTTGTCTAGAAAAGTATATCACTCATAATTTTTGATTGATACTTTAACAGACCTAAATTAGGCCGTTGTCAGTTCGAAAAGTAAGCGCATCCAGTCAGGATGCAGAACGCATCGATCAAGGGCGTAGTTCGGTCCGTTCTCTGTCTAGTGGAATTGTAGACTCAAACACGCTGCAGCTGTCTTTGAGGGCAGTCGAGACACCAAGATCTGTAAGCAAAGCACCGGCGTCATTCAACAGCGAATACCGAAAATACTTATTTTTCATTTAAGTATTCTCATTTGTATTATACTTTAAAGAAATTAAAAAATCGTTGGTTTTAAAAAATAGCTTTATGGATTTTTATAAAGCAGCCGTCTCAAACAGCTGATTGAGAAGGTAGCTTATTCTCCATTCGCTTATGCAATTGTATGTCTAGGACTCACAAGAAAATTTATAAAGTGATACATTCCCACAAGAAATATGAATATAAAAGGGAGAAATGGACAAGTCGGCTAAATTCCATCCCCCATAAAATAGATCTGAATTTATGTTTTAGTTTTTGGTTAGAAAGATTAGACAATGAGGCAGGTGGCTGACTGTATCAGGAGCTCAAAAATCAATGGAAATCAAAAAATGTAAGGCATGTGATTTCGTGACAGCATTTGATGCTTTTGACATGGGCCTTAATACGAGCCTTTAAGCCCTATTTCTCTATTTAATAACTGACTTGGAGAGTAGTTTACCTTATTCAAAAATAAAATCTATAGTGCAAACTAACAGCGACCGTTTTATTTTTATTTTGAATTCTACAAGAAATTTGCTTTTTTGGATAAAACATTGAAAAGACGTGACATATTTTTGCGCATCGGAATGAGTAGAAATCAGGCCACGTATAATTTAGGAATCTTTATCGCATTTTCGTTGCTTCTAGTGTGTCCAGGGGCGGGGCATTTTGATTTGATCGCATGTACGTTTTGGGGATTTCTTGGCCATGCGTGATCTTGTATAAGAACGTTTGACTATTTTGGAGTCTGCAAATCCAGAGAAGCCGAATACCATAGCTAGTTAATTGGACATTAGATTCCATCACATTTAGACAAAGATCCAGTAAAGCGTTTCCGAATGCCTTTTAGGTTCTTTCGACCATCTGACGACATACTGTCAGATAAAATATGACAGAGCGAACATTTGATAAACTTACTTCTCAAGTGTGCTCGATATAAAATGTTCACTTATGAGTACCCATAGCTGAATGCATTTTGGTGATATCTGTATAACCTGAGGGGATAAATCCAGAGTTTTAACATATCTAAGACCCTAATCCTGTATGAATACGGGCTGTCTGAAAAAATTTACTGCTTATGTGCACTGGTCCCGATACTACATTTTAAAAATATGCTAATCGGTATCGGTATTGAAGATATCATTCAAGAAAATCGAGAAGAAGGGTGTATGCTAACCTTGTGATTAATCGGCTTCACTATCAGTCTCTTATTTATTACGTTGTCGGATCAATTTTTTAGAACAAAGTTAATTGTCACTACCGTGTATGCATCATATCTATTTCTGGAAAAAAATTCCAAGAGCTTGAGTTGCAGGACTGACTTTTTGGGCAAAAAGGCGTGCTTAGAAGGTGGTTTGAGGTTAATGTTTTTCAGATTGCCTAAAATTTGTTTCAAACTTTTTTTCTAGGATTCAAATCGCCACATGAGATGTGGAATTTGAAAGCTGGCGGATAGCTTTTTACGGTTTCTTTGTTAAACCAGAAGTCATGCATATTGCTTGGAGAACAATTTATTCCTTGAATGACTATCTGGTTGACAAATACTCGTTGAATATATTTTCTATTTGGTTGTTATTCATTAATAATTGTCGTTGGTCAGCAACCATAATTTGGGGGCCTTGATTATGATGAATATATATTTGTTTCAGAAATATGTTGGGTGTCCATGAAGGGTCTTTATTGCCAGGCGTGCTAGTACATCTCTTCAATTTGTCTGAGATTGAACAAATAACAAATAAATGGATCGCAAATTTGTTTTTTTTTAAAGTTGAATTACACGTTTGGAAAGGAAGTTCGGGCTCAGTTGTTTTTTCTGATAAATATGCAGTGGAGTCCGGTTAATGTGAACACAGTTAATGTGGACCACCGCTTAATGTGGACAGTTGGCCAGGAACGGAATTTCTCCATAGTAAAATCCTCCGGTTAATCTGGATAGCCACCGCTTAATGTGGACAGCACCAAGCTGTCAACCGGTCGGTCGACCCACAGATTTTGTCAAAAATCCAGTCCAAATCGCCCGCGGCAAGGAATTCCCGCGTCCTATTCGCCACAGTTGGGAGGTGCAGTTGTCGAAGAAGGCCACCAATACGTCATCTAGGCCCTTCCCACTCCCCCTGCCCTGCCCCTGTATCCTCACCCTTGTCTCCCTTATCTGCTTTCCCACAGATTCTGTCAAAAATCCAGTCCAAATCGCCCGCGGCGGGGAATTCCAGCGTCCTGTTCTGAAAGTTTTGCTTTAGATGAACAGTACACAAAGCTTTTCTGTTGGTTTGCCTGTGGTTGTGTACGTGTGGAGGCTGAAGTGCTTTTGACTGTCGCTCTTCAACTTCTGCAACCTTTCTTTCCCTTCTTTCCCAGATGGGGAAGCGAAAGGATCGAACACCAACAGAGAAACTGAATGCTTTGGATAAGTTCCATGACCTTAAGAAGCAGTCACCCTGAATTGGTCTTCGAGAGGCAGCCGACCAGCTTGGAGTTTCCAAGTCGATGTTGGGAAAATTGGTGAATTAACTCTATCTGTCCTTACTTTAACAAAGCCGCTTTCTCATCCACCCGTTTTCCCGTTTAAAGCCTGGGTCTTGTATGACAACTCAGTCAACTGACACTGGCGATTAAAGAGATTCGCTCCGCCATTCTCGTCCTCCCACCCCTATAGCAATTGATGGACCCCCGCCCCTTATAACAGTTGCTCGTTTTTTGTTGAATATTTACCTCCGACAATGAGCTCCCGCAAAAGAATTAAAACTCAGAAGAACAAAACTATGATCCCAGTGCTTGTAAGGCCTTCGACCTCCATACACATACCTGGGATGAGCATATTTGACTCAAAATTACTAACCTCGCAACCTAACCACAGTATAATCCGGCCACGTAAAAAACCTGCCTTAAAAATTTTTGATTTGACATCCTGCAGAAGTATCTTGTGCAAAATGCAGATCCTTAAGTAATATTACATTACGTTTCGTGATCTGTCGATGATTCGTCATCAGATTCATCACCAGAAAGCAGGAGCAAAATATGGGTGTTTCTACCACGGCAAGAAACATCTGGACTCGTCTACAGCATCTGTTTTAGTTGCACAGTTGCAAATTCTCAACTTGCAGCTCATTCGACGGGACCCGGCCACACATTCAAATTTGATAAGGACGAAATTTTTGCGAGAGTTGACAATCGGGTGAGTGGAAGATTTCTTGAATCATGGTTCGTGGTCCACCAATCCGCACCCAAGTGCACCGATTTGCTCAATCCCTATTCGGTGCTGAGACTGAAATTGGCAAAAGCAACTTGGCACTGTGGGAATGAACAGCCAACGATGTCATCCTACGCCAACAACGAAGGTAAAGATGACAGAGCAATCATCACGCCTGAGCCCACCGTCCGTGCGGAAATTTTGGCAGGTCCGAGCCCACGTGCCGGTCAACAGACTGTCAACACAGAGATTAATTGTCGTTGTATTTTGGCGTAATTGCCGTTTCCTATAAATTCTACAAACACCTCTGCATATGTAATCCGTATATTCTTCTGCGTTTTCCCTTATGTTTCTGATGATGAATGTGCGACGGATCTCAAAATGCCAGGCAAATAAACCTATTGGCCCAGCGATCCAATCATCTTATTCTCAGTGGAGCCTGCGTTGGAAGTACATTTGCTAATTCGTGTCAGCCGTTGGTTAAAGTTCACCGACCGCCAACAAAAATCATTCGTTCCGCTTTGCCTTCTGTCTTATTTTCAGTGCACAGTTGCAAAACTGGTTATCAATCCTAATTTAAGGGCCTTACATTCGTCTATTTATTATTTTTTTCACAAATATTTGGGCTGCCCATTCAGAGGTCTTTTTGCCCGACGTGCTCGTGCATCTCTCTGAATTCGTCTGAGCTTTGACAGATAACAAAAAAATGGGTCGATAATTTGTTTTTCAAGTTGATTTATACGTTTATAAAGGAAATAATAAAGGAATAATTTGTTTTTGATAAGTCTATCTTCAATTAAAAAAAGGATAGCGTATTTAAGGTTAACAGATCCTATAGACGATGTTATTAGAAGAAATGAACTCCAATCTGATAAACTTATGCAATTATTCGTGGATTCGGTGCTAAGTTTTGTCGGTTAATGAAACTGTAACGAAGATCTTAGTTAAGTGTTCAGAAGGCGTTCTGATATTATTGCCTTATGATCACAGTCAAATATTTTGCCATCATAGGGCGAAATGTCATTGGTGAGAATAATATCAAGTATGCTGTTTCCATTGGTTGGTTTATTGATTATTTGCGTCCAGTTTAAAATGAAAACTAATGATAAGAATTCATCATATCTGGTCGGGGCTGATACATCTGCCCATTCAATTTCTGGACATGTTTTGTTGCCTGCAATGATCTTATGATTGGTTTGAATATTTGATATTTTATCGATTATATCGATTAGTCTAGTGTTATTATTACTTACCTCTGGAGGTGTGTACAATCATACAATAAATATGCGCAATTAGGATGATTTTCTGGCTCTCGCGGATGATATTATAGCGAAGCACGCTACACCAATAAAGGGTACTTTCAGAAACTCAAAGCCACTTTGTTCTATAGCCGCTTTAATGTAGACAATAAATGTCATCATAAAGTTGTCTGAAAGCTATTGGATCGGTTATTAAATAAAAGTTAATGATGAGATGGCAACGGCTTAACTAAATATGTTGGCAAGTACCCTCAATGATTCGTGTACAGGTGGCTGCGTACGAAGTTGAGCGATTCATAGCATACTGAGGACTCCGTCACAAAAGTAAGACAAGCAAAAATGTGCTTTTTTTAGGCAGTCTTTTCCTTCACAGACGTCTGTACCCATTCCGTCGTGAACTCTCCTAAGCGTCTGGCTGACTGACTGACCTGCAAGGTTTACATGTGTAGTTGGCATGCACGTCGTTTTCCGCGAGACATGTTGCCTTAATCAAATTGAGATGACCTAGGCTGATTTCTTACGGGCCAGTTTTACGAGGTAGGGATGAGCCCTTACAAGTGTGCAAGCAACAGCTCTGTGAATTGCTGTCTGCTCACCTTAAGAGTACTTGTATGAGTAGTAGTAGCCGTTTTGAAAGCAATAGCAAACCAACCACTATATTCGTTACATTGGGCGTATTTATCGGTTTTAATTTAAATAGTTTTTGCGGACAGCTTCCTACTTCTCAAACACGATAGTGATGATAGTGAAAAACGTACTTTAGTGACCTCGGCCAATGTCAGCGAATACCCGGCAACCATGCCTACATATATCTAACCTCAGCGCGTTAGAAGTGATATACCGGTTGCTTCAATTTAGCCCTCAAGTAGACCAGCCACAGTAAAAATAGGCTGTTCGCAGCACTCAGTTTCCTAATTCTCCAACGCAAAAGTGATGGTATTGAAAAGCATACGTCAGTGACCTCGCAAAATGTTAGCAAACACCCCTCAAAGAAACATATAGACATTAAACCTCAGCGAGTTAGAAGTGATATACGGTTTGCTTCAAGTTAGCCCTCAAGTAGACCAGCCACAGTAAAAATAGGTTTGTTGCAGCACCCAGTCTCCAAAGTTTAGAATTTTAATATCAAAAAATTTACTCATGACTATTATATACATTTGAGCACTTATATGCATTTAACAGATGATTTCTACTATTCATAATAAACACTTAATATAACAAGAAATCCTCAGTAAAGTCTACTATTTCTGGGTTTCGGTATGATAAATAAAAGTCGATATTTCCAGGTTTGTTGACCTCGATTCGATTTCGATTGGGTTTTCACCTTTTTTTTGATTATGCACCCAACGCCGTCGCTGGATAGGTGACGCATTCTTTTCTGCTATTAATCTTACAAATTACATTTCATCAGTTTTCCTCACCCATCAATTCTCAAATCCCACCAGTCCCGTAATAGAGAAGACTGGGTTTTCAAATAACCAAGGTACACTACGCAAACTAATTTCTCCAAATCTAGCAAACCTCTCTTTTGTTTGTTAATTTAAGAGAGAGAGGGGTATTTCAAGTTCTAATAATTTTTGCAAATAATTGTGGTAAATATGGGGGGCACAGAAAAAAGAGCGTACGAAAATAGCAAATACTAGACCAAATTGCTTAAAAAACGAATGTTTGTCAACCATACACGCGCCATAACTAAAATATAAAGTGCAAGTAAGTACAAACAGCCCAAAAAAATTGAAATTTTTGCGGTACTAAAATAAATAGCAAATGAGGATATGCAGGTACCAGATAAACTGTAACCCGACAAATATAACCGGCAAATTGGCTACAATTATATAATTGACCTGGAGCTGAACAGCGGTATCCGTGAGCCTATGCTATCAGTTAGATTCGCCAATAAGGAAAGAAGAACAAAGCAACTGATTATAGATTAATGCGTTAATTTATAGATCAGGCGCAGGCGGTAATCTCTTTTTGAAAGTTGAATGAAGAAAATATAAATGAAATATAGAAGCACATAAGTCTTTAGGTATCTAAAGTATACTTCGATTTTGTCTAAAAGGAACCCTAACCAAAAAAATAACGGAAAGGACAGCAAACAAATGTGAAGTCTTACGGTAGTAATCCTCCCTCCTGACTTTTTTAAATATCCATACTGCAGTAAAGCAATTGGTTTTCAGCTTATATTGTCAAACATATTGGGGTTCATGAATATAATGTACTATAACAATAAACGTAACCACTCCCACCAGTAAATTCTAAATGATAAGATTTACATGAGTGAAAGGGACACAGCTTTACCCTTGGGCACAGTTGGGCAATACATGAACTTACGCCACCTCCTATAACCCCTTTTAATACCGGTCCTGCATTACAAAATACTGCGGTTTTTGTTACTGTGGTGACATACATAGAGAATATTATCTTCAATTGTTTGTAAAAATGATCAGCTTGTAGAAAAGGTTTCGAGCCGTAACTTCTGCAATCTTGTCTATATTTTGCGACAACTGCAGTTGTTGCACATTACGAATAACTCGTTATTTACCGGTGCTGTCAAGGGAAATCCGATGGGTTCGCCAATCACCACTTCAGAAACAGAATTCGTATTACAAATACTGGAAAAACTTGCTTTTGTCGAACAGCCTGCGATCTTTTGGCGCCGTTACGTTGACGAAACGCTTCATATCGTCAAAAGAAACATACTGCAGAATTTGCATTACCCTCTCCACTTTATTATCTCAGATATACAATTCACGAGGGAAGAAGAGGAGGATCAGCAGCTACCCTCACTTAATGGAGTGGTCCAGCGAGCTTAAAACGGTGGGATAGAAACAACGATTTGCATAAAGGCGACGAACCCTACACTGTTTCTCATCTTTAACAGCAGTCGTCATGTGGCTCACAAACGAAGCTGTGTGAGAGCGCTGTTCAAGTGAATCCTGACTCACTGCAGATACATGGACGTATACGCACGAGCGGCAAGATATCTCCGCGATCTGTTTCTGCGGAATGCCTATCAGAAAGCCTTCAATAGTCGGTGCCGAGGTGATCGCCCACCGAGAACCTAACCAAAACCAATTCCTGCGATATGGCATGCGCTGTCATAAATTAAGGATATGTCGGAAGCGACCGAACGCATTGCTGCGGGAGAAGCCATCGAAATTGCAGACCATCCCAAGTCTACCATGTGCAGCCGGATCATAATAGTAAAGGACCGATCAGATTAATCACAAGAAAGCAGGAGCAAATACGGGTGTTGCTACCACGGCAAGAAACATCTGGACACGTCTACAGCATCTGCTGCAGTTGCACAGTTGCCAATTCTCAAGTTGCAGCTCATTCAACGAGACCCGAAATTTTCGCGAGAGTTGACAATCGGGTGAGCGGAAGATTACTTGAATCATGGTTCGTGGTCCACCAATCCGCACCCAAGTGCACCGATTTGCTCAATCCATATTCGGTGCGGAGACAGAAATTGGCCAAAGCAACTCGGCACTTAGGGAATGGACAGACAACCATGTCATCCTACGCCAATAACGCAGGTACAGATGACCGAGCAATCATCACGCCCGAGCCCACCGCCCGTGACGAAAGTTCAGCAGGTCAGAGCCGACATGCCGGTCAACGAACTGTCAACGCACAAGTAAATTGTCCCTGTATTTTTGCCGTAATGACCGTATCCTATAAATACGACAAACGCCGGTGCATATGTCATCCGTATATTCTACTGCTTTCTGTTTATGTCTCTGATGATGAATCTGCGACGGATCTCGAAATCCCAGGCAAATATGCGTATTGTCCCAGCGATCGAGCTATCTTCTTCTTAATGGAGCCTGCGTTGGAAGTACAGTTTAAAACTTTTGTGTCAGTCGTTGGTAAACCTTCCCAGCCGGCCAGACACAATCCGAAGTGTTGCGCGACTCGAGCCGCGAACCAGCAACCCTTTCGATCAGTGTCAATCGCTCTAACCACTGAGCCACCTGCTCGTTATCCTTCTGGTTTAGTTCGATGATATTGAAGCGCGTTTAACGATGGCCAAGTGAAATCAATTGTCCCGCTGCGTTTACGATTTATTGTCAGGAAAACATGAATATTATGCTTTCCCGTGCATGCAATGGGGAAAGTTGTGTCAGTTGTGTGGACCTATAGATCAGAACGTTTGGGGCTTTGTCAAGTAATACAATGTTTGTTTTTGAGCAAGTTGTTGGAATTGGATCAAAACCTACCAGCACGCGCTTTTGAGACTGCCTGTGAATAGCCTTACTTCTTATAATTCAGTGGCGTTTGTGCTTTTATAATGGGTTTGAATGGCAAAATTCTGCAATAGAGTCAACAGAAATTGGGCGTTGGATGTTGGCAATTCAATTCTTCTCATTTTCAAATGCGTTAAGAGTAGCGTAGGAGGCCTCTGTCCTGCGGCAAATCCAGCAAACAGTGTCTGCCTCTTTGCGAATGAAAGAAAACTGGCCAAACCACGCTGCGTAAGTCTGACATTGTTAGGAGGGTTTGGAAGGTTGACCAAATTGTGCAAAACTCGCGGTCCCGTTGGTAGTCGATTCCACGCAGCAAGGCACGATTTTGCGCAGCCAGCGCCCTACCATAGAGCTACAAGTCCCACCGTGAGCCGGGAATTTAATCCCACTTGGGTGGGTTTACTCACCCAACGTACCATTAGGGGTACGGCGAGTTGACTGCCAAAGCAGGATTTCGCAAGGAATCATCTATAATTCCCCAGAATGACTATTAGGTTAGCATACTTTTTTGTCGGTTTGGCTTCACGAGGGCCACGAGTTTTTTCACAATTAAATTAACTTAACTAAGTAAGAAATGCCACAGGAAAAGGCCCTACTTTTTCAATCTACCTACACATATTAAGTAGCCCTGTTCTCCGAAATCGCGCTCATTCCCAATGACATCACTTGAGGTCGCCAAATGACTGTTCCTTTGGTAAAGATGCAAATAATACGCCTATTTGTCAGGATAATAAAAATGAGACTTATCGACGGGTCCGGAAAGATGGCCTGGAACATGTTTTGGCATGACTGTTGTCCAATTATCTTATACTGAATAATCAAGCGTCAGTGGGGTGCGTTTTCTAATTGCAAACCTTTCCTAAGTCATGAACCCTAAAATATTCCGGTAAGCAATGCTTTCTCTTTCGGCTACTTTGGTTGTTATTGAAACCTTTTTATTAAAATGCGGAAATTCCTTTATCACATTTGTCGTTTCTATTTATGTCACATATCTTAAACCATTTAACTTGATGATTCATAGGTGGCTTCAATTTCCCGATCATTCTTTACTGTTCCCGGATTATTTTTTCAGGTTTAACTCACAAACACGCTGAAGAAGTGGATCCGACAAAGACATTGAGGGTTTGCGTTGCGAGCTCCTTGGCAAAGCGGAACTTAATTGTTCCTTGACTAAATCGGTGAAACACCTGCATTCATTCATCAAAAACATGCGTTGGTTTTTAAAAATATGATCCAAATGTTCGTGTTCAGGCGTTCGTTCCGGACCGTTTGTACATACTGCATTTTAGGCAATTAGCGTTGATCCCAAATGAATGAAAAGGTACGCGTTCCAGGTATCTGCATGCACAAGAAAGAACACATTTTAAGCATGGGATCAGTTTGCATACTGTCGTAGGCTTTCAAACTCTTACAAGAGTACATCGTCAGACATGAGATGAAGCGATCAAAGGGGGTGAATTAAAGTGAAGATAGACCAATGAACTGTCTGAAATCATCCATTTGGCAAGGGGTTGGAAACAAAAATCAAGAAGGATGGGGAAATATTATAGTGATATGCACGTATTAGCTGTCAAGGGAGCTGGAAAGTGATAAACTGCAAATAGTATAGCGCTTTTGACCCCGGTAGAGGGTCGTAGTAACTCTGCCTACTTTTCCGGTGGTTAATTGTAGGATCCCCTTTCTTTGCCAATACCAATTTTGGTTTGATCTTGATCTGTATTCTCGCAACTTAATGACAAAAGACTTTGTACGACGCAGGCAGGTCGATGTACCTGTTGGCAAAGTTTGCATGTGAGTTCCATGTCTCAAGCTACAGCATTTTGGCTTCTGAGGTTCCTTGGTCTGTGATGGTCACCCATTGAAGATCAACGTCGCGGCCAGTCTCAGCAAAGTGTGCGGAAAGTTGCAAGTTTTGGTCTAGCCTCCGAGCCGCTAGTTTATATTTTTGTTTGCGTATCTGCAATTTGCAGCTTTTTTTCTCCAATTTAATTGCAGTCTTCATCGTCGCAACGTGTCTTTTAGACAGCTGATGAGGTTTTCGTAGAAGACAGTATGTAGAGAATGGCGCTCAGAAGCAGTCCCACGACTGTTCTAAGCCGCTAATGTAGGCATAGTCCATCGTCCTCAGGTGAAAATTGTAGACCCGTCTACACGAGTGCAAACCAGCTGCTCGGAGCCTAGAACAAACTCGCAACTTGCAGCACACCTCGTAGTGACAGGCCACGAATTTGAACTTCAAGGGGCGACCATCAAAGAATGCTGACGCTTGACTCAGATGCCAACTGTGCCAACATGCACATCCACCTGCCCGCGTCCTACCACGTCTTGCACCATAACGTTGGATAAAGACAGATTAATACCAAACCAAAACGGTTAATGGCAAAAGAATGGGACCCCACAACATACCGTCGGATGAGGAAGCGCAGTCACCATGACCCTCTACCGGCGGCAAAATCGATGCACTAATTACTGTTCATGAGCTCCGGCACCATTAACAGCTAATAAGGGCATATCACTATAATTTTCCCCTATCATTCTTGATTGCTGTTTCTAATATCTTGTCAGCCATATGATGGCTGTAAAATGATCGTCCTATATTCACTATAATTACCCCAATGTGGACTCCTATAAGAAATCGAAAGCTCAGGGCAATAAATCAATCATCCCGTACGCAAAAGGCCTTCTTTCAAAGGTAGCGTTGACTAAACTACATAAGCAAATAATTGGACTATAATTTGTTTGCTTGATGAATATTATATGCTAGATCTGAAACCAGTATACCATACATTACATTGTATGTTCTGTAAATTAGTTTGCACGCATCTCGTAAAACGAATGTTTCCAATAGCTGAACAATATGGAAATAAATCAGAACATTTAATGTATTCACCATATCACGAAGTGTCATCCGAAATAGTGAGCTTTGTTTTTGCTTCGTTCGCGCCGCTAGTGATTTAACTTGTTCTAGTGGATGTCAATAGCCTTACTAAATTCAAGTTTATTGTACAGAAAAACGCGCAGGAAATATCCCTTCCTATGCTCTTATTATAGCCTAATACGCCTTCTTAAAAATTGGCCGTGGATGTTTAAATTTCCGTTTTTGTGTAACCAGGAGACTTCCAGAGCAGCGAAATTGTTTGTTCATAAAACATCTAATCCAAAATGAATTCTGCTGCAAACGACTTTCTTCATATTTACTGGTTCGTACCAGTTAGGATATTCCTATCTAAGGTTATTGGATAGAACGTGTCGTATCCCAGAGTATTATCTTCCGCCATTGCATTCCGACGTCCCTTCATGCGGCCATTCAAACGATGCAACGTCCTCGGCCGTCTGAACAACCTCCCCCTGGGAGTCGGGCCAGCAAGACGCTGGCTACCAAACACGTTGACTGACCTAGGATGCAAAAAAATCCTAAAACTTGGACATTGGTGTGCCTCCGTTTTCTACAAAGTACAACAATGTTCCGATCAACAACTCATCCGTTCAGACGCGAGGTGCAGTCGCGTCTACTTGAACACTGGAAGTGCACGGTGAATGGTCCTACCTTCTCAGTTGTCTTGATAGATTCACTCGATGGTATAAAGCTATCCCTTTGCGTGATCTCACTGCTTCTGAAGTGGTCTTGACTGCCGTCATTCGTCGGTTTGCCGACTGACCGCAGTGCCAAGTAATCTTCCGCTTTACCCTCAGTGTTCAAGGTTTTTGGCCTAAATGTTACGTAAAGTGGCAAATTAATTTAAGAGGGTCCCGTCATCAAAAATGTGTGTGCTGCTGTAACAGATGAAAATGTTCAAATTGGTTTTAATTATTGGTCAGATAAAGAAGAGAAGTGAGCAGTATAGGAGCCAGACCTTCTTCTCCACCAGATATTCTGAATATTAAAATGAATGTTAACAAATATTGAGAAAGTATGGTGAACAAAGTGATATAAAGCAGCAAACATTTCCTTAAATGAAACTCTTCGACAAAAACTGTCCCTCAGGATCATGTGGAGGGTAAGGTTGGAGTCACAATGTAGAGAAAAAAGCCACCTTGAGCACCCACCGTATGGCGGCGAAGTCGTAAAAAATTCCGAAGATTGCGAAGTACTTATCAGCACTCACGAAGTGGAGTTAACCCATTTACGAAAACATGCAAGTAAAAGTAAAGAACGTTAGGCAAGTTCATTGTTTTAAATAAAATAGAAAAAGCAATTCCTGCTTATAAAAGAAAACTAAATTTCAGTTAGTCACGTTCAATTTTGTCAGGACTACCAAAATGGATATTAAGAAGCAAAAGGAATTAATGACTTATAGTAAGTTGCACGAAAAAAACGCGTCAGATCCTTAATATTAAAATAAGTTTTCATTACTTAGAATATTTTACACGGATTGCCATTCTACATTTGCAATTACTTACAGAGTGTTCTGTATATTTCATGTGTTCGATCATTTAGAGTGTTTTGTTGACAGAGATTATGTTTGATGTTCGTACAAAAACCCTGAAAATGAGATATCTGTTAAACGTATTCACAGTTTACATGTGTTTATGCCAATTTTTTAATGAATATTCTCATGTGAGCCATAGTTAGAAAAGGCAAAACACATAGTCGAGCAAAAATCAAGTCCGCAACGGCAAAAACTCATACAAGAGTCTGATATGATTATTCCTAAGATATCTTTTAAAAGGCGCTATAATTAGCTATTCCTCTGACAAATGTCGATGCATTTTACTTTATTCAGGGTAATAGCAAAATTACAATGGAGCCTTTTCACAAGTTTAAAAAAATGGATTTAAATATAATGAAACAAAGTTTATCTTTTGCGTTGACCCAAGTGTGAAAAACTCTAGGCGTTTGGCGGGATTTGAACCCGCGCATCAGAGAAAGCTTAGCGGTAGAGCATTAGCCTCCGGCAAAGGCTTTCTCTGATGCGCGGGTTTAAATCCCGCCAAACGCCTAGAGTTTTTCACACTTGGGTC
>JAYGXS010000008.1:29646002-29669844 GCA_036362985.1 Ligula intestinalis
GTTTGGTTATCTTACGCCAATCCTCTACATTTTGTCCGCAGTTTTGCGCTTTACATCTGAGAAGAAGGAGTGTGTACAGCCTATATGCTCAGAATGCAACCGTGAGTTAACCATGCAGAGTCGGTCTGTTTAGTTATCTTACGCAAATCATTTTCATTTTGTCCGCAGTTTTGCGCTTTCCATCTGGGAAGAATGAGCGTGTACAGCCTATATGCTCAGAATGCAACCGTGAGTTAACCATGCAGAGTCGGTCTGTTTGGTTATCTTACGCCAATCATTTTCATTTTGTCCGCAGTTTTCCGCTTTCCATCTGAGAAGAAGGAGTGTGTACAGCCTATATGCTCAGAATGCAACCGTGTGTTAACCATGCAGAGTCGCTCTGTTTGGTTATCTTCCACCAAAAGGACACATTTATTTGAACAAAATATGGCAGCACGCACACTGAAAATAATATCAAATGAAATAGGTTGCTTTTCTCAACTACGCTTCCTAATCAATGAAATGCATTTGCTATTATTTGCGTAACTGATCCACATATTGTAGCAGCGCCATCAGTATATCCAGATCGAAGAAGAGAGTATGATCACTGCAAAGAGAAATAAAGCTTCCTGTGTTTTAAAATATTGTCAGAAATCCTTATTCATAGGTAACCGTAGGATAGTGTGAGACATGTGCGCTCTGTGGTCATGCATGTACAGGTGGCACGGACTTTGTAGTTTGTAGCGGTCACCCGCATATGTACTTTAATAACCAGATGCATTGAACAACACTGGGGGGACTAAGTTAGTGTGGTGAAGGCTTGATAATTTGCCTTCTACTCATGAATTGCCACTATTTCCCTTTCGGTGCGGGATGCGGGCTTGATAATTGTGCAACATGTATGCCTGCTGTTGACACATCTGAAGCTGAGACTGAACCATTACGCGGTATAAGGATGTCAAATATTGGTGCTTGTTTATGAAGTGTAGGCCTTAGAACCATGATTTCACCAGTTCGTTGCTCACACGTTCACCTCTTGCGAGGGTGTCAGCCTCGGTACATTTTAAAATATGGCAGAGTTCCCATGGAGTGAGCTTCAACCTGGGAGTTAACGCCCATGTTCCTCGCCACTGGTGCGTGCTAGGCCATTTGCTTGTGCAGTAATATACCCGATTTTCTGCCGTTTTTGCTCTGTTAAGAGCCGGGCAAAGTAACAATTATGCCGATAATGAGCGTAATTATTAAGTCATTAGAAAACCTACGTCAGACACGGAATAGGAAATAATTACAGCAATAATTTTTATATTTAAGTCCCAAGGGGCCCTGTCCTTACAAACTTAGTGCTATCGTTAAAAAAAATAAAGGTAAAAATGATAACCAGTGAACTCTTCTAAAATAATTGTCATTTGCCGAAAAAAAACTCCTGAATCGGTGTATGAGTTCAGCGTGTCACCGATTTCCAAAAAATCTAAAGGAGAAAAAGCTGCCTTAATAGGTGACAGGGTCCGATATGGTTAGATTGGGACCTGATGCTGAAGGTTCGGGACGTCTATGGTCATGGGAAAAAAATATTTAATCGTTGACTTAAGAAGGGGTCATCTGAGACAACAGGAAAAGACAGTAGAAGTCACGGCAACATCACCGAGATGTGACCCATTAACAGCGACCTCGAAGACTACAGCGAAGGTTGCAAAAACGGAGAAGAGTTCGCAGCCCTTGGAAACGATGCTTGACTCTGCTTCAAATGCCAGGAGGACCCTATTCAAAATCTACGACTTGCGTGTTTGGAAAGGAAGCAGACAGTAACGACTTTATTTCCTCTAAATGTAAATACTTGTGCAATTTGCCTCTTAAAATCGATAGTGTAGAAGACAGCCTAATGTCGAGTGTAAGGTTGTATCAAATAAAAGCATATTTGGAGGTACAAAAGCGAGGTAGGTTAGATGTGAAGCTGCGGGGTCGCAAAATTATTATAGAAAAATTACGAGTGGCGAAAGGTTGGTCTTTTGGAAGGAGTGCGTTAATTTATGGGAGATTAGGACTATTGTTGACGCAAAACAGAAAGCATGTACCATCTGCCATGTAGCGCTCCAACTTGAGAGGGTACGCAAGTCTGCGTTAACATTTCAAAGTTAAATTGCGTGGGAAATATTATTTTCGGGATTTCAGTTCACCAAGCCCTCTGGTGCAATTTCGTTTTTAGCATTTGGATTCGCTTTCCCAATAACTTAAGCCTCAGAGCACACGACAGGTCATTAGTCAAAGCGAGTGTCATCTCCGTTACTGACTTCTGTCAACAATTCTCCCGGATGCAAGCTCTCTACAAACAGCTGACTCGTTTCAATAACATTTTGTCATATAGGGAGCTCAGGGGCGAAAGCCTTCTTCCCTTAATAAAGTGACTTAAATTGAACGCACTATACATATTACATAGAGCTTTTATATCGTTTATCGACAGTCTGATCTACCATGAGAGACAAAAATAAACGTGCAGATCCGCTTGCAAAAGTGGCGGCGCAAGAGGAACTCGAACTCAGCATCTGCAGTTCGCCGATATCAGTCGTTACCACCACACCATCAGAGTCGACTGAAGGCTTCAATTTGATGTTGTTTAAAGGCCCTTGTCCTAATTTCGAGGGCAGAAGTCGCATGATTGATGCGACGAAATCACATCCCGCTAAAAGGGCTAAAAGTCTCTCGATTTCAGTAGACTCAAGTTACGAACACCAAGTTGAGCGTCTTATCAACTCCACCCCTAAGACATAGGATAACAGTAATCAAAATCAGTTATTGACAGTCAAAAAGCAATCAACTTTGCTATTGGATTCATTACCGGTCTATTGTGAATAGATAGTGAGAGAAAAAAATCCAAATATGTGCGATACAGGTTTGGAAAACGGGAAGGAATGCTGGCCAGTGTCTACATTCGAAATCCCGACATCATCGCAACAAGGGAGGAAAGTCACGCCACCGCCCGGATTCGAACTCTGGACCCCTCGCATAGAAGTCGAGCAACTACCTCTGTTTGCCATCACGGGATGAGGTGTTAGTTTCCAAATTCTCTAACTAACTAGAGAATATTTTTGAAATCTATATTGCCAAGTGAACTTAAAGTCGTAAAAGTGTAAGGGATGAAACTCATGAAGATGAAGCCTCCGTATCATATTTTACCCTTTTGAACAAATTTACGAACCTTGAGTTGGTTAATAATCTAAGAGTGGAGATGGAGGAGCTGACATTTTTTTCTCTATTTCTCCCCTGTGAGGTGAAACGGGCAATGCGAGAACTTGAGCGAGGAAACCTAACGTACGGATAAGCAACATGCCTCGCCGAAGTGTCTTCGCACAAAAATGATCCAGCAGCCAGGGTGCTTGACAGAGTTTGTAGTATGCCATGAACAGGGAAACAGTCAACGTACTGGCTTATCAGATAACGAGAAAGCACTCTCGGGCTCCCGAAAAAGGTCAACTAAGTCCAAGCGCTAATACAAGTTGGCCGAGCTTGAGCACAAGCCAAACAAAAAGGGCACCTTTGCAGGCCAACATGAGCAGAAGCGCTTAAACTCTACGTGAATTTGTTCTGAAATAACCTAGCGAAGCAGAAGTGGACGACAGTCGGAAGGTAAGAACCACTCGTATGACCTGAATAGTCTTGAAAGGCATGGCAGATAAGATGAGGAGAGGAAGTTATTTCAAGAATATCTGTAATTCCTCCTAAAGGGGAGGAAAAAGTCGAAGATATAAAGGCATTCCGAATGCGCCGTATAGCAGAATCAAAAGATGAACAACGCCAAACAAGACCGCTGAAGGTTGTTCTGAAGAGAGAGGCTGCGGTCCAGCTATTGTTATGCAGGAATTTAATACTTAGATACTCACATCCGATGGTTTTTTTCAGCGGAATTTTTTACCCGTGGAGCGGGAGAAATGGAGATTACTTAAAGTAGAGCTCCATAGGAGATGCGAACTTGGTGAGAGCAATCTTTGAATTGTGAATTGGGAGATCATCCATGCCCTGAGGTCTGTCCTCTGGAGAAAGCCGATAACACTAACAGCTTAGTCGGGATGGACAACAGTCCATCTCCATCAGGACCGACAGCTCCCTGCATGCAATCCCACGCAATAGGCAACCACCTGCATAAAATGTTGACTCAGTCTTAATTGAGCTTTCTTTACACTTATGCCTAAAGTCTTCCCTCAAAAATTGATGAACTCAAGGGAGAACTTTTGAAGTGGAAACCTGATGTAGTTGCCATAACGGAAACATGGCTGAAAACAGAAATCACAGGTTCCGAGATTTTGATTCCAGCATACCAGCTTTTCCGCACATACCGCAAAACTGACAAAGAGGTGGGGTTGTCGTGTATGTCAGAACTAAAATCTCTGTTATTGAAAGAGATCACAATGTAGCCCCAGTGTATGAGTGCGCCGGTTTAAAGATCAAGTAGAAAAATTCACTGAAGCCTGAATTCCTGGCCGTTTACCGCCCACCAAACATTTTGAGTGGAGCCGACGACTCGCTCCTTGGTCTGGTGAAAAAAGCTGCTAGCCACTAGGAGGTTCTCATCGACGGTGACTTCAACGCCCCTGCAATTGAGTGGAACAACCTGACAGTGGAGGCGGCATCAACTTCCTTTGCTTATAATTTAATGGATCTCACGCTTGACCTATATCTTGTTCTGGACGTTAAGGGCATAAAAAGATTTTGAGAAAACCAGCGAGCTATTTGTTTGGATCTCATTTTCACAAAGGATTCATCTTGCATAGATGAAGTGCATTCAAGTGCTCCGCTGAGTAAGAATGACCATACGACGCTACTGTGGGATTACTCACTCCAATCTCAACGGCTGAGGAAAACGGAGGACCAGCCAAACATATGGAAGACAGATCTCAATTCAAGGAAGAATGCACTATCGTCCGTGAATTGGGACGTCCTGCTCCAGGGTAAATGAAGGAGGATTGGAGATCACTCAAGAGGGTTGCATTAGATCTGCATAAGCGCTTTTGTCTGGTCAAGGTACACAAGACGACTAGTCGTCCTGCCTGGTTGACGAGAGAACTTAACAGGCAACTGAAGAAGAAGAATAGGAAATGGAAGTTATTTAGGAAAACTGGGTCGTCAGAACACCTCGAGGAATACAGACGCCAAAGAAATGCAGTAAAAAAATCAATTCGCCAGGCCAGGAAAAACTATGAATCTAGAATCCTTCAACAGGCCGAAGAAAAGCCCAAAATTCTATTCCGCTATATTAACAGTAGATTAAAAAACAAGGATCCTGTCGCAGTACTTAAGAATGATGATGGCGGAGAAGTCGTTGAGAATGACAAAAAAGCCGAGTACTGTATCCGGTTCTTTGCCTCGGTATTCACTAGGGAAACCAAGCTTCATTTTTATAATGCCAACAGTGATGATGCAAACGCCGGTTTGGCACTTCATTCTCTACTATTTCCAACATCTGTAGTTGAGAGGGAGCTGCAGAGCCTCAATCAAGCAAAGTCATCCGGTCCAGACAATATACCAGCCAAGTTATTGAAAGAATTGACAAGTGAACTCTCAGAGGCCCTAGCACATATCTTTTGTTCTTCATTTGAACTAAGAAAACTGCCGTCAGAGTGGAAAATGGCAAATATTTACGCCATGTACAAGGGCGAAACCCGCACGAAGTTCAACAATTACCAGCCCGTCAGCCTAACTTGAATTTGCTGTAAGGAGATGGAAACGATAATTAGGAAGACGACAATGAAGTTCTTGGAGGAGAACAACCTAGTGTCAGGGCTCCGACACGGCTTTAGAAACCACCACGACCTCTCAGAAACTGTTGACATTTTTAAACACAAACTTGATTCACATTTGCTGAGAAACTGTGGCAGATATAATGAACAAAGTGTCAGTAGCAGCACCTTCCAACTGGCTCACACTTATCGCTGATGTTAAGCCTACATTTGTACATTTGTTTTATGTACTATTGTTACGGTGGACCTATTATGCGAGTTCGGTTATGAATAGGGAGCTAAAGTGCGAAATCCTACTTCCCTTAATAAAGTGACTTAAAGTGACTTAAAAGGATGACCTCGCAGATGGTCAGTCCGAGCCAATTCGAAGAAATCATCAAATTCTAGGGCGCAGTCTTGGCCTCTAACAATTCGGTAGGTTTGTATGAGGTCCCCGCGGAGTTGCCTATAATTGAGAGGGAAACGATCAAGTTCGGTCAGTCTGTCTTCATAAGGCAGATGACCAAGATTCTTCACAATCTTCGTAGCCATCGCCTGCACTCGTTCCAGGTGCAGGTAATCCTTCTTGAACCACGGACGCCAGGCCTGGACAGCATACTCCAAGTGGGACCGAACAAACGCTCCGTAGGTTTTCCTGAAGAGCTCCTTGTCAATGTTTACGAATCCCCACCTTATCGCAAACAGCACCTCTGTCGCGCGTTTAGCTGCCTTTACACACTGAGTAGATGGTGTGAGTGAGGAATTTAGTAGAACACCGAGATCCTTTTGTTCGTTCCCATGTAAAAGCGGGTGCCCATCGAGGAGGCATTGGAAGGAACCGTTCTCCTCATCAGTCCTTCTCTGACGGAGTCTTAAAACCACACAATTACTAATGTTGAAGTTTAAAAGCCAACGAGCAGACCAGCAGCTTAGTCGGTTAAGACTGTCTTAGAGCGCTTTCCTATCGGCGTAAGACCTGATGGCTCTCCAGAGTTTGACGTCGTCGGCAAACATGATAGCACTGCAACCCAGGCCGTTGATATAGTCGTTGATATAGATAAGGAAGAGCAGTGGCCCTAAGACAGAGCCTTGGGGGACGCCACTCAGAGCATATGTAGGGCTTGACTTTGAGTCACCGATGCACGCAGTTTGCGATAGCCCTGCGAGAAAATCTGTGATCCATGCCAGCAGGTTTCATCTTATGCCAATTTCTGACAATGTATACATTCGATGCTTATGTGGGACGCTGTGGAATGCCTTCTTGAAGTCCGTATAGATGACGTCAACCTTACCATCTTCATCTAGTGCGCGAGTCTACTGCTCAGTGGAGAGTAGAAGGCTGGAAAGGCAAGAATGGTTCTTTCTGAAACCGTGTTGGAGCTCTGACAGTAGATTGTTCTCCACCAAGAACTCCATTGTCGCCTTCTTAATTATCGTTTCCATCACCTTACAGCAAATGCAAGTTAGGCTGACGGGCCGGTAATTGTTAACCTTCGTTCGGGCTCCGCCCTTGTATATCGGGTAAATATTTTCCATTTTCCATTCAGATGACAGTTTTCCTTGTTCAAATGAAGAACGAAAGATATGTGCTAGGGGCTCTGAGAGTTCGCTTGCCAATTCTTTCAATAATTTGGCTGGTATATTGTCTGGACCGGATGACTTTGCTTCTTTGAGGCTCTGCAGCTCTCTCTCAACAACAGATGTTGGAAATAGTAGAAAATGAAGTGCCTGACCGGCATTTGCAACAGCACTGTTGGCATTATCAAAATGAAGCTCTGTTTCCCTAGTGAATACCGAGGCAAAGTACCGGCTACAGTACTCGGCTTTCTCGTCATTCTCAGCGACTTCACCGCCATCATCATTCTTAAGTACTGCGACAGAATCCTTGTTTTTTAATCTACTTTTAAACTACAGAGGATACCGGTCCGTTTCGACGTTCGGCTAAACGCCTTCTCTGAGAGGGTCATTGGACCGTGAAACGGACTCCCGGAAGATGTGCTCATCTCAGATCCTTTTGACATTGTCTAAAATAAACTTGATTCTCATTTGCTGAGAAACTGAGGCGGATATAATTAACAAAGGGACAGTAGTGGCACCTTGCAACTGGCTCACACTTATCGCTGATTATAAGGCCTACACTTGTACACTTGTATTCAGTACTATTGTTACGGTGGACCGATTATGCGATTTTGGTTATTAGTAGGGAGCTCAAGAGCGAAGTCCTTTTTACCTCAATAAAGTGACATAAAGTGACTTAAGCGATGGTTATAGCAGCTGAAAATTATTGTGCCCATACGGATTACTGCAATGGATTTTTACTGGCGTGGAGTCGGTGCGCGTACTTATTTTGTGACTTATGAGTACTGCAGGTCAGAAAAATACGTCAGAGGTATGCATTTATTGTTTTGGTTTTTACATTTTCTTCTTCTGAAATAGTTCCAGGAAGTCATTTCAGGTCAGGTTTTTATTGAGGGAGATAAAGTTAAATACTGTTGAACGCCCGATCGGTACAGTATTTTCAATGCATTTGATCTGCAGAACATTTCAGAACAGTGGCGTTGCCAAAAATTTGAGGGCCGACAGTGAAACAACTCCTTAGGGATTGTTCAGAAGACTAGGGGTTTGAATGCCATCTGAGAGATTTAAGGAAAAAAAACTGTCACCCGGGGGGGAGTGGGGTAGAGTGGGTGCTGAGTATATTCGAAGCGGATGGCCTGTGCTTAGTGTTTGAAGCATGTCAGGGTGAGTCCATCGCGGTTTTCGCCATAATACCAAGTGTACTACGAAGAAAAGTTGGCGGAGATCACGCAAACCTCATCGAGTGTCGGCGATGCGTCCATCGTGCACCCTTGTTGGTTTAACGAGTCTGCCTACTAATTTACAGAAAACATGTAATCGGTAGCTTTCTTAACAAGCATATTACTGAAAATTAGCGAGCAGCTATGTGATTATTCCGAAATTTGTATTCGGCAACTGGCAGTTTATGTTCGGGGCTCGGTGGCTATTTGTTGTAGCTTAATAATGTCGTTAACATGCTGGCAGATGCGTCTGACTTAATCCTAAACGTGTGCTCAGATGGCGACATGATAATGTCCGTGGGCAGAACATGTGCTAAGATAAATATGCAGCATCTGTTTGACTGTCTGCTTTCAAACGGACACGGCACATTTATCTTAATGCTGATTCTATTAACCTTCTATTCTTCTCATCTTTCCGAGCAGCTTTCTCCATGATTCCGAGAAAGGACCATTGGGAATTTAGGAAATCTGTGTGAAACTATTCTCTCTGCCTCGTGACCTCCGAGAACCAAGATGCTTCCATGAACCACCGCTGAATCGAAAAGAAGCTACACGGAAGTACTTAGTCTAAAATGCTGCAGTTTCGTAGACTACTCACCTTCATCAGATCACCCACACCTTTTTCTCCTCTACTACTATGGTCCTACTACTATCTTCCTAAGCAGTTTTTTTTTTCTCTTGCACACTTTTGAACATGAAGGCCCGTTGAACACTGTCTCCATTTTCACGGTAAGAGTTTTTCACTGCCATAAGTTTGCGTTCTTATTTCAAAATTGCAAAATTTTGCCCCAAAAGGACAATTTATGCTGACATTATTACGACTTTCTTCATCTACTTGCATATATTGTCATATTATTTTTTGAATTTTAATTTTTTCGAAATTAACTTTGTACAGATAGTGCCGTACCGGCGCTGAAAAATATAAATTCCAAATTCCAAAGCAGACAGTCTAGTTAAGGACCTTATTTCGATTAGCAAGTTATTCCAAATAAAGCTATATCTGGAAGCAAAAAACAAACAGGGTTTACATGAGAAAGATGAAGTCGGGGGTTTAACAAGTTACGAGTTTCTTAGGTTGCAGGGGCGGCTAACGAGGGTAATGACAGAAGTCCTGGGTCAATGTGTGCTATCATTAAGCCGAAAAGGAGACTTAAGCCGGTTTCTAATCTCGTGACCAAAATAAACCTTGGTTTCGTTAATTTGCATAAATTTGAGTAAGGAGAACTAGAGGCTGTCTGATACAAAGTAAGTGCGTGAACTTTTAGAATTTGTTCAATTGTTGAACGGCTACCTTCATTCATGACACCGAAAAAGGGGCAAAAGTATTCTAAGATGGGAAGCACGCACATACGATAAAGTCTTAATTTCATTTCAAGAAGATAGAAACTATAAGAGATAAAGCCACAAATCTGTGCGGCTTTAGCTGTAATTCTATTGGCAAGTGTTTGATAAGTGAGTTTGGAGTGTTATCCGTTCTAACCGAATGTGAATTTTTGAAAACAAGTGGGTGAGAAATTAAGAGGACTGAGATTTGAATCACATAGCAGAGGGACTACAGGAGTGAGGCTGGTTTCGATGGTAAAGATCTTGGCGAAAAATGAATTAAGCAATGCTGCTTTCTCCAAATCCTCTGTAACAAAATGAATGTTGCCAGTGAGTAAATCGTGAAATGACTTTCTGAAGCTTAGACGACGACCAAAGACGGAAGACTTGATCAACAGATCTAGAAGTATTCACATCACTGAATATTGTGGAAGCCTTATTTTAAGCGCCCATTCAAATATTTGCGCTATTCTTAAGTGAACGGATAAAGAGCTATTAAACGTTACCTTACGTTTTTTTGTAATTTCTTAAGTCTATTTTGGAGAAAATATGGCACAGTAGAAGAAGGTGAATTTGATCGAAAACTCTTAGGTGGGGTAGGAGCCTGAGTATTTTCTGTAAGGTTTTGCAATAGCTCCTGGAAAAAGTAGGGATCGTTAGTTCAAAATATGCAATGCCAATATAGGGTACTTACGAAATCATTTACTTATTCTTTTTTTACGTTACCAAAGTCGAGGTTTTTGCATTTTAAATCGGGTTTTTTAGAAAGAGAGACTGGAAAACAACAGTGAATTAAGGCATAATCACTTGTGAAAATATCACGATGAAAATTCATAAAAAGAGGGTGGACGTCATTGTAAAAATTAAATCTAATATGTTGTCATTTCTGATTACTGAACTGACCAGTTGTGACATGTTTGAAAAGGTAATAGTGTCAACGAATTTCTGAAATTTTGGTATACAAATATCCGCACGCCAGTAAATGTCTGGCAGATTAAATCACATACCATTATTCTGACATCGAATTGAGGGTCTGCAACATTTGTTAAGCATTTTGCACAGCTGCATTACATTTTTTGAGTTACAGGGAGGATTTTAGACAAACCCAATTATCGTTTTTTTATTGTAAGGCAGGATAACTGAAATAAGACAGAAATTTCCAGAAAATGATAAAATGCTCAGTTGATACGGGAAATGTACAAAGTATGATATAATTTGAAGAAGGCAACGACTGCCACGCTTTTCAATGCGGTCTTGTCGGTACAAACTATAATTATCTATGGCGACTGTCGAGTCAGAAATAAGAGAGTGTGTCCACGATTCAGTGACACAGAGCACATCTGGATCAAGCTCAAATGCTACTGTTTTAAGTTGTCATCTTATTAACAACTGATCTCACATTGAGTGAGACTATACTGAGCGTATCCTTCAGATTCAGGTTACGCTTGTCAGTATTTATAAAAAAGGAAAACTTGGTGGCGGAACAGGAAACGACATGGGAGAAACAAAAGGCAGAAAGCAAACTGGCTATGGTCTACAATTTGTAAAGTAATTATTTTCAAGTGAACGGTGCATATTGTAGAAAGGCATACAAGAGTGGGGTCCATATTAAGGGTGGCTGAAGTGTGGCATGGGAAAACCAGGAGGGGGCATTAATATAGGATTTTAAGGCATTATGTTAAAATGTAATGGAAAATTTGCCTTCGAAAATTGCATCTTGGTTTTATAAAACGGTTAGTTTTATTACCTGGCTGAATTATTTGGGTACGTTGATGAAGTTTGGGGATAGGAAAAGCGGTAGCTTGAGCAGTTGGGTCTTTGATAGATACTGAGTTATTATCGGTAATAATATTGCCGAATTTGGAAACTGATGTAGATTTAATAGGGGCGTTCGTAGGTTTATCGTAATTTTAAACTTTCACAGACGTGGTTGGCTAAGAAGGAGAAACAATTGACGAGGCTCAATCTCACACGAATCACGTGTACCGTAAATAGGGGATGTATCAGAGGAAACTGACATAAATCCAGAGGGATGTGGGCTTACCTGTGCGGGAGGGCCAGCCTCTGAGCCAACTTTTGGTTTTGTTGAGCCGAAGCCAGTGTTCCCATTTGCTAAGTTAAATAAAACCCGACGCTCCATTGGCGTTTTATCCCTGCATACGTAAAGTTTATTCTCATTAAAATAGTTGGTTGACCACTCATGCTGAGAGAACATAAGTTTTACTTACATCGCCAAAAAAAATTGAACGAGAATCGGCGGGTTTTTAATTGTGGATCAAAGTCTTTTAGTTTCAGCAACTTTCAAATTAAAGCTACAAGAGTAAAGGAACTGAAGAACAACATCTTTATGTTGTTTATCTTTTTGAAGAATTTTTCAAAAGAAAATTAAAATTCCTTTGTTGCCGATCACGCGTCTCAGTAGACACCAGATTGATAAAAGGCTCTAGTTTCTCACATTGGTGAGACAGAAGCGAATACCTTTTTATCAAAGATGGCCCCAAGGACCGTAAACAGACAAGCATATTGGTTATAAATCTTACTAAAGTTGTCTAAAGCATCAAGATCAAGTTTCTTCATGCTTAAGGTGGTTTATCGTTAGGAGGATTGATATTCCGGGTTAATAAACGTCTCATTTATAGCTTGGGTATCATATTGAATAGAAAGTGAGTGAAAGGATGTGTGCAAAGCAAAGTTATACACAAAATTGCGACATTAAATTTAAATTACCGAAAAGGCTACGCGGAATGAAAATGAGCTCTCAAAGTATGTCGAGTAATACAAACTATTTCTTGCTGAAAATTGATATAATACCAAATTTTAGATGTTATTCAGTATTGACGTAATAGATGAATTGCTTTTAACGTGAATATACCGGAACTAGAATGAGGCGATATCGGTGAAACAGTGTAAAAATGAATATGTTTGACCTATCGGTCAAAAAGACAACAACCGCTATGTGCAGATGCTAAATGGTTAGTTACACAAATAAATAACAATAAATTAGCTAGTAACTTCAGCGAGTAACGATAACATCTGGTCAGAATATATTTTTTCTCTTAGCTTTGAAAGATAAGTGTCGAGCTTTGACCTTGACCGTGCGTGCGTTCGCTAGCAGTTACTATCGAGTGCAATTTTGCGCCTAGTCGAAAACTCCTGGAGAAATTCTTTCCCGCGAGGTTCTATGCTCGGAATGACTTAGTGATAGTGGTCACTGCTTAACGGAAACTGAGAAATGGTTCCTACTTCTGTCTGGGAAGCATCCCTTTGCGTCAGAACACAAAGAAGTGTCGATGAAAAGCACTGACCTGAACCTAAATATCTGTCCTCACCGTGGAACGAGGCAATGCCATTGCCTTAAGCAAGTTCATCTTGATGCTTACCTTTTGTCCTCGATTAAAAATTGAATTATTTTTTTGTCTTCTGCAATTTCTTTTTAGTTAACCTTAAAGACAGCGGTAACAAACTATTGCATAACAAAAGAATTAAGAATTTCGGAATGCGAATGACCCGAACAAAAGTCACACGCATCGCACTTTACGAGACGCTGCCTACTCGCCTACGATGATTGACCGTTGCTTTTTTCCATTAGGGGATGCGTGCGCTCCTCCTGCAATTCAAAAATCCTGGATGCAGAATATAACAGCCATGCTTTTATCGTCAAAAATTATTAAATAATATTGCTTCTGTATACTCACAAAATCATATATGTAATCGCGAAAAGTGCATGAGACACGCATTTTCAAAAACTATAAATTCTGAGTAAGCAGTTGCAGGTACTTTGAATACTTTAAAATAAATGTAGAACGAAGAATGTGTTTGATAAGAAGCGGGATATTTTTTCGCGCTAGATTTGGAAACAAAAAAATATTGAAAAATTTGATTTATATATTTTTGTAAGTTGAAATGTAATATATCTGATATCTCGATAAGAAAAGATGTCAACTAGCCTAAGGGCGAAATGCCAAGTTCCGATGATGGAAATGAGTGCTTATTGATATTTTTTTAACAAGCCACGAAGTAGCATGCGTTAGGACGAAGCGTTGTTTTTTGGTTGCTAGGGACTGTCCTTATACTGTGTGTCCTGTTTGATAAAGAACACTAAATCCCTGCACTGGCACTTAGACCTAAAACCTCATTTCCCAGTGCACACTTAGCAAATTTGACTTTTCTGTGCATTTCAGGCGGATAGTCAAGCTGTGCATTGCGAGCACGTCTTTAAAACGACAGATATTAACTGAAGTTCCAAATTTTTATTCGTCGCCATACGCTTTTCATAACAACAGAAACGGTGTCCGTTTTCCTGCAAGGTAACTGTGTGTCATTCTCACCGTTTTCGTTATTTGTTCTACGGTCTGCTTCAGATAAATGCTTATTTTACAGTTATTACAACTTTATTTAAGGCAAGTTTATTGAAAGAAATATGGGCAAACGCTATAAACCTTCCTGTAGGCAAAAAGTACGTAAAATGAAGCGGAACAGACAAACATTTCAAATATGTAATTGACACAATTTTGGGCGACTACTCACTTGTTTCAGAAAACACGGCAATACTCTTATTGGCATAGTCATTGATGTCAATACTTACAGAAAAGTTTTTCGCGTATTTTCTGCTCTCCAATTTTTACCACGCTGCCAAGCGTATTAAAATGTCGCACCGACTTTCCACCGAAATAATTTCAGCAGTGACGGGTTTCAGTTACAATTTGTAACGCTATCTCATTGGCAATTCCGAGAACGAGCTGTTGTACGGACATATCTACAATTAAGCTGTGCCTGGGAGGTTGATTTTAGTAACTGCACCTATTTAATTTCTTCGAGAAAGTTAACGTATGCGGAAGTGAAGCAATCAACATGGAAACGTTCTTGCAAGATTTGTGCGGAAACAATGTAATGTAAGTACTGGTACCAAATCCAGCAATAAGAAAGCTTCAGACACGCGGGTTTCAATAAGTCACCTTTTTTATTTGATTGCACACAGTAAACAACATATCATTCTAAAAATAATTAGGTCCTGCAGACAAGAAAAAAGTGACATAAATTTGTTCTCCTTGCGCTATGCAATATTAGCTATGACACAATGATTGCTACAGTTCTGCAAATCCTGCAAATTAATTGAAGAACGAAATGCTATTTTGTAGTTAAGCGTATATCTGGACACGCTTTTTTGATCAAGTGACTGGATTAAATTATAAAAACGCGCTTTGGTTTGGTAAACAGCAGTCTTTTTGAAAGTAAACGGGGGAAATATGCTCTCATTTATGCAAACTCATGAGCATATTTATATAAAAGGAATTTAGTTTGCTATAAGAAAATGCAGGACAAAACGGTCTTCTAATAACAATTGTACTGTGAGAGAATGCAATAATTAGTAAAAAAAGCTGGAGAATTTATGCTTTCCAGTACTGGCAAAGTTTGTGCGAATTCGATTAAATGTAACTTAAACAAACTTTAAGGAATCGGATATCATTTCTGAAACAAGGAGTGAAAGAAGTTTAAAAAATGATATTGAACAATACAGTGGAGTCCTGTGGCACAAAGTGCGTTTTGTTTAAACCTCACCCATAACCCTCCACATAACCAAACGTTGTCATATATCTTACCACGATCGGGAATTAAAGAAGGCATATTTTATGTCATTCAGGAAGAAATATGCATTTCGTTAAACAATACGTTTCGCTTAAGCACTATTTAGAAACCATCAAGACAGAAGAATTAAAAGTATTTCAATAAATGGTCATATACGTGGCCTGATTTTCTGCACTCGCAAGTTAATAATGGATCTTGATTTACATTTTCTGAAGCAAAAAATAATTTTTATACAGAAAAAGACATCTTTGTTAATCTGCAGTCGAAAATTATCGTTTGCCTTCTGGAAATTAAAAACATTATCTAATATCTCCAATTACCCTATGAGACTATCTTGCGAAAAGTTAATATTCGAATAATATCATCAGCTAAGTATCCAATAAAAGTACTTTCGAAAAGATAACCTATTATGAAAACATGTTTCTTCTAATCTTAGGAATAGCAATATGCGTGGTGTCTAGCAGACATATTATCCTCGTAAGTGTGCTTTGCTACTTCGAAGTATTTCCACTTTTGACCAACATAGCCATCAAATAGCTCGTTTTTTTCGGTAGATGTTATTTATTCACATCTATTTCTAAATAATTTGACGTAAACGCCAAAAAACGGACCATTATTACACTGATCAACGAATACACTCAAAATTACCAAAATGAAATGAGACCTTATTCAACGATATTCAAACATGACATGTCTAATAATTTTCCACATAAACACAATATCTTGACTGAAGACAAGTTCTATTTGTATAAAGTGGTTGCTATAAGTGTATACTTTAACAACTATTTACATTGATTTTTCAAATTTATACATATTTTTTACGTCTTTACAATCTGGGGGTTATCGAAAAAGATTTTAATTTTTCCCAGCGAACACGTATTGCTTCTTATAGTTACTTTAAATACATAATATGCCTAATGCTGTTCCATAATTTTTTAATCTTCATAAATGCGTTTCCTTTGATATGAGGAAAATAATCAGACATTAAAAAGTTTCGGAACTTTGCTTGCAAAACTCGCAGAACTGTACTTGGCGGATTAATGGCCACTAAACGACATAGATTTGGTGAAACGCAGCTTTAGCGGCCGCGTTTAGCAGCTTGAGTGCGGTCCTTTTAGGTTTGCCGCGATCGCCAACCTCCACCTAGGCTTTATTTGCACACTGCATTCAATAACGACGAAATTTAAGTTAGCAGTTCAGCATTTAGTTAAGCAGTTTATTTTGATGAACCTATATGCTTGTTAATTAAAAAAAAGGCTTCAGTTTGGAATGCTGTTATCTTATATAAAACTGCATGCGAAAAAGGTATTAATTTTAGGCTTACCATGAGCAAGCTGATATCGAAGAAATTTTCAATTCTATAAGCTACAACTGAACCAACCATTTTATAAATGTACACTTTACTACGGAATATTCCAGAGAAAAAAAAACAAAATAATTTATTCTTTTCAGATATAGACACGTGTCATAGGTTTTTTTCATACGGAAACCGTCATACTTTAGTTGGGTTTTGATTAGACATATAGAACATTTTTTTATAATTTTAGATTGCAAAAGCATGACTGATGCATTCTCTGACCACCTTCCTTGAATAAAAAAGGGTTGCAAGTCAACCATTACGCATAAAACCCGCGTCTCGTCAAATGCGATGCGGGTGGCTTGTTTTCGGGCCATTTGTGTATGTCCTAATTCTATTGTTATGCAAACAACTTGTTTTCACTGTCCTTAAAATCTACATTAATGCATTTTTAGAAGACAATATAATTGTACGATGTTGCCCCGAGGACAAAAGGTAAGATTTTCAATGTACTTGCAGTAGACAAGCGCATTGTTTGCTGCTGCTGTGAAAACAACTATTGTCCTTCAGATCAATCAGTTTCGATGTCGCTGTGTATAAAAAGTCAAGATCTGCAGAGTAAAAATGAATTACGCCATCAAATTTACTCCCTGAGATATACGTTATTAGCGTTTGCGCTTCTGATAGCAAGCGTTCTACTTGATGGGTGCAGGGCCCAGGAAGAAGATCCATCTGGCAGTTTTCAAGCTTCGGTGACGTCTCCGTATCAGAATCTGATCTCATCCAAGGCAGCCATACCATGTAGGAATGCCTGCTATCAGGCTTATTTAATTGACACCAGGTGGCCACGATTTAGTCGGTGCTTATCAGCCTGTAATTAGTAAACAGAATATGTGGGTGACTCTATGAGTGTCAATTATATATTACCAACATATTTGGATATGAAGCAACGGACTGTGGACACTTCTCTCTTTCTGTCTGTCTCTCTCTCTTCTGCCTTTGACACACTAGTTTGTTTTGTCTATAAAATTAAAATATTTTTTGCACAAAATTAGCCTATCTTTGTTATTCTCTTGGTATTTTGGAAAGAAAAACAATAGGTTTTATGGTTCGTAACCAAAAGAGGAACAAGGAGACCTAAATGGGGTTTATCGCCAATGAAAAACAACGCGTTTCACTTGACATAATCGACATTCACGGAAAGCAGGGGAGGGCTAGCTTGTAAAATGCAATCGGTGCTAATTCGTCTTTAAACCAACATATAATTTTTTTGGAGAAAATGCAGTCACATAAAATATTAAATACAATAACTTATGGGAGTGGAGCATGGATGCGATGACAATTTCGAGAATGGTGACGTCATAACCATGTCCTAATCTCAAACTGACGACAGCTTTTTCAACCAATTACATTTCAAATTATTCACTTACCTATCTGTGTCACCAGTGTAGGCAGCCTCTGGGCATAACCATTCATAAACCTATCGCACCTCTTTCCTGATCCAGGCATATATGCCAATTGTCTGTCTGTCCTTTTGTGTCTCAGTTTATCCGATCGCTTCAGGGCCATCATCGACAAATCTCAATGGACAACTCAATTTTTGCTGAAGAACCTCTTTGGGCTTAAACTAGATATCTCTCATACAGTGCGGCGATCACCCATTTTTTTATCTTTAGGTGTTCATACCATTATCCCTGGCCATTAATAATCTCAGACAGTGTCTTTGCGACATGTAACAGTTCAGAGATAGAAGAGGCAGGAAGACTGCTGGATTCTTGGCTGTATTCAAGCAAAAACATTTGCCGTTTTCATTGTGTGATCCTCGACTCAAACCATGGTCCATAATCGTCAGAGTTTATGCATTTGCTTGTTTGTCCATGTGAAGCGATGCAGAGAAAATTGTTGCACGTGTGAGTGATATGGACAATGCATACATGAAATATGCCTCGTACTGGATGAACTGAAGTGACACGTTGCTATTCGTTGGATGTGCTGAACAGTCACGAAGATTAACTCAGGACCACGTATACATTGTTGCCATCGTTTCAGTATCAATTAATTGAGGAAAATATGGCTAAACGCCTTTAAATTCCCTAATGGTAACACGATGATAGAAAATATAGTAATGCAAACAAATATTATAAAAGAATGTAAATGACGCGTTCAGAAGGACAGTTGGCGAGCAAACGTATACTTTCGATAAATTATCTTCGGGCCATTACATTTATATGGAGGAGGAAGGTACAGGGTGACAAGCGATCAATTAATTATCGTTCTAATCAACTTAGTCTTGGGAATCGGGGCTTGGGTTTAGGCTGATAAAAAGTGGGCAGTGGCAGGGTAATTTGGAGAGGGGGAAAAGAACGCGCGGAAAATGCTGGCAGTTCTGCGGCTGTTGACCATGCTAGGCTTGAGCCTGAAGAAAGTTCTTCTGCGCGCACAACACCAGCTTCAAAAAGTGAATGGCCGTGGCCTCCGCTGTTGCCAACAGCCATTGACCCAGGGACTTCGGGTAATCTGGTGAGACCTTGTTAATCACCTTAAAGGCTTCGTTCGGGTCAACACGGTGTCTAGAGTCCACCATATGAGCAAAAGTGTAACTGTTGCTGTTCCTGACTTCACCTTTGTTAAGCCATGCTTGCAAATGCTCCCGTATTCTCTTGGATAAGCGCCGGCTCGTGTGACCTATGTAACCTGCTCCACAGGAACAAGTAAATGAGTAGATGCACATGGAAGTGGTCTAGGCTGGCAGCTTATCCTTACCTTCGCCGAGTAGGACCGGGTTTGTTCAGGATAACACCCGAACTTTCGCCATTGGGAAGGTTCGTGATGCGGCTTGGTTAAAGCGTCGGCTTAACATTTCACTTGCTGCGTCCCCCTGAAAGGGGACTTTGAGGGAAAGGTCTTCTTTTCCACGGTGGGTGTTAATGGTTTGCGTTCTCTCTCCATCATGTTCATCTGAATAAACTCGTCAGGGTACCTGTTCTCTCGAAGCAGGTCCTGGATCTTCGTGAGCTCTTTTTCGATAATATCGTCCGAACAGATTTTTCCAGCCCTTTGCTTTTAGCAGCGGACATATTTACGCCTCTGCGGGATGCGTACAAAACTGTGAAAGTTCGTGTTCTGTCCAGAGCAGGTTTTCTTTTTATAAACGCTCTTTCGGAGGCTACCATCAGGTCGTCTGCTTAGGAGAACGTCCAAGAACGGATGCGAACCTGCCGTTTCTATCTCCAATGTGAACTTTATGGAGAGGTGTGCGTGGTTGACAGTATATAGAAGCAAATCTATATTTGTGTCTGCTGGGGCGATAGCAAAGATATCATCGACAAAGCGACCGTAGTGTTTCAATTCATGAATCTGGTCGCTAAGTTGAAACTTCTCCAGCTTGCCCATGAAGATATTTGCTAGGAGAGGCCCAAGGGGGGAGCCCATGGCGACGCCGTCTCTCTGTCGATATAGTTGGTTATCAAAAAGAAACTGCACATTCAATGTGCATTTTAGTCGAAGTTCCTTTAGGGCTTCTTTTGGAATTGTTACTTCTGTCTGATTCGTCAATAGGAATTTACAGATGTAATCTACTGTTTCCACGACCGGGACGTTCGTAAATAGCGACGAGACGTCTAAGGAGAGCATCATCATGCCATTTAGGTTTATGTCCCTGATGTCGTCAATAAATGTGAACGTGTCTTGATAGGTCCGTGGTGCTAGTTGCTGCTGCAGCGGTTTGAGTTTATCCGCTAACCACTTGGCTATCGTATGATAAGGCGAGTTACGCATGTCCAAGATCGGACGAACTGGCAGGCCATCCTTGTTGTTTTTTGGGAGTCCATACAGGCGAGGGATATGCGTACCTACTGGCCGGAGACGTTCGAGGTCACGGTCACTTATGAAACTTGCCTTTTGGAGTCTTCATAGGCAGTTAGTCAAGTGTGCCTCTACTTCATCCGTGCGATCCTTCTTTTTGTCTACTGTCTTAAACTTCGTCTGGTCTGACAAGATTGTATGCATTTTTGGAAGGTAATCCGACCTGTTCATTACTGACGCGCTGGCACACGTGACGCTCTATTTCTGCCATCTTTATCCGAGTGCTTTCTAACTGGTTTTCAGCATATCTTTTTAACGTGTCAGTAGTGATAGCAGCACGATTGGGACAAAGGATGATTTCGCAGCAGCTATTGGGAAATTGTGTAAGCCCATAGGTTTCCACAATCACAGGGATTGATGTGGAAGCACGCCTAAGAAGAAACTCACACCGCATCAGCAGCTCGTAGATAATCTCGCCTGTACACCTTGACTGTTCACTTAAACTGAACATTTATTTCGTGTGCATCATTTCTTTGAAGGCAGGTTTTTTTACTTGAAACAAACCCCCTATCGCGCCCCGTATTGGCAAAACACAAAACTCAAAAGAATCCGATATTGACTGCAATAAAAGAAGTGTGTTTAACGTTTTTTCTGGTCTTCGAGGTTTTGGAAGGCACACAAGATGTGCATTACCAACTCTATACATTTGCATGTAAACTGGCACACTCTATATATATATTCAGAAGACGAAGAAACAATCACTGGAAGAAGAGTTTAAGTTGTCTGACGATTGGGATTCCGTCGGGATTCCTTAGCCATAAGTTATCATAAAAAGGTGTGAGACATGCACAGATTGCTAGGTATTTATTGTTCACAGCGGTCACCCGTATGCCTACTATAATGGTCAGTTATTGTAGTCACCGCTTGAGGTCTTAAGCGGTGCGGTGATTGCTCATTAATTGCCACAGCATTCTTGTCCGCCTCAAATGCGGGGTTGGTAATTGTGTGACAATCATGCCCGCTGTCGTCGGAGTTGTTGTTGCACCCAGTCCTTCCCACGTGAGTGATTCTCGTGCTCAGGAAATGTCTCAGCACACCGTAAGGGAAGGCCAAATTGTCGCGCTTGTTGATGGACTAGGGGCCTGAAAACCATGACTCGAGCAGCTCGCGGCTCACGCGGTTGCCCTCTCTTGCGAAATTTTCGTCCTTGGCAAACATGAAAATATGGTTGGGCCCTTTGAGTGAGCTGCGACCTCGGAGTTGGCGTCTTTCTTCCTCACCGCCGCTGCATGCTCGGCTATTCGCGTTCAGAGTAATCCGATGCGGACAAGAACACTTTGGCTATTAATGAGCAATCACCGCACCAATTAAGACCTCAAGCGGTGACTACAAAAACTTACAATTATAGTACGCATGTGGGTGACCTCTGTGAACTATAAATACCGTGCAACCTGTGCATGTATCACCTTTTATCTGCACATGTCTCCGACCTGTTTACGATGATGTATGATTAAGGATTCCCGACGGAATCCGAAACGTCAGGCAAATAAAACTTATGTTCCAGATATCACATCTTCGTCTTCTGAACTGCTTCCTGGGACTCGAATATTCGCTTTTATTGGCAATATATTTGAGCAAGATGCGCTCCGATCGGCTCGACGGTGGGAAACATTTGCCATTCGAGAGTCGTCTACTTATGCGCAGATCCGATTCTTGCACAGGTGTCTTGACAATAATGTGCTACCGCAGTGTGTTTCTTACAGACCTCCGTTTCATCCGAGTTGGCGAGACGCAACTAATTTAAGCACGGCAGAGATATGATCCGAGTGATCCTTCAAAACTGTCACGCGAGGCTTCGCAAGTACTGTCAGAGGATCAACGAAGAGAGGGAGTAGTGCTTTGAGTTTATGGGCGAGAATGGTACCAAACTGATTCAGCACAGGGTGACTGAACGAGCCGGAGACCACAAAGCGAAGCGGGAGGCAGCGCTTGAAATTAAGTTTCGCAAGCTACCTTGACCAAATTCATCCAAATATGACAAAGTGGTGCACAACCTCTCATCCAAAAAGCTGACGGAAAAAAAATGCAGATGTAAAGGCATGAAGCCTCCTTCAACACAACTGATGCCAGACCTGCCAACATGGTTGCTGCTGTAGAATCAATTCTGAGCCAAACAAAACCAACAGACGAAACGAAAAATCTCATACGTCCTCAGGTGTCGTCCCTCCTCATGGCACATCGACCACGTGACGTTCTCTCCAAGGTCAAACGTAAGGCACTGATAGAACTAAGAGCCGACAATGACCTCGTTTTCGTGCCGGCGGACAAGGGGCGGTCAACTGTCGAATTGGACAGGACAGACTACACTCAAAGCTCACACTTTGTTGGACGATTGTCAATCATAAGTCCCGTGCCAATCAAACCTCATGAAAACGCACACACACGAAATCCACACAACGTTGTTGGCAATTGAGAACGCAGGTGCACTATCACCAATAGACCGATGCATGGCGAGAGCGCAAGAAGCGGTCCTGACCCGCTTCTATGGTCTCTCCAAGGTGCACAAAGAGGGCGTATTCCTTCGGCCAATCATACCTCTCACAGGAATTCCAACCTACGGACTGGCAGAGTGGTTGTTTTGACGGCTCAAATTGTTGACCGCTGATTCAAACACAACAGTCAGGTCATCAACACAATTCTCGGATAAACTAAAAGGGTTAAACCTCCAGCCAAATATTATCATGGTTATTGTTAATGTCACGTCCTTTTTAACTTCTTTTCCATAGGACCTGGCCGTCGAGACTATCTAACTATTCCTACGAGTAAAATAGGACGAAACGAAGAATCACCTAGGGCAAAATCAAATCCTCCTCTCCTTAATTTCTGCCTGAAAACGTACTTTACCTTTAATGGAACTATCGACGAGCAGTTGAAGGGCACGCCTATGGGTTCGCCCATTTCCGGACTCATATCAGAGGCGGTCCTGCAACGGCTGCAGGCCCTGGTTTTCCGACACAACGGGCCTAAACTCTGGGCTCGGTATGTGGAGGACACATTCGTCGTTATTGAGCGGGATCAGGTGCTGAAATTCAAGGAACGTCTAAACGCCGTCTTCCTGGACATTCAATTTACGATGGAGGAAGAAGAAAACAACCAACTGGCCTTCCTGGATGTCCTCGCTTGCCGCAAAGACGATGGTGGCCTGAAGACTTAAGTGTTCAAGAAAGCAACCAACACTATGCATGTTTCATGGACATTAACCAACAGTAGAAACTTATCTTATCCAAAACATGTTTTGCGTGATCCAAGCGACATTTGTTAGCACAGACTTGCGCCACCAAGTCTTC
>JAYGXS010000008.1:29669854-29707645 GCA_036362985.1 Ligula intestinalis
TGTTAACGAAGACACATACAGGAGTGGTAAATCTCACAGAATTACTGTTAACAACAGGGAACCTGACTCAGTTTAAAAATTAATCGATAAAGGACGGGAACGTTAATAGTGGGTGGGAGAAGTTAACGGAAAACACGTGGGAAATTAAATTTAATGGCGAATCTCCAGGGCATTTGGAGGTTGACGACATGAATTATCTGCTTTCAAAGGTCAGGTTTCTCCCATCGTATGTATGCAGCTTCTAAAAAGCGCAGGATTCGGTTTGATCGTACCCGAAAAAGTACTGGAAACGCTGTTTTAACGTCGACTGAATGACCGCTGTCTAATAGATGCTTGGTAATGGAGGGCTTTGGTATTCTCTCTTCTTGCTTCAAATGCCATTTAGGCAAGTGCTTAGCGGCCCTGGCTGCGAGTTGCCTTTGCGTGCGCCCAATGTATTTGCATCCGCAATTACATGTGAATTCGTCAACACAATTGGAGGTGGCGTGCAATGGCAGAGCATCCTTTGGCCGTTTTAATGGAATACTTTTGGTAGAACTTAAGAAGACTAATTTTGCTGCGTTGTAGGTCCTTTCTATCGTACAGCATAATTGTCGCTTGATTGTGTTGGTAATGTCGTCACATTTGAATAGTAAAGATATCATGAGGGGCTTTTTTTGCGGATTCACGTTCCGTCTATGGTCTCGTTTGCCCTTGTAATCACTGAGATACGCTCAAATAGCTTAGTAGGCCGTGGAAAATGCAACACAACAGTTGATTGAGATTGCCCTTTTTGCCAAGCATTGATTGCTTCCCTAAACACGGGGTCATTTATTTTATCCAGAATTTCGGCATGATGGAAGGAGAATTTGTGTTCTGAATTCGTACAGGTGCCCACGACATACGATACATGATCCATTCTGTTTGCTACACTTTTTTGTTTAGCCATTCGTGACTGCAGTCGCTTCCCATCTCTCCGACAGGTTAAACCATACACGAATCGCATTTGACCCGTTTAATAATGTTGGCTCTTTCTTTTCTGGGATGGGGCGCCTTTGGCCGCATGACCAGGTGTCGTATTTTCACCACTGGTTAGTGGGCGATGCCGACACCCAGAGGTTTGAGGCTCGGGCAACAATAAATTTGATCTATCGAATGACCAGCAACATCATCAATATGCCAAGCTCTCTGTCACGTATCTGAGTACAAAGAGCTACCTTGTGTACAATTTTGTGGAAACGTACGATGGGTGTATTTTCATGTTCACAAGGAAGCGCCACAAATACTTTGTTTTTCCTCACTGCTCATGGAGCATCATCAGTACCAACTGAGATGAGTGTATCCATAGGTCCTTTTTTCTTGAAATTCATTAAATAATTTAAGACATCGTCACATCTTGTTGATCCGATAATCGACAGCACCGCAAGACTTTCTTTGTGCAGTGTATCACCAGATGCATATCCTGCGATCACACTGAACGTCGCCAAATGACTTACGTCTGGTTACTTATCAAATTCCAGTGAAAATAATGGGGCCGCACTCATCGCTTTCACGTGTGCGTTCTCCACGTGGATATCCATTAGGAGGAGGCGCCCATGAACAGTTGTTGCCGAAAAAGGCATTTTTGTATCCGTTTTATTATCATGGTTTTTTGGAAGATCAGCAAAAACTTTATCCGCTACATACAGCATGCACTTTTTAGCAAAGTCGCCATTAAAGAATGGTTTTCCGTTCCTTACTCCTGCTTAAGATCAAATAAAGCTCGCGGAGTAAAATCACACTGCTGGGTCCATACGTGGAGGTACTTTTGGCTGGTTTGCATCCTGCTCAATAACTCTAGGCATGCATTCTTTCAGCTATCTTCCGCAGGGTATTTTGATGCAAAATTATCATGCAGTGTGTGGAATTGGCGCTTTAGATTCAACCGTTTCATCGACGTAAACGTTTTATTGCAAAGTAGAGCCTGCACAATCTGCTTTCTTCATACAGGCTAATTCTTTGGGCCATTCATACTAAAATGTACGATACTTATCATCATTGTTTTTATATCTTTTCCTGCAGACGTTAACTTTGGTGAATTAGATAAAGTGTAGCGTTCCAAGGTGTGTGATCCGTCTTATAAAAGAAAGCAGTCAGATGCTAGGATCGTATCATTAGTCCACAAGACAAGTATTTGCGAAGGAAATGCTTGCTCAGTCAGGGGAAAATAAACACTATACTTTATAGGTGACAAAGTCGGCTGGTCGTTGCGCGTAAGAAAGTATTGTCTACTAGCGTGACCTTGATCAAGCTGAGGTCCAGTCTGCGTGCTGTCGTGCTTTAGTCGAGCGCCTATTATTTAGCGAGTTTCTCGCCGCTGTCGCCGTATCGCCCCTTTGTGTGTTTAACCTATTTGTTTTCTTATTATTGGCATCACGCAGAGGAAAATCCCCAAATACAGCAGCAATTTCAGATGCCAACCCCGAAAGGAGGAAACGACTGAGTCCGACGATACCGAGTAGTAATATTTAGCATCCCATTGACTGCCGTCGACGTCGTCAGCATTTTGCAGACTTGACACATCGGGCAAGGCAATACCCTCAAGCCTGAATATACTACGCAATAACACGTAGAGTAGACTGAATGATCATACACTTTAGATTTTTTTATTTCAAAATAAGGACAAAGACATAAAAAAGAAGGTGCCACTAAGCTGGCAACATAGACAAGTTAGAACTGTGGATAGTATTTAATTAAAACGGAAGTAAAATGAGACACTTAGTCTTGGGGACTGTATCTTTAAAGTTTTTTTTTTCACGAAAGAAGTGTGTGGATTAGCAGAATAGGTGGACGCTTTTGTATGATATCAGCGGGAATTAACATCACATGCATCTCAAACGCTGGTGCAACAGGACTGACGCTCGAAATACGTGTACTAAAACAAAAAGTACATTTTTCGAGGCAAAGAAATAGATTTGGGTGTTGTAGCGATTTACGCGGGAAAGCAGGTAACAACGCCACCACAAAAACGGTAAGACCTGGAGCAATACGGACAGTAGGATTTCCAATACCCCACCGCCGATGATAACAGAGAAAGGGCATGTAATACGTTCTTCCGATCGTGAACTGTTTGACTGGAACGTAGCAATGTTAGTGGAACCGCGCAAGAGAAAATGCTGATTATTGGTCTCCTCCACATATTCTGACCAAGATCTCGAGTCGGACGCCGAAGAATCAGAACCCGAATAGCCAGAGCTTGAGGAGTGAGATTCACGGTCATCCCAGCCACTTTCGGCTTCAGTAAATGTATCCGCAAGGCCCATATATATTATTGCAGAGGAGGTGAAGTAGACTGGCTAGCCATACATAAATGACCGTCCTCCATATGCCGGTTATAGGAGCCAGAGGTTCATCGAAACAATTCAAGAGGTCAAAGGTGTCAGCAGCAGTCAACATGTTTATAAGCAGCAATGTCGGTAGTTTACCGCTCTTAAAAAAACATAGTTGGGCAGAATCCAGCAGGCAATAGTTACGCTCAGGATAAAATACATATCCGTGAGGCGATATTGTATTTTCATTGAAGGATAGATGTCGGTCAAATTCTAAATGAAGCGTTATCGGAGAGACAGTTGTTAGTATTCAAGTAAGAATCAATAAGTGACGTACTACAGGAAACGCATAATATGCCGCTTATGTTGTAATGTTAAGTATTATGAAAAATAATTCCAAAATTTTCGGGCATGGCTGGTCTGTGGCTGTTTACTGCAATACTTACTGACCACTAGTAGGGAAACCGCAAACAAATGACAATGTACAAAGAGCAAAACTTTCGCATTGATAGTCGATACCACCGTGCAGTTGAAAGTGCTGGTGGGACGCCTGTCAATAAGGATCTCATACCATAGTAGGAAACCTGAATCCTATATTGTAATCTTTAGATTACAGATAGTGGCACTTGGGCTTGTAGTTTGCGATTATTAAGTTTACTCAATACATTTGTTTTGATAGCCAAAAAACGTCAGTAAATAGCAATGGATATATATTATTCAAACATCATTGCAAAAGAAAATGTAGACGATCTGTAAAACAGAAAAACGGGATAATGCGTGGCCGGTTAAAATTAAGTTATATTTATATTTCAGTCTGAAATCATAAAATGATAAGAGTGAACTAGTTTCGCATACATTTTGACGAATAACTAATGTAGGATCAGGGGTCTGCAGAAGGTATCATGTTCGATTTCTATCTTTGAAACATAATTGCGTCAGAAAACCCAAAAAAATTGTCAATTTTTTGAGAAGGCACACGTATCATGCGGCAGTGAGGACCTAATTTCCAAACCATAATCCTAATATAGCCAAATAGTCATGAAATTACACTATAGAACAGTAAAAGTTCATCATGATTGAAGTGTTAGAGAATATTAAGAAAAAAGAGGAGAGGGTTCAGCCCGTACTCCAATGTATGTTCCTTATACAATGCCTGCCAGGATTCCTGCTAAAACTACGGTAATGTACACAGCAACACGAAAAGTAGTATTACAACTGTGATCACACCCACGCCATATCAACACATACATGCAAGAATAATAAGTTAAACGTACTTTAGAGCTACACACTTTTTTCACCTGATATAAAAGGAAAAACATTGACGGTTAAATAAGCTTTAATGTAGAAACATTATTTTATGCTCACTGTCTGCCTTAATTAAACATCATTTTATGTATGACAAGGATAACTTAACACACCACAATGCATTGCACGTTAATGCCGTAGTGTACCTGTTCATAATTACTTAATGAAATAATATCAGGAGCAACCTTGTGTGGTTCGTGAATTTTCAAGATATGATGGACAGTCTTGTTGTAGAACTGCCACATGCAGCCGCAATATTTTTGAGCATTTCCACTACCATACGTTTAGTATGGCGAGTGCTACAGGCAATCTAAAAATGACCGTTAGCAATCGCAAACGTATATCAGACAGGATGCCGGTTCTGTGAGGAGCTTCTTTATGACCGCTTCGAAAAAGGTGATCATGTAACAAATAGCTAGTAAACCTGCATGCATTTTTAGGATTGATTGCAGCTGCCTTTATAATTTAAATATAGTTTCTAGAAGTCATGCAAAAAGGATTGCTTATTTTACTTGTATGATAAAAAAGCGCCCCCTTTACATTTTGATCTTAAAAAGAAGCGTTTCCTTCAGTTTTAAACAAAATTTGTTTTGAGATTTTTACGATTTTGCCATTTTCATTCATAAAAAATAATATGGGTCAATTTTTAATGCTGCCCCCGATAACCAAAACATGAGTCATGCCTATTGTGAAATTATATGAGGGCTCCGCAAACACTTTCTAAACCTTAGAGCAATAGCAGTCTTTTTTTCAACAGGATGAACACGATACTCAGTTTTTAAACCTTAAATCCAAAATCATTCGGCAATTTAGAAAATAATTTTTTTGAAAACAGGAGGAAACGCTTCTCGTTTAAAAAAAACATAAATTAGCGAAGTTGCTATCAAATCTGTACAATATAACATTTTTTCAAGCACTTTTCCCATAAAATATATTTGAATTTATACAGTCAAAATCATTGATATATAAGTTACATTGTTCAATTATCCAACTTTACAGAATCATTTTTTTGAGCTGGTCAAACAGAAGCTTATCAGAGAGTCAGCATTCCAGCGCGAATGAAATTATTAAGTTGGTTTGGCAGATTTGCTTAATTTGAGTTGACCCAAGTGTGAAAAACTAGGCGTTTGGCGGGATTTGAACCCACGCATCAGAGAAAGCCTTTACCGGAGGCTAATGCTATACCGCTAAGCTACAAACGCCCGCTTCACGCCATGAGTTTAATCACACTTGGATCGATATTACCCGCTCAACTTTTCGCTCATATGGAATCCACAAATATGGGAGCAAGTTGACTGCCCAAGCAGGATTTCCTAAGCGATCATCTAGAATCCACCAGAATAACTACTAGGCTGACTTAATTATTAAGTTGGTTTGGCAGATTTGCTTAATTTGATTGCTTAGGAAATCCTGCTTGGGCAGTCAACTTGCTCCCATATTGGTGGATTCCATATGAGCGAAAAGTTGAGCGGGTAATATCGATCCAAGTGTGATTAAACTCATGGCGTGAAGCCGGCGTTTGTAGCTTAGCGGTATAGCATTAGCCTCCGGTAAAGGCTTTCTCTGATGCGTGGGTTCAAATCCCGCCAAACGCCTAGTTTTTCACACTTGGGTCAACTCAAATTAAGCGAATGAAATTGACTGAAACTGGAGTTCATTATAGACAGTATCGGAAACCTTCTCAATGTTGGTTTGCCAATGCTTACCGGTCTTTTAAAAACAGTGCAATGCTACTTGAAACACGCCCTACTGTATGTGATTTTCATTGTGTACATATACCGTCCGACTGACAACATGTTGATTTCATTCAATATATCCAGATAGGTGCCTGGCTATTTTACTGTGCTTTCAGACTGTCTTTTTTTCACTGGCGCTGCGAATTTCTACTCACGTTACAAGTGCCTATCAGGCTGATACTCTCTCTCGGAAACAAGATTGGGTTTTTTTACCGTAATTTGTCATAAAATGCAAAAACAGGCGACGACTTGCATAATCAGTAAGGTATAAGAAGCTTGATCCATGCAACTACGCCTTTCACTAAGCATACTTCTGGAGAAGCATCGAAATTGCCCACTGACCCAAGTATAGGTGCAGCTCAGTCATGAAACTGATTGACCGATTACATGTTCCTGTGAAGTCGGGTGTCAAGTAACGCAAACTGTGCATTATCTGTCCTCGATCTGACAAAGAACAGAATGTACACGTGCTCAGCTAGCACCTTCAGGAGCGTCACCTAGCAGTAAGACGTTGTGAAGCCTTACCACATGTGGCTGCCTGCATGTACAAGACAGTTGACAAGATAAACTTCGCGGCACTATTGTCATATTGTGACTAGTACAGCTAGCACCGCTACCGCACTCACACTTTCAAAAATCGCGCTTTCACCTCCACTTTTGAGCACAAGCGTAAGCAAGCAGAAGTGGGAGTGACGAACGAGTGGGCAGATTCTCCGCGAGGCTGCCCTAGCTCATGCTTCATTCGCTGTAGTTCGATGCGTTCCTTCAGCCTACTGTAATCTTACTGCGGCTTGCCCAGCTTCCATCACTGTACGCCTCCAGCGTTTCCTGCGGCTTCTTTGAGCATGCGTTGCCTATCGTCTAAATCGACGGGAAATATGTCAGGCTATTGTCAAGTTCATCGAAAATGTTACCGCTTGCAATGGCATAACTTTACTGCTGTCCCTCAAGGAAGTTGCATTTCGCATTTAGTCTACTTGGTTGGGAATATATATTGCCCACGTATGGACATTTACTCAGCATTATTTTTCCGAAGACGAATGAAGGGAAATAAATGAATGCATACTGCATGTACATACTTTTATTGTTCATGTGGGGCACAGAGACTCACATGTAAATCAGTTTGGTAGGAAGATTGCCGACTTCGAACCATGTGTCTACTGTGTCTCCACAAAAGTAACGAAACCACGGAAAATACGTCAAAATAGCACAAATAAAAAGAAAGACAATACCAATATTCGGAACTTACTGCGAGGCATAGCTTACTTGACGGAGGCGAAGGTTTAATAAGATGTCCAGGTGCCTTTTTTACGGTTCCCGTGGTATGCAGTTTTATGGATGTGCAAGCAGGATAAAAGAAGTAGGGACTTTTCAGAAATAATGTATGATGTATTTAGAATAATTTACTCCTGCGGCTATGCAACAAAGGGGTAAGACAAGTAAATCGAAAAGCCAAAAACGTGCAGCGGTTGACATCATGCTAGTTTATTGGCTATGTTACATGGCTCTTGCATATTTTGGTTTGATAATTACTTGAAGCTAGGCGGTGTTTATTGCAATTTTGCGGAAATAATCACGTTAGCGGACGCTATGTACCCGAAAACGTTCACGTAGGGGATCATGTTAGTAAGGTGCGTTTATTTTATTTGGATTCGATTAGAATGGAGTTCCTAACTAGTAATTCGTCTTAATTGATGAGTAATTGTTCGGAGTGTTTTCACCTGACATTCATAAACAAATGCAAATGTCAAATTTTTGTATCATTAAATGCTGCTGGAAACAAGAAGGACCCAGTCGTAGGTTTAGTGGGAACTTAAATTCACTATATTTTATAAATTGTTCTTTGCTCTTAAGAAATGACTAATAGGGAGCATTATCAGTTTATTTATCCGGCAGCATTAGTTCAGAATATATACCCCAGTTCAAATCACTGCGCGATGGAGTGTTACTAACAAATAAAAAGAGTGATTGAAATTGTCATTTTGGCGTATTATTCCTCATCCGTCAGTAATACCCAATGTCAGGTGAAGATTATGTTGGTAATGAACACTTGACCATCAGCCATTGCGTGTGTACATTCTAAAATTGTGCCACGGGTTGTGATCGGACATACGGTGGTGGCCAATGAGCCAGAAATGACAACTCCGGTACACTTTGCCTTCTTTGATTACATACCATGCTGTATGTGAAGCCTCCGAGTAACTGCCTGCGATCACGTTGAAGATAGCGTTTGTGTGTTATGGGACATGTATGTTCCGCAATAACTTAGGTGGTGAGCACCCTACTTCCATTATATTCCTTACAAAGCAAAAAATGGTCGCCATCTGCATTCTTCTTCTTTATTTCACACAATCAATTCATACGGCTAAAGTGCGCCCAACTATACAATTCAGAGAAATATAGGTATTTCATCTGTGAAAACTGTCTACAAACAGGTCCTTCCCTATGTATGCATTTACAATCATAGGCAGAAGTAGTCGTGTACGAACTAGAAACGTGAGGTTTTTAGTCAAACAAACTTAAATTATGCATCTATTACGCGGACAGCATTTTCAATATCTTGTACCGAGACGCGAAATAGGACTTGAGAAGTGCATTGATTTATATTTTCGTTAAATTATACATACAATCGAGTAAGAAAAGGACAGGCTAATTCTTTTACTGTATGCGCTGTTGACGAGACAGGTTGATGGATCGCTAAAATAGGGCTTCCAAAAAGCGACTTACACCAACAAAACCTCTGAAGACAATGGGAGCCAGCCGCCTTCGAATAAATAAAGTTGCGTCGGGACACTGGTCCTACATGACAACACGCATTGTATCACGTAGGCCAAAAAACTACAGGAACGAATGTCCCCTTGGCAACTGTTCCTTCACAATGGATACCCCCAGAAATTCATTAACACAGGTTTTTATTTGACAGCTGGTGGGCCTGTGGCCTTGCATGGAGGCGCTAACCTGCTTTACCAGCATCCCTTTCACCGCAATTTTGGCAGCGTTTGCTGAAGACTACTGCTGGTTGTCGGTAGCGGGTCTTTGGGTCAAATTATTTGCTATCTTAAAGTAGAACCCGGTAAAAGGAAATTCCAAATTCTTAAAGGATCCGTAATTCGAGCGGTCGCCTAAGAAACTTTACTAACATAGGGCTTTGTGCCTCCGTGTTTCTTTCATACTGATCCTTATATTGTTTTTGAACCTAATGGCATGGAAATTTGCAGAGCCTAGTTTGTGACCAATGTGTTGGGTACTTCCGAATTGTAGGATACATTGACTGTTTGCTCAATTTAGGTACACCGTAGTCTGTATCCCTATTTGAAAAGTTATCGTAACTTGCATATCAAAGAAGGGCAACTGGTTGTTGCTTGCCTACTCCATAGTCACTTGGTTTTCGATGAATAAAGAATTCCCTCATTTCTTAAATTCCTGAACTTTGTTTCTTTTGATGACGACAGATGTGTTTTCAACGTACCTAGCCGATAATTTTGGACAGTGTGATTGGAATCCATGTCGCTTAAGCCCCTGCTAGATTATCTCGGCAATTAAGCAGACAGGCTCATACACTTGATTGTTAAAGGTGAAGACACCGGGAGCTCTTGACTTCGCACCTATGTATATATATATATATATATATATGTATATATATATATATATATATATATATATATATGGCAATTATGTTATACCATACTTCCGCATAGATACAAGCTAAAAACCCAAACACATGTTTCGCCGATATTTCTGCTACTGCATGATACAGCAACGAGGGGATCGGCTCTTCAGTAGGCCCCCAACGTTCTCTATTCGGTTTCTAGTATATGACCTCCAGATAGTAATCAAGGAAATAATCTCTTAAATTATTAGGTGCATGACATGGAAGTAGGTGGATGGGACATGACTTTTAAGGGTCAGTCCCTAGAGATTGATGAACATTTTCGTCGAAGACAATAAACTGCCGCGGAATAACCACGGAAATATCCATTAGTAATAGAGAACATTGGGGGCCTACTGAAGAGCCGAACCCCTCGTTGCTGTATCTTGCAGTAGCAGAAACATCGGCGAAACACGCGTCTGGGCTTTTAGCTAGTATCTATGCGGAAGTATGGTATAACATCATTGTCATATAGAATTCACACTACTTGTAGTGCTACTCGTTTGTAGAATGGACATTTCCGTGGTTATTCCGTGGCAGTTGATTGTCTTCGACGAAAATGTTCATTGACCCCTACGGTCTGACTCTTAAAAGTCAAGTCCCATCTACCTTCTTACATGTCATGCACCTAATAATAATATAGTGTTTTGCATTCCATTTATCACATTTTTGTTATTCACTCGTCCCAGTTTTATTTGAGTGACATTGGGTGTCGCAAAGCAAACTTACATATAATGGATTGGATCAGACCAGGCAAAGGGAGACAAAAATGACAATATCTGGCTTGTTGGCCTTCAGTAGCCAGTCATATCCAATCTCGGGTGTACTAAAACCCTGCTTTTCGAACGCGCAACCATTGGTAGTTGAGTTTTATATTCTATATTGGCACAACGGGCTCGTTTGATTGTCAGTTGTTACCATAACTATGATAGTACTAGGGTGTTCATCCGATCTGCCGGATGAATGAAATGGTAAAGTGTTTTCAAGTGCATAAAAAAATTTTCCAAGTTCTTCCTTAAGTCTCGAAGCCATTACAAAGTCGCAACTGACTCATAGGAGTATTGTGTCGTTAGAACAAGTAGACATTAAACATCGATTTAGCTGCACCGACTTTCTCTGTTTGGCGTGTGGTGAAATATATTTCATTAAAAAAATAATACGCATTAGTTAACCAACTGAATAGGATTGTCGGGCACACCTATATTTGTTTATTGGGACATTAGTTTGGTGCTGACTTGCATGTTTTTCGTGCGAAACGCTACACTATTGAAATAAAAGTCTGAAGGAAAAAAAGTGGATTGTCTGAAATAAATGCTTTCAATTTTGCATGAATAAGGCAAAAAATAACAACAACTTAAATTAACCATTTTGTCAAATATATTTGCATGTGCAAAGTAATTAATGTCAATTTAAAATCAAGTAAGTCTACTCACAGCATAATTTTTAACATTACACTAGATTTTAAAAGAAAATGCATACACAATGCGTGGGTAAGACACCTTTAAATTTGATTTTTTTTAACTTTGATTGCATTTTAAATATTTACGCATGCAAAAGCAGAATGTATTATGTTTTGACGTGCTGTTTTGAAATTCGCTTAGTGTGCCTAACAAAACCAAGTATATTTTATCCATGCATGAATCGCAAGAGTTTGCATTAATGTTTCTCTGTCTGTTGTACCAACGTTATTTCTACAAGTTTGCCACTCTTCCGATACAACCTCAAATAGGCCACTGATTTCAGCAATTGGAACGCGCAATTTGTTCAAATAACTGGACATTCGAATACTCCAACAATATGAGTTATTCGTGTGGACTTTAAAAACTTCACAATAACGCGCCTCGACAAACCGGCGAAATGTTGGGAGAAATGACTTATTGTTGCGACGTTAAAATTCATGAACAGTGACAATTTGCAGATAAAATGACTCAACAGCACATCTTTGGAAATCTACGAATAATTGAAAATGAATGATCTAAACCATGCCATACATAATTCTGAATTATTTTTTACAGTCTTAAAAAAGTAGAGTACGTGGAATAAGGATGTTGTGCCACTGCTGCCGAATTCCAAATGTGTGACTATTCCAAAAAACAAGCAGTTGGCTGTCAAATATAAAATGATACCTTTCATTGACGCAATCATCTTCATGAAAGAAAGATTTAAGTTCACTTGCTATTTATGAAATGATCAATATCAAAACGGCCGGTATTATCCCACCAAATATTTTCATTGCTGAGCTTCTAAAATAGTCGTACTTTTTCAAGCATCCTATTGTACTTTGTGTCTCCCCTCGGAGAGGAAAAACTGATCAAGCACTGAGCGAGTACTGATTCTGCATAGTTGCAACGTGGTCAGTGTTTCTTTTGTTAGTTTCAATTTCATGGAAAAAATCATGAACAAATCACCGAGCGGAACCATCTTCTCTTTCCCGCACAAACAACTTTCTCCCCAGCATGTTCGCTTCTTAGTTAAACGCAAACTACTGCATGTAACGAAGAGTGACTTAAAAAAGGCTTTGACAACTGCATTATACATTACATTCGCAAAACCGGCACGTATGGACTCTATATTCGGATACATCGCTCATTGTCTGACAGACGGTTCGCAAAACAAAGGTTGGCCGCTGGAATGACTCATGGTTAACCCTTTCAAATGATGTCGCATAGGTTTAAATTAAAGGTGTCCAATACTATCTCATTTTTTCAAACAATCAGTGATAAAATCATTAATGTGATATATACTGTTCCCTGGTGACATACACCTGGTGAATATTTTTTTAAAGAACACAAGACTGAATGAGTCATGTTTATGTGTCTATCTGGACCTCTGTCAGCCAAGATAACAACAATTTACTGCAGCTTAAGCCTTTCATCCCTTTATTTAGCTAGGAAATATATTCTTTTCACATTTAATGATACAGATCACGAGAGGGTCTTCCCTTTGCAGGTATTAGTGTACAAGCGTCTGGTCCTTAATGCCACATGTGGAGTAAGCCTTAGTTCTGCTTCATTGTTCTTTACGTGGAAATACACACACAAAGGCCAGAGGGTTCGTAGAAGCCTCACTTAACGTCATTTGGTTGATTCCGCTAAGAAGCTATACCAAAGTCACCTTTATTAGCCTTCGGTTCGTTGTGACCAAATAGCTGCTCAATATGACACATGTTTCGTTGATTAATTGTGAAATAGTTTAAGGCGTACTCTGATGAAGCTGGTTGAATTGCGTTGTGTCACCATGTCCACACCATGTATCTTACTGTCTGTTGTGGATTGCAGTCATGCTCATGTGATACGATCAGCATTATAAGTACGGTTTTACAAGTTAAACGCCATCACCTATGAGAAAATCGAAACACACGTGCCCCTAGGTTGACCAATGGTTTAAACAGTTTATTTTTAGTAAACATGCCCACGGAACTGTAATTTTTTTACAATATTATTGTTAATGTAGATACACCTTATACAATACGTGCACTTTTTGGGGCAAATATGACAGTCAGCCAAATGTCGGCAACCTGAGGCCGTGATGATAGAGGAAACAGTTGTAACTTAATTCCTATCCAAAGAAAATACTCCTTTAAATTCGCCTTCCTGTAAATAGAAAATGTTTTAAGTACATAAATAGGATATACAACGCTTTAAATAAAAATTGGTTATGTCGGTCAATTGTTAGGCTTTACCGATGCAAACCAACATTAAGTGGCTAAAAAACTATATTGCGCAGAGGCTCAAGAAAGCTTTTACAGTGAATTTATAAATCATGTAGTAGAAAGCCGCATGCTCTTCTGCAACGCTTCGATATTATAAAACTGAAGTGCAAGCCCATACCTTTGCTACCGATGGGTGGCATTTTCGGAATGCGCGAGTCATCACCATACCCGGATGTTCTAACCGAACACCTGTTAAAACGTTTATTCCTTTGTTAGCGGAACCTTTGATGTCAGGTACAGTCTTATAATATGGAAGTATTTCCCACCTTCAAGAATGTGGGAACCTGATCGGAACAACCCACTTCTTTTTTGCTTTAATTCTTCTCGTCTAATACACTGATGCGTAAATTCCTTAGGATAAATATACTTTAAAAATGGATTACACAGTTTGTTTACATTTATTTCTAGAAGTATGCGTTTTATATCGATTTATTAGAGTGGTAGCGGTACTGCTAATGTGACCCTGTTGTAGCAACAAAAAACAATGGCATTAAATGTCTCGTGACAGCAACCACTTGTTGAAGATAATTGGCAAACAGGTTACATCAGTTTTTAGCGTTTTTGGTCATTAAATTGGATAATACTCTAAACTGAAAATTATAACAACAACCGTCATATCAGTAGTTGAGGACGATCCGCCCCAAACACTTTTGTTCAAATCGTAACCGACAACAATATTTCACAGCCAGAAGGAGTGGTGGTGTCAAATCCGTATTCATAGGAATACCCATCCAAGTAAATTATGCTCCGAAACGGTCATGCCGATATTGCAACCGGTTAGACTGGTCATTATGTGGTATAAATAGGACGCTTTTCTAACATATAAGGATGCTTAATTTGGTCGCACATTCGTCTATACAAACACCTTACTTTGACAGAAGTTGCACATCTGCGTTGGCAATAGGACCAGAGGACTAAGAATAATGTCAGTTGCCCATCATCAACTGAATTCAGCTTTTAAAGGGAAAACATGTGTTTGCTTAATGCCTGCAATGTTTTTATTTTTCGAATATGAAGCACATCACAGTCAACATGTATTGAGATAAAAGTTGTTTGACTATATTTCCCTTAATTAAACGGGGAACGTATGAAGTCGGACAGACTTTAGGTTTGCGAAAATAAAGTAGAAACGCTTCAAACTTTTTATTGCACACCTTGATCATTTTTTGTGCTTTTTTCTTTTGCAGACGTCACATAACTATCATGAGTGACCCCTACAGGTCAAGCAGCGAGCGCGTGTATGCGGGTGAGGGGCTGGTTGCTGACCTTGGACGAGTCCACTGAGGTACCTTTTTTTAATGACAGCAGCACGAACCCCAACTTGCTTAACGGCGGGCGTGCAACAATTGAAGATTGTGGAAATCCAGCTTACTTGATATTTGCAAGCAATTTGTTATTTCTGTGGTTAACTTGAAAAGCCAGTTTGCTTAATTAGCTGACTTTAGCCGTTATGATGCATTTTTTCGTGGGCTGCTCTGCAGTTCAATACCATCACCAATGTCAACTTAATAAACGGCTGGCGCAGACACAATTAAAAAGGTTGCGCAATAGTTAATCAACCTTAAACTTATAGTAGGCATTTTTCAGCCGGTATTTAAAATAAATTCCTATAGTTTCCTGTCCATTATATAACAATATCATTCTAGTCAGATGATAGGCAGGGGCGAATAATAATTTACCTTATTTTCAAATCTTGCATGCGGTGGAGGGTTGCAGATGAACTTCTAAAAATGAAGAAATGCTTACACTAAAGTAAATCTTATAAGTAGGATATTGCGACACAGTTAATGAGTTTGCCATTTTTATGGAATACTTTCAAAAAGAAAACAAATGTTTGAATCATACTCATAGAGAAGCGGATACATTTGTTCAAAAATGTTCAGATGCACGTGATGTGAAGTGTAGATGCATTTATGTTCAGTAACCAAAATGAAATTAACGCTTTTAACACGATATCCAGGTAAAACATGAAATGTTTTGCATTGCGTTTCACCATGCCGCCTGTATAGATGTGCCTGCGCCAAAAGAGGCTCTTAAACACGACTAAGGCAACAATAATGGACCAAAAAGAACAGGCCTTGATGATTATATCAGGATTCAGTAAGAAAAGGGCGCAGTTAAACCAGGATTATTTCATATTTTATTCTTTGTACGATGATGTACTCAATGACGATTGTGAAACGTCGGACGATGAGTATGCCCTCCATCCAAGATATCACGTTATGTTCTTATTTAATCTAAAAATCTGGGTTCCGTATGTTCGCCTTTATTAATTTATGCAAGCAACTACCTTATATTTCTTGCAAAGCAAAACGTGATAGCAGCAAACACTCATGCTTATTTTGCCTTCGCCACCATATTTCTCACTGCATATAATGTTAACATTCACTGACAGCATCAACAAGGCCGTACCCTTCCCTAAGCGAGAATCTCAGATTGCAAATATTTTCGATATTCACGCACCTTTAAAATACCGTAATGTTTGCTAATTGCTGCACTGGAGTTCTAGTTTAGGCACCAGCCTTTCAAGTGTTTCATTGGCCTTATCTCATGAGTGCTTGCAATTAACGCATACAAATATGGCGTTAATACAACTGGCTCATCTTTGCATGTACCTTAAACATATCATAAATACAATTTTTTTAGTGGCAGTAAAACAATTATATTTAGATATTTGTTTGAGTCTGATTGGTTTTTGATTACGTTATATTCCTCGCGCAATAAATCACTTAACCTGTAAATACGTCAACTTTTATAACTGTGCATGGTTAAACTTGGAAAAAAAACCTAAGCTGTGACGATAACCCAAGCCACGGAAATTAATATCGTCTCTAAAGAAAGCGAAAATCATTGAAGTCAATTCTGCGAACGAAAACTTACACCCATCAATTCAGGATACTGGAAAAATAAATAAAGTATATGCAGCGTGTTCATTTATCACATTTTACAGTGTAAATAACATTTTTTAATTCAGCAAAATTGCAAATATTTACAGTTGCAAACTTTACTTAGTTTAAACATTAATATCACACACATGCAGTCGATAGACAATCTCCTGCAATCTTCCAATTTTTACAAGAAACTCCCTCACTCAAACGAAGCCCAAGCTGTGGCCCCCAAAGTCTGACAGCAATAAAGGTATCATCCTTCTTCACAATAGGGAGCCCTATGAATTATGAAGGAGTATAACATTTTATAAATAACCACTTTTTTTAAAAAAAAGAGGAAAATTCCGAATGAGTAAGAATCGGGCAAACTAAGTAAACTTAAGTTTAGCATGTAAAAGAAGCCCGTTAATGCAAAACTACTGAAAAAATAAAGCAGCAAAAGTAAAATTAAGTTGGAATATAATCCCTTTGTCAAGTTTTCGAATAAGTATGCTTCCATATTAAGCGCAAAAGAATGTTTGGCTGTTACCGAACAGCATTTATTTTGAGTATGTATTCTAACACGCTTTCACGAGAACTGCTAGTTGTTTCTATCGTTTATGCATTGCTTGACTGATGCTGGACTAAGGTAAGCACGCTTTCGCTTGATAAGCCCCATTGGGAGATCACAAGAGTATTATATTGCTTTAAATCACCTGTAAACATGCTGGTCAAGGATTAATTAATTTAACTCGAATTGTCAGGAAAAATTGTCATTTTACCATTTTTTGCACACTACGAGTTATTGCCTTCCGCCATTTTTTGTTATCATCATTTCGATTACGAAGGTGTTCAAATCCTCCAGGAAATTCTAATTAAGACTTTACGATTTTCACTGGCTTTAGTCGATTGACCATCAGTTAGAAGTATGTTCTATGTGCTTACCATAACCTTCAAATAAAGAAATATCTTTAAAGCCTTTTCATCAATAACCAGCTTTGAAACATTTTTCTCATACAGCTGTTGTTGTGTGTAATCGTATCAGAACAACACAATCATGTGAACTCATTGCCGAGAAAAATTAACGTCAAGTTTAAAAGTTGCAAATAAATATGCTAAAGATTGATTAAGAAAAAATTCGAAAAAGTTTTCTCTTGAAAACAAGTTTTACTTATATATTGTGGCGTCTGATGTCTGTGTTCTTTGATTTTTTGATGAAAATGCAAGCTCAGAATGTGACATTTTGGCTTGTTGATTGATTTTTTAACAACTACTGGAATATTTTTCATTATAAATGAAACAGCTACGTGCTCTACCTAAAACAGAACAGTTCTTAGCATATTTGGTTAGTTCTAGACTAAGATCTACAATAACAAATGCAAAGTAGACTGGAAAGTATATAAAAGGCGATTTTTGAAAAAAAAAACTGTTTCGCAATGTCTCGTGATGACTCTGTCAAATGTTTGTTAAGATAATTTTCTCCAACTGCATATCTTTTGTCCAATTAATTTTATTGCCATATACAAATAAAGATCTCAACTGCATTCCTTGCCTGTAAAGGCTCGTAAATAAAATATACATTTTATATGGAGTCTTGCAAAGGACAACTTCAACAGTTTATTACTCGATCTTATGACTAAAATGGCAGATTTGCAAAATATATTTTTTTGCTCTTTTGTTCTTAAAGGTAATGGGCTGTCTCCCAATAACACTCACCTCAATTTCATGGATGCCAAACAAAATTTTCAGTTTTGCGAACAGATATTATTAAAAAAGATTCTGCTCTTAATGAATGTTCTATTATAGTGCAACAATCATACGCAAGTTATTGTTCGTATCGTTACATAGCGAAGGAAATTCCTCGGTATATCAACAAAGGCTGGATTTTCCCCATTTTCGCCTCAATTTTATCCCAATATTCTGATCTGAACGTAATTAAATTCTAGTTAACAACATGTTGCGAGCAAATTTAACCGAAAAAACTAACTATTCAACCTCAAGTGTGCGCTAAATCTTCCAATCTCCAACCTTGCGTCAGATATGCAACCTAATGTATTATCATGGCGTAACATTTTTTATAATAAAGGCTATGAAAGCGCAAAGAGATGTTTTATTTTGTCTGTAGAAAAAGCTTTCTAGAGTGATTTCTTTATGACAATAAAACAGATATCAAAAATTCAGAAACAAAGTATACCAATCTGCCAGGCCCCCTAACTACTGGAATCAGCAAATGGTCATTTTCGTGGATTCAGGATGATTGCCTACAACATCCTGCTTGGGCAATCAGCTTGATGTTTTGTATTGATTGAATGCATAAGGGCTGCTTGCGGTAATGCCTCCGGTGCTATTAGCTCAACACTACTTTTTCAAAAATTCCCTCTCAATAAGTAGGTCATGTGGTTATTTTTGCACAAGTGGTATTAAATCGCTTCTATCCCGTAAAAAGGGATGAATAAACAGACTTCGAAGTTTAAAATTGTCTACACTTCGATTTTTTCAATAAACTATATTCTTGAAGAAATGAAGTCTTAATTTTCTAAAACACGGTTTCCAATTTCTTAATAATAGCAACTTTTAAAAATAATCACGTTCCTGGAATGCTAACATTCGCTTAAAGAGCAACATTCCGATTTTCTGACAGTAATAATAATTATAGTACGACCTCGTGCATTAGTGTTTGGAAACGAAAGATCTGCGCAAGGAAGCTTTGGCAACTCTTAATAATTACATTGGTATACGTTAAGGAACATTATGAAAAATCAAAAGTAAAACGCCTTCTACGTGTACGAATTTTCTTCGAACGTTGCATGACCGAAGCCTGTTTATCACAATGATTTGTAAAATTGAACATGTATAGGCTGTCCCCCACACATTACTGGTAGGGGTAAACAATGTATTTATGCCTTTCATGGGACCCCTATCAACCACGTAAGACACAATGCTTACGGTTTGGCATCGTCTGGTTCAGGTACCGTGAAGAGCTCTATCTGACAGGTTTTGTGCTTAAGCTTCGCGGCGCTTACTACAGTATCTAGACTGCAGATTCTCTCTGCTCGAGTGTACTTTCTGTCAAATTAATTAGACGTACACTATAGAGGGTACAAATAAGCCTTGAGTCACTTCCTTTGGTTGATCTCATGAAGTGGTTTGATGCATTTCACTTTCATACGCCTAATGGTGAGAATGAGCAACCACTTGTTGAATAGTCCACATTCTTCCTTGATCGATTCGTTCGATTTTGCCATGCAATGATATGTACTAAGATGTAGCTGGTTGACCTTCTTTGTGTCACCACCGGGACCATGTTGCTTATGTGATACCACCTGCATTATGCCTGCGAAAATTCACGTTCAACTGCATAGTTTATAAGGAAATCCTAAAGTGCGTCATCATGCACAAGATAAGTGTCATAATGTATCCTAAATGTGACGGGTGTTGTAGTGTTTTATATTAAGCTTATATACCTACGGCAGTTTTTATTGTTTTGCGCTTATTGCACACGATGATGCACCCTACTGACGGCGCTCATTTCGGCAAACGGAACCACATTCGTTAGTTATTGCTTGAAGAAAGTGAGGCAGCGATAATAGAGCAAGCAATAACAAAATTGTGTCAAAAGAGATAGCAAACGAAACGCAACAGGAGCACGCTTACTTCCTGAAGATCGCCTTGCTGTCAATAAAAAATATCATTTCTTAATTCAGAGAGCACATGACTTCATCAAAATTACACCTTATCAATGCAGCTCATTTTAAGGTTTAAGGGCGCAAATCTAGCTCATTTTGCTACAGCACAAACTGTCCTGTAAAGCTTCTGCAATGAATTTAGAAGCCACGCAGTCGAAACAAAACAACCTCTGTTACACATTTGCTTTGCAATTAATTCGGTATATGAAGGCCAGCTTTAAGTTGACAGTCCATGGCAATTTCGAGCTGCGCGTAAGGTTACCTATTATAAAATTTTTATTCATTAATTGTTGGCATAATTATCTAAAAAGCCATGTTTCGGACGTTATTTTAGCAAAATAATGTAGGCTTGGTCATTTGTAGAATTTCAAAACATGGCTCAAATGGCCATCTTCATATGAACAGATGTTAAAAATTCATTTGCGAGGTAAATTAAGTTAAACCATATCTTATTTAAAAACATTTTTTTAAACACTTCGAAATATTTTTTGTCTTATGCACTTAAACTAAAGGATGCCCACAGCGCTGAAGAATGATAAGGCTATGTACACGTGTGTTTTAAGGTAGATTACAAGACATCTATTAAAACGGTGACCTATTGAATGCATTCTTTTTCGAAAGAAATAAGGAGTTACCTATTAAGCTAATATGTGCTCAACTTTGACACCAGTGTCTGACAACCTTTTACCACAACTTTCTAAATGATATTCCTTAAAACGTGAACAATTTCAAGCTTTTACACATAATAAGAATGAGACAAATGTCAATTAAATATTAATTAAAACACAAGCTTGCATGTATATACTACTTAGGTTAAAGCTGTTCCGATACGCATTCATTCAAAACTAGTATCTTTCCTTTGAACGTGATCGAAATCGCTGAAATTTGCTTGTCTTTATGGGACCTTTCTTTGAAGAAATGATTTAAATTTTCAAAAGTTGACACCAAAGGGTCCCAAAGAAGTGTCAGAAAATTAAGAACACGATATTAGTGCATCACAATAAATGTTTAACAGTAAATAGTTTGCAGGTTTAATCATGTAGGAGGTGAAACAGCTCGGCGTTCGGTAATTACATGCCAATGATTTTTGATGTAGTAACTTAAGTGTGTTACTAGTGAGAGTTGTGGTGCCGCCATTAGAAAGACTATTATTAAGCCAATATTTTTCGCACCATCATTATTCAATCTATGCGCTAGCCTGTTTTAGCATAACAAAAAGAACTAACTTAATGATAACTAATTAAAACAATGTATTTTTTTATTCGCACTACACGCAGCACTTTATCTTTATATGCATGTACTTAAAAAGTGACAGCGACCATATTCTGCTTTCTTCTACCCATTAATAACGAATTCTAGTAGTGACCAATGAATAATATTTCACTGATATAATGATCAGACAAAAAGCATGATATATAGAACAATGGCGAAGAAACTTACTTTAATGTAGAATGCATTCAAAGTTCTTGTCTGAAGAAATGCAAAATATTGTAATGCACTTTTAAATAACATTTTAAAATATGAAAAAAATTGAGTGTCAAGCGAAGGCAACCTCCTCATAAGTGGGGACTCGTTCAAACAATACTCTAGTGCGTTGTACGCAAAAGAACGAACACAACCAAAGCATACTTATAATGCCAAGATATGACTACTTAACCATGTTTCGCCTCTCCGGTCAACTGTGTCCTTGGTGCCTACACCATTATCAGCCGGAAGGCGGAAATTGCTGCTCAATTGCGATCGTTGCTGTAACTGTACGTACAGATCTGCACTTGTATTAACCTACGTTGGTCAAGTTTGAAATCTAATAGAATTACATATTCCGTTACTGTCTTCGAATCCGTTTACGAACCCATAATGAATAGAACCGCAAACATGTGTGATTGCCGAAAAATACCAAGAAGACAAGAATGACAATTCCTAAATCATTTGCCGTCATAGCTTTGTTTTTCATAACCCCTACTTGTTGCACTCCTTTTGTAGCATGAATGAGGATCTTACACAGTCGAATTGTTTCAAATATGCCTCCTCTATTTATAAACAAGTAACGAAAATGCGTATTTCGATATTATATGTATGTTTCTTATCTTTGCTCATTTTCTATATTTCCCTGATACTGCCGTACACGTAATTTCTTGACAGAATCGTTTTCTTACACCATTACTCTGCAATGAATTATCATATTGCATACAACAAAGCGGTGTCTGTCATTATACAATCTTTGCTTCAAAGTATGTGTACTTTAATAAAAGCATTAGGTACACATGTTCGAAGCATTTCAGGACGGGATGTATGCAAAGTTAAAAAAAGCGGTTTGCGTGTAAAGTTGGAGCTTTAGGCAAACAAAAATTTCACGTGGTTCACAATTTGTAATAAAACTTAAAATCCGTTTAGTGAGTCGTATGTGCATATTTATGAGGTAGGTTATCATGTGAAGAATATTCAGCAATAAATGTATAGCCTCCTTGTTCTCATTGAGTTGGTAAAAAGTTAACATGGCCCAATTGATAATATGTCAAGTGCAATTAAGACCAGTCAATGAGCACACTATAATGAACAGTGCATGGGCAACCTACCAATTCTTGCCCATTAGCCCAGCAAGTTTCCTAAAAAGCGGGAAACCCAGAAATAAATGTTCGACAGTTTTTAAAAAATATTGTTATTTTTTAAATGTCTGGATAATCAAAGCCATTTTTACATATGTAAGTGAAAACTGTTTTTGGAAATTGGGACTGATGCTCACAATTTTAAAGAGCGTCAGACACCAAAGGACTGACTTAATATTACAGTGAATTGAGCGTCTCGCGAGTCACCACCAATAAATGCTTATGCCTCGATTGTGCGACTCATAAACTAAAATGAAATTCTTATATTTACCACACCACCAGCAGCCGCGACTTAGTGCAGTTCTAATGCAATCACTTGATTACCTGAATGCATATACGTATACTTGCACTGCCCTACGTTGTTCCGCTTTTTACCGATTTGTAACGGAATTCACTCTTGGAACTCATTTCCAGTGCCGAAAGCAGCATCCGGCAGCTAGTTGTGCGGGCAAGTGTAACTGTAGGCAAATACGACGTGAACTTAGGTTAATTTTTCTGGGGCATCAAACATAACCATCTGGTTATATTCCAGCCCCCGTGTTTACCTATTATAAGCAACATCGTTTGACGTTATCATCATAAGTTAATAGGTTAAGTCATTGACCCGCGAAGTTGACGCCTTCTTGGTCGAAATCGATAGCTGCTGACGCTATTTGACTAATTTTCACGATTTTGCATATGCGTGGACTTATAGCTAGGATATATGCGTAAGTATGGCAAAATATCATTATCATATACAATTCACTCGACTTTAAGTGCTATTTATTCGTAGAATGGCCATTTGCGTGGTTATTCCACGGTATTTGATTGTCTCTGACGAACATGTTCATCAAAATCTAGAGTCTGGCCAGTAAAAGTCATTTCTGGTCAACTTACTTCTGTATAAAACACCTAATAATTTCCGCTTTTATTTTGTTGGTATATATATTTATATGCGATAATTAACTTCGACATTTATTTCTGAGGGTAAATATATTAGTCGCGCAAAAACACGACCACGGTGTAAGCCATGACTTTAAAACCACCGACAATAATCTTGCAATGAATAGCATATACAGGCTGCAAATTTTTTAATCACACATTCGAGAAAAAAAATACCAAGTAGTTGCTTACAATGCTGAAATAGTCAACTTGGGACCCAGGTGGACGTACACCTAATAAAATTCATTGACTAAGTAGACAGAACTATCGTACATTATAACTTGAAAGCGTATGTAGTAATGATCACATATGATGGCTGTATCGTAGACTCGTTTAACATAACTAATACAAGCGAACATAATTTTGATTTAATAAGTGAAAGAACAAACTTGTGAAACCGAAGTTCAATAAGCATAGTCAGCTTAGTTGAGAAAACTCAGTAAGTTATGACCACATTGTACGGATTTATAATTCTCAGCCGCATTCATACAAGGTATAGTCAAAAATTAAACTGTACCTTGTTTACTGGGTGAAGTAATGTTGCCAATGTCAATATTTGTGCTCCCTCCCCCTTGGAGGATTTATCGAAAATGAAGCGCATTATACAAGCCAGATCAGAATAGTCAGGTTGTGTCCTCAAGCTACAGTGAATTGACCGAAATTGCGACTGATTTGTCCTTATGATTGACCCCATGGTTGACAACCCTCTGTGGGCCTTCGTGTGTGCGTTTTTGTGATAAATGACATATTTTTATTTAATTCCGTGAGCTTTGCTGCCATTGTGAGTTATGTAGTGTCTTGACAGTGGGCAAGATGTTACCGGCACGTTTAGACTGCAGATTGTTGACTGTTAGGAAACAATGGAATGGTGGCCGTTTTTGCTTCAATATGTATTGAGTATCAAAAAGAAATTCCTGAGATTCTTCTGTTTTTTTTAAATTTAGACAAAAAACATACATGCAATGCATGTTATGTGCCTAAATATTTATGAAAAATTACGCGGAGGTGCTGCCTTCACAGACTAATGCCGAATTAATTTATACCACTGCACTTTTAGCTGCTTCAGCCATTGTACCATTATTAGTCCTCTATCGTTTAAACTCAAATACCGCCTACTGGTGCTTGTAATTTTTGAAGCGTAACTACATCTTAGTTGACTTTTCTTAAATAACTTATACGTGCCATGTAGGAATGCCTGTTTCATATATATTTTAAAAGCGCTAAGGCATAGCAGGTACGAAGTGTCAACGCAGTGGCACAATCAATCAGGAATAACTTGGTAACACATGTGATGAAAATCAACGTTCATGGGTTCCTTGAGTTTGAGTGTAGTGGACACGTTTTACTTCAAAATGTTAGCTATTCCTTGTCCAAATTTCATAATTGTGCTCACATTACAGGGTAAGACATTGGAGTGATTCTGCGGGCTTTGCAATCAGCAGCATGCATTCGTCAAAAATAGCCCTTCTTTTTGCGCCTTAAATGCTGTAAAATGATGATTGATGTCTGCATAATGGTCCTCTCCTAAAATGCTTGGTATTTCCGTCTTCGCCAATCCCTTTCGTGCAAGTCTTACTTAAAAGTACGAAGTCAAATGATATGATTGTACTTCTTAATAATTGTTATTATGCACGTTTGAGGTCATGATTTTCCTTAATAATTTTTAAGAAATTAAGAAAACGTATACTAGCACAATCGTGAACGATAGAGGAATACTTAAGGGTCGAGGGCCTGCAGTTAAATTTTGTCGTACCAATAAATAAACAATATGTACAGCCAATCGTGCACTTGTAATTATTGTTCGGATCTAACCAAGAATGCACGTGCTAAAAATGTTCTACGTTTATGTAATACCTCAGCTATGATTTCGATCAGATTTTCAATAGTGGCCTTTGGCTTATCACGCACACGATACACTTTTGGACCGCAGCTGCTTTCATTGTTTGAGTTTCAACTTATGATGCAATGAAATTATCATAAACGCCCAATTCCTTCCATCATTCGTAAGGCAATTCTTTTTATTTTTAGCAAATTGGCTGTGTTCCATTGCAATGCGATGACAAATATACGAAAATAGCGCCAAGTACCTACTTTTCTACACATTTTTGTTTATTCAATCAAAGCTATTTTTAGTTTTATATCAAAATGGTTGCAAATGTGAGTCCAGATCTATGTTGTCATTAGCTTTCGCTTTCTGTGAAAAAAATAATAATGGGCCCAATGCAAAAGTTCGTTAAATGCAATTTTGCACAAAAGGCAGATAAAACGTGTGAAAAATTCGTGTGACCGACTCACAGGTAGTGCAAATCCAGCATGCTATAGAAACATAAAAACAAACGTCTAAGTTTAATTCTGGAAGGTTATCGGAAGAAGTTACAGTGTGATTATTCTTGTCCTAAAAAATAAGCATATAAATTAAGAGGCGAATGCTGCTGTTTTGAGTTAATAAACGTATAATCATTATAAGAAGAAGACTCGATCGCTGGGACAATATGTTTATTCGCCTGACATTTTGATATCCGTCGCGGATTTGTCATCAGAGACATGCTATTCATGTAGTTCCAACTGTCTGGCATATAATCAGACAAAGTTCAATTTCTTGATGATGTTGATGATTTAAAGGTAATATTGTGTAAGTCGTTGTAATATGTAAGGAAGCGAAGCGATAATCCAGCCCAGAAAACATGAAATTACTACCAATGGTGGACATTTCAATGTCGGCAGTAGAGCTTGTCAAACGTATATATACATATATATATGGATATAAGCGAAGATGCTGACCCCAGGTATTGGAATGGAAGGATAAGGTAAGGCGATCTCTGGGGGAGAATGTTTATTCGTCTGAGCTTTCGCACTCATGCTCGAGCACATCATCGGAGATAGACATTTGGGTCAGGAACATGAGTTAAAATAGGGGCTTACTGCTAGCTGCTGGTTGGTCCACCGTCCCCTCGTCTTATTGGACCTCTTCTCGTGCGCATGTGCAACCGTGCGGCATCATATGGCTTGGGGAGGTCTATACTTCTGTTGATTGAATTGCTGTCCGTTTTCCAGGCCATGCACTGTCTAGAAAACGAGCATCGGTTCGACTTTGATGGTGCCCAGGTCATAGGCCGAGCCGACAGCAAACTGGCGAGGGAAGTTATTGAGGCCTGGAAAACGGACAGCAATTCAATCAACAGAAGTATAGACCTCCCCAAGCCATATGATGCCGCACGGTTGCACATGCGCACGAGAAGAGGTCCAATAAGACGAGGGGACGGTGGACCAACCAGCAGCTAGCAGTAAGCCCCTATTTTAACTCATGTTCCTGACCCAAATGTCTATCTCCGATGATGTGCTCGAGCATGAGTGCGAAAGCTCAGACGAATAAACATTCTCCCCCAGAGATCGCCTTACCTTATCCTTCCACATATATATATATATATTTGATAGGATGTTATGGTCTGTTGTCAAATACAGCTTACTACTTTTGACACTCTGATTGGTCGGACCTTATGCAGGATAAGTTGTTTTATTTTTATCTGAGTACTTTTTAGTCAACTGAGGTGCATTTGTTATCTCTCTCCCTGAATGCACAAACAACTGTGTAACGTATTTTACTTAACCTTTCTAAGCAGGGCAATTGGTGGACATTTTTACGTAAAAATGTATAATTCATGTTTTGCTCAAATTCGGCACTTTCATTTGCATTGAATAACAGCTGCGCTAAATGGGTTGAGTGTAGCGCATGCAAGTTGTACTCCTACTCATGCAATGTGCAGTTCTAAATGTAATTATTGTCCTGGTAACTTACTATATTCCATGAAACATCGAAACAGTCGTTTATCTATAATTAAAATATATTCAATTGTCCTTAGCTTTTATATATTACATTTCGAGTTAAAATTTAGAGGTTAATATTTACAGATACGAAACGAAATCCAGATCAAGATGAAACAAATATTTAGAAGCTCCCGTAGTATGCTGCTGCAGAAGTACTGTGTGGGAATGCATGAAGCAATTTTGCTTGACATTTCGTTGCTGCTACTTCCAATAAGTCAGGTTAGATGCTTCAATGCAGACCGGAAAATTGTCTTTGTTCCATAAAAAAATAATTAGCTTTTTTTAATTCCATTTGATTTTTTTGCACAGTTAAGGTCAATAAGAACTATTGTTTACTGATATAATAAAGAAAATGATTTGTTTAAGGAACAAAGTTTTGCACTTCGGAATTCTCACAAAATTAACAAAGTACGACAGCATTTCATAGTTGAAGATAATCTGTGAATAATTTTCTGAATTCTACTATCTACAGCCTGCTCTTCATACGAATTTGTACCAGAAATATGCGCTTGTTAGATCGGGACATTGGTCTTTTATATTGGACTCAGTATCTGGTCATTTTCACAAGTGAAAACCTTAGATGATATCTGACTTCTGCACCTAAATGATATCAGGTTAGAATGCCGTATTCTAAAATGTTTCTTTCTGGTCTTCTGTAAATATGTCGCTCCATGTTGAAAGCCATTATTATCAAATTCCATCTTTATTTTAATATTATTCGAAAAAGCATATATAAATATAATTGTTCTCGCTATCATTTTAAAACAAGCTATATGTTCTTCATTCCGTTTGGACGTAAACATACATTTGTTAATGTATATGAGCAAATATGTATTTTTATTTGTACTTAGTGTTTATTAATAACACTTTTATTTTGCTCAAAAGATACAGCTGGTATTCAGAGAATTGCCTGGTTAAATAAAAGCAAATAATCCTGATGAAGTTATGCACGAAACGTTGTCATTCGTCTTGTATTATTGCTTGTCTAGTAAGGGTCTGACATGGTTGAATGCCTCTGACCCCAGTCACCCGCATTAAGTTTTCGTTTGCGTGGGAAAGCAAAATGGACCGGCGTGTGCCCATTACTGAGTGGATAAATATATTCATATGGTATAATTTTTCTGTATGTGTTTGTGGGTAATTGTGGTGCAATGAAACAACTGTCAGTTTTCAAAGGGTAGCTAACGTCGAAAGTTAAAGAAAGTGATGACATGAGAATCCACGTTCACTAATACACGCTAATTGCTTTAATATAGGCGACTACGAAGTACATTGCACACCAAAGTAGACAATGTTTTTTAAGGGCAATTATTGATTGAAATGCAAATCAATATTTACTCATTCGTCATTAGCGGAAGTCTACATTAATATGCCTCTTAAAGACTTATGTAATTAAAGTTTTATCTCCCTCCGACAATCCCTAATGGCACATATATGGCTGAAAGATGCATATTTTATACGGTATTTAGAGTTCATAGTTGTCATCCGCGTGCGTGTGCTAATTATTCAATGCTGTAGCCATTGCTTGCGTAGTTGATGCAATACTGGATTGACACTTCACATCCAACTCATTTATTGCACAATGGCCTTTTAAGCGTCAAATGCGGGCCTGAAAATTGCCTTCCAATTATGCTTGCTGAATTCTTGGTTGCTGCTGCGCCTGGCCCTTCCTACGTGACTTATTCTCTTGCGCAAGTTATGTCTCAGTAAACAAGATGGAAACCACAAATCGCGGCGCTTAGTTCGCTAGCTTTTGAATAGGCAAAAATAACGAAGCACGCTTGCATCGCTGTCATGCATAACGATAAGTTAAGATTTCAGGCAAACGTTAATTTCGGTTTGCAATTGCGCATCGCTTCGGATGTGGTGCTAATCTGTATCTGCCTGCACGGACAAATTTCATAAAAACTAATCACATATTTTAATTATACTGGCGTAGACAATGGCAACGTAGTATAACTATTTTTTGGGCTGTTTGCCCTCGTCACCTACGTGCAGCCAGCTCTAGTGTAGCAAGTATAATTGCCACCACACCCGAGATTTGAACTCACGCCTCGCCGGTCAGGGGCAGACGTGCTTACCATGGAGTCATCGAGTTCGATGTCTAGCCGGTGGTTGATCGGCAGTTTATAGTATTGGTTTGTATAAATCGGTGTTCAAACCAATACCAATTACATATTGTTTTGACAGCAACATGTGTTACTAGGAGTGATCCTGTTTTTTCAATGTTATTTTGATGACACTTTTGCCAAAAGAGCATCACATATATATTCCAGGTTCCCCAGTGCTTTGTACGCGTCAGATGTAATCGCTGTGTCATTGCCACTACCTAGCTATAACTAAAACATCTTAAGTGTACGCCAAACTCGAGTTGACATTTTAAGGTTCACTCTTAACGTCAATTTATTCAATAGCAATACTAGCTTGGCATAAACACGCCGCATGAGGTATCCTCTCTGAGATACACAGTAAACGTTTACCCTCTTAGAATCTGGCTTCCTTTTTGAACAGGGGAATCAATATCCTAGCCTTTATCAATACAACCTGTAACAAGGGAGACAAGTACACATTCACTTTGAACTTACCTCTCTTGCGCGAATGCATGTTACTGTTGTGTTTTTTCCCACTGGACATTCCCTCATAGATTCCAGACTATCCTCCTGAAAGTGAAATATATTAATAATAGGCTGTTGCCAAAAATAACTTTTCATTGCCAATTGCGATGACACCTTCAAGCAACGAATAACTTATTTCAGAATATTAAGGCTGATTTTATTTTTCGCCATTGCCTTTAACGTCATTAATTTTTATAAATTTGCAGTCGTTGTTCAATGCGGATTTTAAGACTGATCGTAAAAGTGCATGTTTCTATGATATATATCTATATTTTGTCCGAAGATGTAACACATTATTGTATTTTTTGACTTTTTGGGCGCAATTAATAACATAAGTACCTTTGCCTATCCACAAGCTTAGCCTACTGCATTGTAGTCCGCAGACGTTTGTTATTAAAGGCCTACGTTAAAACGCAAGAGCTACTGTTGTTTTCGCTGAGTAAAGTAACACTGCAATAGTCTAGAAAATATAAAACTTGGAATGATATTCAGGCAAAATGCAAAAAGGCATGTGCGGTTCAATTAGAGACTCACAGGTACGTAATCATACACGCAGAGCCATTTCTAAAAAGAAAGCTGCATCAAGGTAAATGCCGCTCAAATACGTGAAACGTATTTTTCGCACGATTAGAAAAACGTATTCTGAAATGGCAATTGAAGAATGACTCCAAATAACTATAGTAGATTACATATCTGATGAAATGTTGGGGGACTGAACACATATTTCAGGTTAATCATTTCGTTCATTGGGTTGACGTGAGGTGCAAAATGATACGTAATACAATTCGATTCCGTTCAGATCAGTATACTGGCTGAAATGAGAGGCAAACTGGATGAATTTCAGCGTTTGTTGATAACCAAGAAATTTCCTATGCTATTAGGTGCTGCGGAAAAGAACTCCTTGTTAGTGTATTTTTGCACTACAAAAGAACAGTCATGAAGAGCAGGAACTTTTTAGTTTTATCTGTTCGCAAAACGGAAAATATTGTTTTGCTTCCTGAAAATTGAGATAAGTGTTTTTATGAGATAATGAATTTTTTGGAAAAAATAGGGCAAAATAAGTTTAAAAAATTATATATTTCAAACCTACGAAGTTTTGTGTCATAAACTTGAGTTATTAATTGTAGAAGCTGTTTCTTGCTATAACCTTATTAAAATACTTATTGTATATATAAAGGGTTGCAAGCAATGAATGTGAATAAGGACTTTGTTGTTTTATAGTAATTCAATAGAATGTTAAATCAACCAAAAGTTGAAATCAGTTAAGATAACGCACATTTGAGTGAGTTTGCATGTTATATTGCGATACAGTTTTCTCAATAATCACCGTTGATTTTATTGCCAATCTGCTTTTTAATTGTTATTGTAGAACTGAGCCTAGAAGTAACCGGATGGGTGCTTCCTAAGGACTCGATGGGTGCAAAAACAAATAATATATACTCTCTATCTACAACCGGCTAGCTATCGACCTCGATGGCTCAATGGTTAGGACGTCTGCCCCTGACAAGCGAGGTGCGAGTTCGAAACTCGGGTGCGACGGCAATTTCAGCTGCTACCCTAAAGTTGGCAACCCGTGGCTGATGAGGGCCAATAGCCCAAAATAGCTTTATCATGGTGCCTTGTCTGAGCCGGAATACTCTTATGACAAAAATACTGAAAAGTGTTCCAAGTTATGAAGAAGGGTTAGATCTTTCATTTAAAACGGAAGATTTTTCCTTTATTTTTAGGGACATCAATACATTGTTCAAAATGTCCTATTCTGATCTTCACTTTATTATCATAAAAATAAAAGAAAGCAGAACACAGACGCCAAAATATATAAGTCAAGCTTGTTTTCAAGAGCTAAATTTGTAGAATTTGTCGGAATTAATCTTGAGCATTTTCAATCGCGGCTTATTTAGTGGACGTTAACTTTTTTCGGCACTGAGTTCACATGATTGGGTGGTTCTGAATCTGTGACACACGCAGACAGCTGCTAGAAAAAAATGTTTAAAAGTTGATTATTCATGTTAAAGCTTTCAAATTTATCTTATTTTGAAGGTTTCAGTAAGCACATAGCATGTACTCAAATTTATGCTCAATTGACTTAAGCCAGTGAAAATCGTAAAGTCTTAATTAAAAGTAATCAAAGTTATAGCATAATCGAAATGATTACAAAAAAATGAATATCACAAGCAGGCGTAGCATGTCTGTCAAACTGTTTGGAAAACCGCCATGCGGTATAACACTTCGTATGGCGAAGCTGAAACATTGCACGATTAGGTTACTTTATTATCTTTTTATACTTAAATTATAGATTTTCAGACGACTTCATTGCACTTTTGGCTGTTATGCGTAAAAAAATGCAAACTGCTGCAATGCACGCGAGCTGTATTGTCCACTTAGCATGGATGGTTCGAATATAGCACTTTGTTGAAGTTTTATTACTATATAATAAAACAGATCTATGAAAACGACCTGATATCGAGTTGTAAAAACTGACACGCCTGAATGCAGTGCCAAATAATCGACTACCATGGGAGCAATATGCACGTTAAGATTAGAAAGGGAGGGATATTACTTTAAAAATGTTAACCAAACAGGGCCTACAATCCTTATAGTAATTTACTTTATGTGGAAAACTGCAGGTTTCAAAGGGCAGTGTTCCTGTTTCGGAAAAAAGAATACTAGTCAGGGAATAACCAGGGAAAATTCATTTTGAGTACATTTTAACTGCAAGGTAGCAGAACACAACTTATGTTTGCATGTTCGACATTCTGCGTGTTCTAAGCAATACATTGCAATAAAAAAAACAAAGCTTAAATAGAGAAAAAGACAGTTTCTATTAGAATGAGAGCATGTGCGATACACATATGCATAATGCAACGTTTCCATATATATACCCCGTAGAAGTAAATTACTTCACTCATTCTGTGGTGCTCCATGAAGCAAACCGCAGGACATACTCCAATCATGAAAGCCAAGAGGCATGTTTTGGACCTACCAAGGAGAACAATAATTGCGGAATAGGGAAAATGTAAAGTACAGGGGCTAATAAAATTTGCATTTGTACTGTTTTAGACAAAAACAAATGCAAACAGGGCACGCGCACGTCCAAGCAGGGCAAATTGTGCCTGTCAATCAGTTCCAGTGGTACAATTTAAATTCACCTAAAATCGCTTTTCAAGCAGTTCTCAATAGACTTTCGTACAACAACAGCTTAGCGTGGGGGCTGAAATAAGAATGAGTAGAGAAAATGCGCTGTCGGTATACATAATGTGCAGACCTTACTTGTAATCAATTTACGCATTTTTGACATTTTGATAACTGAATGCAATCATTAAAATTTTATCTGGGGAAATGCCAAATTTTCTGCATTTTCCAGAGTGATCGCTTACAAGTTCTCGAAAAAGGATGAACTATATCAGAAGAGAAGAATGGCAGAGAAAAAGGCATTTTAGGGTGCTGAATTTTATAAATGACTTCCCAACTGGCTTGTTTAGAGACGTAAGTCTGATTAACGTCACGACTCCTGGAGGAGGTCAGGACTTAACAAAGCAGAGCATTTACTATAGCGAATATATGTGTAATTTTTTATAGGGGAAATGCTGAGAGTGAATAAATGACACTTTCTTTAGCCGGAAACGCAAAGGCAATATAAGCTGGGCAATAAAAACATGCACGCGATTGCGATCCACTGCGGTCGCCAACAATATTTTTGTGTTTCAGCAAAGGCGATTATTAACTACCTAAGATCACTTTTATTCACATACCCTTATTAACTCAACAATTGGCGATGCATAGAGAGGCTAACACACTGACGTCTCTGACAGTTACCTAGGTTCCGCCGCTTTATACTGCTGGTTGCAGTTGCTCGTTGCCACTTCTAACTCATAACGATAGTCCGAAGAAGCAAAACATTGTTTCCAATGATGGAGGTGCGTTTATATTATTTATCTATCCACACATCTCCGCCAAGCGGTATTCGACTGATATTCAAATAGACAAGCTAGGGAAGCACCAATTTTTAAGGACTCACCACATGACCGCAGACCCGTAGTGGCGTTCAGAATATGAATTTGCAATAAGAAATATGCAAAGTTCAGCCACTATTGGGAGGAGAAAATTTTTTAAACTAAAGTTGAGTGGCTGGGCCTTTTTGAAGACGTTGTTGTTTGGGTCCTGTGTAAAACTCGTCGCTATCGAACAAATTTCATGTGTGATAAAAAGGAGTACAAATCGCAGCAGGATCCCCTTTTGTGTGTTTGGCGTTATCTCCACCATGCTGCGGTTGGAAAGGTAACGCAGAGAACGAGAGCTCAGGACGTTGGCGTTGCTGCGTGAGCACAAATTGTAGAAGCTGTCGTCACTTTTACCTGCCACCACAGGAAGATTTGAAGATTTATTGAAGCCAGTATGTCGTGTAGCACTAAATGGATGCTGAAACTCGATGAAGCGTCAGTGCTGAATGTATAAAAATTGCAAGACATTTTAAAACCACAAGCTTCTGATGGGGACTTTACTGTTTTTACAAGAGCTAAGTTGTTCAATATGAGTAAAACATATGTGACGACGCAAGTTCTTATCTAATTGATATGCCATCATTGACGTAAAAAACAACCACCAACAATGGAAACACATTAAGCTGATGTAAACAAATATGGTGATAACAGTAGCTTGTGATAACCGCTGATAGTCTCGGCAAGCTTGGCAGCAGACAAATTAGTTCTGCTCATAAGTTATGTCATTCAGCTGTTACTCAACTTCCAGTCGCCTACTAAGAACGCATAAAAAAACTGAATGTTTCCGATTGTAGTCTGTTGCTTAGTTTGGGCAAAGGAATCGGCACCCAGTAGATCACAAAAAGCTTACGGTGAAAATGTTATTTTACATCAAATTTAAATGAACTTTCTAAATATGATAAGTATTTGATTGGTTGCTATTGAGTCAGTGGGATTTGCGCAAAAAACAAACTGAGAGGCGTACACATTATCACACTGGTTATCCAGAACAATCCATTTTAACGAAGTAAGCAACCAGTGCACAGCTGTCATATGCAGGCCAAAATAACATAATATAGGAATAAATGTGTTAAGTCAGAGGATCAGATGCTTCTCAGATCAAAGGAAGCTCTACCTTCATTTAAAGAAAACATTAAATCACAACATAATAATGAGGATGCTAGATCAGATCAAGCGCTAACATTGAATAACCGACAAATCTGTCCGAAAGACTGATATTGAAAACAATACCTCTCATTATGTAAAACCGAAAATCATAAAATGATTGAAGTAAAACATTAGCAACAAAATACAAATTGATATATGTACGATAACAAAAAAATAATACGCACGTTCGATTATATGTTTAGGTTTCTCGGTACAGTTAAGACTTTGAGTCAATTTAATGCGTAACAAATAGGAAAACGTTATTCAATCTGCCTTGGTTCAACAACCGGAAGCAAGTGATAATGTTAATCAAAAAGGCAATCAGCTCTTCGAGCATGATTAAGCAGGATTGCAGGAGCAGTGTTGCGTTTCTACTACATTTTCGAGGGAAACATATCAAACAAAGCATTTTTTCGAAATTATGCACCATCCCATTTAATAAGCAAAAATAAGTAGGGCTGTTTTTGCCGTATTGATTGTACTCAGCCTTAATCTGTTAGGATTTGCATTCACAGCATACATTTTAGCAACCAATATAAGTCTTAGTTATATATGTCACAGGAAACGGCCTATTATTTCGAATGGCGTAACGTCAAAGACATAAGAAAGTAATATTTAGTCCATTGTGCAACACGCAATCATCAAACGACCATACGGCGCTGAATTTTGCTGAGGTTCCCGGCACCCCCTTCATGTTGTTTCATACTTTTCACGTTTTGAGATGCGTCAATAAAGTCTATACTTTTCCAGTATAAATTTAACTTAGGTTATCAAAATAAAATTCATAAAAAGATCTCATGTCCTTCATCTACCATGCTTATTACATGCTAACAGGAACTAACACCCTGTTTATTAAATAAGACAAATTGAAAATTATTTCAAAGAAAATTAGACAAAGCTAAGATTCCATAAAATCCAGCAGTGCGAAAAATGTAGATTTACCATCAATTTTAATTTACCTTGACTGCTTTTCTACTATGAATGTTGGTGTAAACGCATTCACGGTGAAATATTCATAAACAAGCCTGATAAAGTTAGGTCCGAGCAATGGTCTATGCGCTTAAACGTCCACCACTAAGCCTGCAAAATGGCATATGCGCTGAACGGACAGTCAAATTAAAAATCGATACAGGCGAACGAGTTGCTGTTTGGCCCGCGTGACTAGCTATGACTTTGACCATGCGCACCTAAATAGGCTGCGAAGCAAATGCGCTGGGACGACCCTGCACTAACTCAGGGCACAGCAAGTAACATCAGGAATTTTAACTCATAACAAATTATTAAGTTGGTTTGGCAGATTTGCTTAATTTGAGATGACCCAAGTGTGAAAAACTCTAGGCGTTTGGCGGGATTTGAACCCGCGCATCAGAGAAAGCCTTTGCCGGAGGCTAATGCTCTACCGCTAAGCTACAAACGCCCGCTTCACGCCATGAGTTGAATCACACTTGGATCGATATTACCCGCTCAACTTTTCGCTCATATGGAATCCACCAATACGGGAGAAAGTTGACTGCCCAAGCAGGATTTCCATAAAAAATTGCCGCACATGGACGATGGTTTGGTACGCGTAGGTACCGTCCCATGTCGCTCCAGCCCCACGTGCCTTATTTTTCCAGTAATATGTTTTCTCTTGCATAAAAATTTGGGTAGATTGCAGGACACAGAGAAGTGCCGTGAATGCTGCACTCACTGGTCGTCTTTATAAAGTATGTATTTTGGATGGCCTAAAAAGTACTATGCACCAAAAGTGAAAAAAATGGCGCTCACCTGGAATTCAAATTAATAAAAAATATTGGAAATAACATTCTACTATAGCCTTAAATTCATCGAAAAATTGCATCAGCAGAAAAATTTATTTTCAAGACTACCATCTCAAAATACTGCAATACTAACTGTCATCTGTAGGAACATCTTCAAGGAACATGGGAAAACATGAACTTCCTAACAATGCGTCGATAGACCCATTAAAAATAAATCCACTGCGATTTTCGTGGTTATTTTGATAAGGAGAACTCTGCCTGTCCACGCGACTCATGGGAGAAGGTCAAGAGTGCGGAGCCACTTACTTCGTCCTCTATCACTTCAAACTAACCCCTGAAGCCGTCACCTCATGTATCAAATTTTTGGTTCAGTTGGTGGACTTCATCGAAACCGATGGTCGACCACACACACACAATATGACGTAAAGTGCTGGTAAGAACGGTCATATTTTAAAGGAAATAAGAGACAGTTGTTCCACGAGCTATCTTAGTTATTTTCACATCGATATTAATTTCGAAGGCAGTTGCAAGAAGCCATTTGCCTGTCTGCATGCATATAAAAAATTGCAGAGTAGCATAATATGTGTTATGCTAGCAAAGTGGGATGTCTTAAAAAAATGACGATGATGAACGACAAGTAGACTGATGCGTTGTGAACTCAAGCAGTTTGGCACT
>JAYGXS010000008.1:29707745-29719249 GCA_036362985.1 Ligula intestinalis
AGTGCCAAACTGCTTGAGTTCACAACGCATCAGTCTACTTGTCGTTCCTCATCGTCATTTTTTTAAGACATCCCACTTTGCTAGCATAACACATATTATGCTACTCTGCAATTTTTTATATGCATGCAGACAGGCAAATGGCTTCTTGCAACTGCCTTCGAAATTATTCTCGATGTGAAAATAACTAAGATAGCTCGTGGAACAACTGTCTCTTATTTCCTTTAAAATATGACCGTTCTTACCAGCACTATACGTCATATTGTGTGTGTGTTTGTGGTCGACCATCGGTTTCGATGAAGTCCAGCAACTTAACCAACAATTTGGTACATGAGGTGATGGCTTCAGGGGTTAGTTTGAAGTGATAGAGGACGAAGTAAGTGGCTCCGCACTCTTGACCTTCTCCCATGAATCACGTGGACAGGCAGAGTTCTCCTTATCAAAAAATCCACGAAAATCGCAGTGGATTTATTTCACGTGGGTCTATCGACGCATTGTAAGGAAGTTCATGTTTTCCCATGTTCCTTGAAAATAACTACAGATGACAGTTAATATTGCAGTATTTTGAGATGGTAGTCTTGAAAATAAATTTTTCTGCTGATGCAATTTTTTGATGAATTTTAGGCTATAGTAGAATGTTATTTCCAATATTTTTTATTAATTTGAATTCCAGGTGAGCGCCATTTTTTCACTTTTGGTGCATAGTTCTTTTTTAGGCCATCCAAAATACATACTTTATATAGACGACCAGTGAGTGCAGCATCCACGGCACTTCTCTGTGTCCTGCAATCCACCCAAATTTTGATGCAAGAGGAAACATATTTCTGGAAAAATAAGGCACGTGGGGCTGGAGCGACATGGGACGGAACCTACGCGTACCAAACCACCGTCAATGTGCGGCAATTTTTTATGAGTTTAAATTCCCAATGTTACCTTCTGTGCCCTGAGTTAGTGCAGGGTCGTCCCAGCGCATTTGCTTCGCAGCCTATTTAGGCGCGCATGGTTTACGTCATAGCTAGTCACGCGGGCCTAACAGCAACTCGTTCGCCTGTATCGATTTTTAATTTGACTGTCCGTCCAGCGCATATGCCACTTTGCAGGCTTAGTGGTGAACGTTTAAGCGCATAGACCATTGCTCGGACCTAACTTTATCAGGCTTTTTTATGAATATTTCACCGTGAATGCGTTTTCAACAACACTCATAGTAGAAAAGCAGTCAAGGTAAATAAAATTTGATGGTTACTCTATATTTTTCGCACTGCTGGATTTTATGGAATCTTAGCTTTGTTTAATTTTCTGTGAAATATTTGTCAATTTGTCTTATTTAATAAACAGGGTGGTAGTTCCTGTTAGCATGTAATAAGCATGGTTTATGAAGAACATGAGATCTTTTTATGAATTTTATTTTGGTAACCTAGGTAAGATTTATACTGGAAAATAACATACTTTATTGAAACATCTTAACACGTGAAAAGTATGAAAGAACATGAAGGGGGTGCCGCGAACCTCAGCAAAATTCAGCGCCGTATGGTCGTTTGATGATTGCGTGTTGCACAATAGACTAATATGGCATAAATATTACTTTCTTATGTCTTCGGCGTTACGAAATTAGCAATAATAGGCCGTTTCCTGTGACACATATAACTAAGACTTATATTGGTTGCTAAAAGTGTGCTGTGAATGTAAATCCTAACAGATCAAGGCTGAGTTCAATCAAAACGGCAAAAACAGACCTACTTATTTTTGCTTATTAAATGGGATGGTGCATAATTTCGAAAGAATGATTTGTTTGATATGTTCTCCTCGGAAATGTAGTAGAAACGCAACACTGCTCCTGCAATCCTGCTAAATCATGCTTGAAAAGCTGATTGCCTTCTTGATTTACACGATCACTTGCTTCCGGTTGTTGAACCAAGGCAGATTTAATAACTTTTTCCTGTTTGTTACGCATTTAATTGACTCAAAGTCTTAACTGCACCGAAAAACCTATAAAAATAATCGAACGTGCGCATTATTGTTTTGTTATCATGCATATATCAATTTGTATTTTGTTGCTAATGTTTTACTTCAAATCTTTGATGATTTTCGGTTTTACATAATGAGAGGTATTGTTTTCAGTATCAGTCTTTCGGACAGATTTTTCGATTATTCAATGTTAGCGCTTGAAATGATCTAGCATCCTCATTATTATGTTGCGATTTAACGTTTCCTTTGAATGAAGGTGGAGCTTCCTTTGATCTGAGAAGCGTCTGATCCTCTGAATTAACACATTTATTCCTATATTATGTTGTTTTGGCCTGCATATGATAGCTGTGCACTGGTTGCTTACTTCGTTAAAATGGATTGTTCTGGATAACCAATGTGATAATGTGTACGTCTCTCAATTTGTTGTGTGCGCAAATCCCACTGACTCAATAGCAACCACTTAAATACTTATCACATTTCGAAAGTTCATTCAAATTTAGATGTAAAATAACATTTTCACCGTAACATTTTTGTGATCTACTGGGTGCCGATTCCGTTGCCCAAACTAAGCAACAGACTTCAGTCGGAAACATTCAGTTTTTTATGCGTTCTAAGTAGACGACGACTGGACGTTGAGTAACAGCTGAATGACATAACTTTTGAGCAGAACTAATTTGTCTGCTGCCAAGCTTGCCGAGACTATCAGCGGTTATCACAAGCTACTGTTATCACCATATTTGTTTACATCAGCTTAATGTGTTCCCATTGTTGGTGGTTGTTTTTTACGTCAATGATGACATATCAATTAGATAGGAACTTGCGTCGTCACATATGTTTTACTCATATTGATCAACTTAGCTCTTGTAAAAACAGTAAAGTCCCCGTCAAAAGCTTGTGGTTTTAAAATGTCTTGCAATTTTTAAACATTCAGCACTGACGCTTCATCGAGTTTCAGCATCCATTTAGTGCTACACGACCTATTGGCTTCAATAAATCTTCAAATCTTCCTGTGGTGGCAGGTTAAATGGACGACAGCTTCTGCGATTTGTGCTCACGCAGCAACGCCAACGTCCTGAACTCTCGTTCTCTGCGTTACCTTTCCAACCGCAGCATGGTGGAGATAACGCCAAACACACAAAAGGGGATCCTGCTGCGATTTGTACTCCTTCTTATCACACATGAAATTTTTTCGATAGCGACGAGTTTTACACAGGACCCAAACAACAACGTCTTTAAAAAGGCCCAGTCACTCAACTTTAGTTTAAAAATTTTTCTCCTCCCAATAGTGGCTGAACTTTGCATATTTCTTATTGAAAATTCATATTCTGAACGCCACTACGGGTCTGCGGTCATGTGGTGAGTACTTAAAAATTGGTGCTTACCTAGCTTGTCTATTTGAATATCAGTCGAATACCGCTTGCCGGAGATGTGTGGATAGATAAATAATATAAACGAACCTCCATCATTGGAAACAATGTTTTGCTCACTCGGACTATCGTAATGAGTTAGAAGTGGCAACGAGCAACTGTAACCAGCAGTATAAAGCGGCGGAACCTAGGTAACTGTCAAGAACGTCAGTGTGTCAGTCTCTCTATGCATCGCCAATTGTTGAGTAAATAAGGGTATGTGAAGAAAAGTGATCTTAGGTAGTTAATAATCGCCTTTGCTGAAACACGAAAATACTGTTGGCGACCGCATTGGATCACAATCGCGTGCATGTTTTTATTGCCCAGCTTATATTGCCTTTGCGTTTCCGGCTAAAGAAAGCGTCATTTATTCACTCTCAGCATTTCCCCTATAATAATAACACAAATATTTGCTAAAGTAAATGCTCTGGTTTGTTGAGTCCTGACCTCCTCCAGGACTCGTGACGTTAATCAGACTTATGTTTCTATACAAGCCAGTAAGGAAGTCATTTATGAAATTTAGCACCCTAAAATGCCTTTTTTTCTGCCATTCTTCTCTTCTGATCTAGTTATGCTTTATTTAAAGAGAAGCGTTTCCTCCTGTTTTAAAAAAATATTTTCTAAATTGCCGAATGATTTTGGATTGAAGGTTTAAAAACTGAGCATCGTGTTCATCCTGTTAAAAGAAAAGAGCGCTATTGCTCTAATGTTTAGAAAGTGGTTGCGAAGCCCTCATATAATTTCACAATAGGCATGACTCATGTTATGGTTATCGGGGGCAGCATTAAAAAATTGACCCATATTATTTTTTATCAATGACAATTTCAAATTCGTAAAAACCTGAAAATAAATTTTGTTTAAAACTGAAGGAAACGCTTCTTTTTAAGATCAAAATTTAAAGCAGGCGCTATTTTTTATCAAACAAGTAAAATAAGCATTCATTTTGGCCTGACTTCTAGAAACTATATTGAAATTATAAAGGCAGCTGCAATCAATCATAAAAATGCATGCAGGTTTACTAGTCATTTTTTACATGATCAAAATTTTCGAAGTGGTCATAAAGAAGCTCCTCGCAGAACCGGCATCCTGTCTGATATACGTTTGCGATTGCTTAACGGTCATTTTCAGATTGCCTGAAGCACTCACCATACTGTACGTGCAGTAGTGGAAATGCTCAAAAATATCGCGGCTGCATGTGGCAGTTCTACAGCAAGGCTGTCCATCGTAACTTTAAAATTCACGAACCACACAAGGTTGCTCCTGATAGTTTTCATGCAGTAATTATGAACAGGTACACTATGACATTAACGTGCATTGTATTTTGGGACGTTAAGTTATGCTTGTCATAAATAAAAAATAAGTTTAGTAAAGGCAGGCAGTGAGCATAAAATAATGTTTCTACATTAAAGCTTATTTAACCATCAATTTTTTTTCCTTTTATATTAGGTGAAAAAGTGTGTAGCTCTAAAGTACGTTTTTCTCATTATTCTTGCATGTATGTGTTGATATGGCATGGGTTTGATCACAGTTGTTATACAACCTTTCGTGTCGCTGTGTGCACTACCGAAGTTTTAGCAGGAATCCTGGCAGGCAGTGTATAAGGAACATACACTGGAGTACGGGCTGAACCTTGTCCTCTTTTTATCTTAATATTCTCTAATATAAGCATACTGTTCCGAGGATTGACACCGAAACCATGCATTCTTCTCTCCGAGGATTTAAAAATAACACTTAAGGCTCAATGAACTTTTACTGTTCTATAGTGTAATTTCATAACTATTTGGCTATATTAGGATGAAAGTTTGGAAATAAGGTCCTCACTGCCGCATGAAACGTGTGTCTTCTCAAAAAATTGAAAATGTTTTTTGGTTTTTTGACGAAATTATGTTTAAAGATGGAAATCGAACATGCTACCTTCTGCAGACTCCTGCTCCTTCATCAGTTGTTCGTCAAAATGTATGCGAAACTAGTTCACCCTGATCACTTTAGGATTTCAGACTGAAATATAAATATAACTCAATTTTACCCGGCCACGCATTATCCCGTTTTTCTGCTTTACAGATCGTCTACATTTTCTTTTGCAATGATGCTTGAATAATATATATCCATTGCTATATACTGACGTTTGTTGGCTAGCAAAACAAATGTATTGAGTAAACTTTAGAATGGCAAACTACTAGCCCAAATGCCATTATCTGCCATCTAAAGATTTCAATATAGGATTCAGGTTTCCTACTTTGGTATGAGATCCTTATTGACAGGCGTCCCAACAGTGCGTTCAACTGCACGATGGTATCGACTATCAATGCGAAAGTTTTGCTCTTTGTACATTGCAATTTGTTTGTGGTTTCCCTACTAGTGGTCAATAAGTATTGCAGTTAACAGCCACAAACCAGCCATGCCCGAATATTTTGGAAATTTTTTTTCATAATACTTAACATTACAGCATAAACAGCTAATTATGCGTTTCGTGTAGTACGTCGCTGATTGATTCTTGCTTGAATACTAAAAACTGTCTCTCCGATAACGCTCGTTTTAGAATTTGACCGACATCTTTCCTTCAATGAAAAAACAATGTCGCCTCACGGATATGTATTTTATCCTGAGCGTAACTTTTGCCTGCTGGATTCTGCCCAACTATGTTCTTAAGAGTGGTAAACTCCCGACATTGCTGCTTACAAACATGTTGACTGCTGCTGACATCTTTGACCTTTTGAATTGTTTCGATGAACCTCTGGCTCCTATACCCGGCATATGGAGGACGGTAATTTATGTATGGCCAGCCAGTCTACTTCACCTCCTCTGCAATAATATATCTAGCCTTTCGGATACCTCTACTGAAGCCGAAAGTGGCTGGGATGATCGTGAATCTCACTCCTCAAGCTCTGGCTATTCGGGTTATGACTCTTCGGCGTCCGACTCTGGATCTTGGTCAGAATATGTGGAGCAGACCAATAATCAGCATTTTCTCTTGCGCGGTTCCACTAACATTGCTACGTTCCAGTCAAACAGTTCACCATCGGAAGAACGTATTACATGCCCATTCTCTGTTATCATCGGCGGTGGGGTATTGGAAATCCTACTGTCCGTATTGCTCCAGGACTTGCCGTTTTTGTGGTGGCGTTGTTACCTGCTTTCCCACGTAAATCGCTACAACACCCAAATTTATTTCTTTGCCGCGAAAAATGTTCTTTTCGTTTTAGTGCAGGTATTTCGAGCGTCGGTCCTGTTGCATCAGCGTTTGAGATGCATGTGATGTTAATTCCCGCTGATATCATACAAAAGCGTCTGCCTATTCTGCAAAGCCACACCCTTCTTGAGTGAAAAAAAACTTGAAAGATACAGTCCCCAAGACTAAGTGTCTCATTTTACTTCCGTTTTAATTAACTACTATTCACAGTTCTAAATTTTCTATGTTGCCAGCTTAGTAGCACCTTCTTTTTGAGGTCTTTGTCCTTATTTTGAAATAAAAAAATCTTAAGTGTATGATCATTCAGTCTACTCTACGTGTTATTGCGTAGTATATTCAGGCTTGAGGGTATTGCCTTGCCCGATGTGACAAGTCTGCAAAATGCTGACGACATCGACGGCAGTAAATGGAATGCTAAATATTACTATTCGGTATCGTCGGACTCAGTCTCCTCCCCCTTTCGGGGTTGGCATCTGAATTTGCTTCGAAATTTGGGAAAGATAATTATCATCAGGATTTTCCTTCGCGTGATGCCAATAATAAGAACACAAACAGATCAAACACACAAAGGGGCGATACGGCGACAGTGGCGACAGCGGCGAGAAACTCGCTAAATAATAGGCGCTCTACTAAAGCACGACAGCCCGCAGACTGGACCTCAACTTGATCAAGGTCACGCTAGTAGACAAAGCTTTCTTACGCGCAAAGACCAGCCGACTTTGTCACCCATAACGTATATTGTTTATTTCTCCCTGACTGTACAAGCCTTTCATTCGCAAACACTTGTCTTGCGGACTAATAATACGATCCTAGCATCTGACTGCTTTCTTTCATAAGGCGGATCACACATCTTGGAACGCTACATTTTCTCTAATTCACCAAAGTAAACGTCTGCAGGAAAAGATATGAAAAAAAGGATGAGAAGTATCTTACATTTTAGTATGAATGGCCCAAAGAATTAGCCTGTGTGAAGAAAGCAGATTATGCAGTGTCTAATTTGCAATAAGACTTTTGCGTCGATGAAACGGTTGAATCTAAAGCGCCACTTCAACACACTGCACGATAACTGCATCAGAATACCCTGCGGAAGATAGCTGAAAGAAAGCATGCCTAGAGTTATTGAGCAGGATGCAAACCAGCCGAAAGCACCTCCGCGTATGGACCCAGCAGGGTGACTTTACTCCGCGAGCTTTATTGCATCGTAAGCAGGAGTTAGGAACGGAAAACCGTTCTTTAATGGCGACTTTGCTAAAAAGTGCATGCTGTATGTAGCGGATAAACTTTTTGCTGATCTTCCAAACTAACATGATAATAAAACGGATACAAGAATGCCTTTTTCGGCAACAACTGTTCATGAGCGCACCCTCCTGATGGCAATCCACGTGAAGAACACACAGGTGAAAGCCATGAGTGCGGCTCCATTCTTTTAACTGGTATTTGATAAGTAACCAGACTCAAGTCATTTGGCGACCTTCAGTGTGATCGCAGCATATGCATCTGGTGATACACTGCACAAAGAAAGTCTTGCGGTGCTGTCGATTATCGGGTCAACAAGATGTGACGATGCATTAAATTATTGAATGAATTTCTTTCAAGAACAAAGGACCTATGGATACACTCATATCAGTTTGTAATGATGATGCTCCATGAGCAATGAGGAAAAACAAAGTATTTGTGGCGCTTCTTTGTGAACATGAAAATACACCCATCGTACGTTTCCACAAAATTGTACTCAAGGTAGCTATTTGTACTCAGATACGTGACGGAGAGCTTGGCGTATTGATGATGTTACTGGTCATTCGTTAGATCAACTTTATTGTTGCCCGAGCCTCAAACCTCTGGGTGTCGGCATCGCCCACTGACCAGTGGCGAAAATGCGACACCTGGTCATGCGGCCAAAGGCGCCCCTTCCCAGAGGAGAAACAGCCAACATAAGTTAACGGGTCCAATGCGATTCGTGTATGGTTTAAACTGTCGGAGAGATGGGAAACGACTTCAGTCACGAATGGCTGAACAAAGAAGTGTAGTTAACAGAATGGACCATGTATCGTATGTCGTGGGAACCTGTACGAATTCAGAACACAAATTCTCCTTCCAGCATGCCGAAATTCTGGATTGAATAAATGACCACGTGTTTAGGAAAGCAATCAATGCTTGGCAAAAAGGGAAGTCTCAATCAACTGTTGCCCTTTACACGGCCTACCAAGCTCTTCGACCGCATCTCAGTGAAGACAAGAGCAAACGAGGCCATAAACGGAACGCGAATCCGCATACTTGCGAGCTGATGCTGGACACACACATAGTTCACCCAGAACCGGAAGTGGCAGTCATCTGTCCGCCAGCTCATACAGTCAGTCAGCGAGTGTGAAACCGAATGAACGTGGAAACGTTAGCAGGATTCCCGGCGCGGGAGTACAGCTTCTGTCAATGAGAGCTGCGCAATCGCGAACACCGGAACGTGACTGAAGATCTCTTGACTGAGGTTATTACGCTACACAGGGCACAATGTTTGAACATCATGTCTGAAGAATAGGGGATAAAATGGCCTTCACGGGTGTTATATGCTATGCACGACAGCCCGAACTACTTGCATACAGACGCAAGTCTGATTAACGTCACGAGTTCTGGTGGAGGTCAGGTGAATACACCAGAGCGTTTACTACAAAGAAAATATTTCCTTCTTTTTTACTGAGAATGCTAAGGCTTAATTACTGACACTTTACGTAGTGGTAAACCCAAAGGGCAATAAAAATAAGGCAATGAAAAAATGCTCGCAATTGCAATCCAACTCACTCGGCGACTGTGTTTTTGCTTTTAAGCAAAAGCGGTTATTAACAACCTATAATCATGTTTTTTCATACATCCTTGTAGACCAAGGAGTTGGTAGTAAATTCAGGTCGTAACACGCTGACTTTGCGATCAGTTAATTGGTTACCGCAAACTATATTTTTTACGCTTGGTGTTTCGGGTCACCGCTCCTAACCCATAGCGATAGTCCAAGTGAATATAAAATTCCAATGATTGAAATGCATATATACTATAAACTTATCCACACACCTCTGACGTGCGGTATTCTCCTGACATTTTAATAAACCAGCTTGTGAAATTGCATTTGAAGGTACTCACTACATACCCGCAGACCCAAAACGGCGTTGAGCAAACACATTTGCGAAAGCAAATATGCCGAGCTCAGCCAATAGGAGGAGAAAAATGTGCAAACTTAATTTGAGTGGTTGGGCCTGCTTAAATACATTGTTGTTTGGGTCCTGGATAAAATTGGTTGCTTTCGAATTAATTTCAATTATCACGATGAGGAGTACAACTCGCAACAGGATCCCTTTTTGAGTGATCGGCGTTATGTCCACCATGCTGCGGTTGGAAACCTAAACTGCAGAACGAGAGCTGAGAGTGTTCGTGTTGCTGCGGGACAAACAAATTGTAGTCTGCCGTCGCTTTTACTTGCCACCACTGGTAGATTTGAAGAAATACAGAAGTCAGTGGTTCATGATGAACTGCATGGAAGCTGGCACTTGACGGGCCGAAGCGTTGGTGCTACGTGTTGAGGAAAAAAGCGAGATATTTTAAAAACGAAATCTTCTGACGAAGGACTTTGCCATGTCCACACAAGGCTAAATTAGGCAATGTGAATAAAACATATGCGAGGACATAATCTGATATCTGATAAATGTGAGCATGCTGACCGAAAGACCTACTCTGCAATGGGAACATACAAGGTTGATGTTAACAATTGTAGTGTTAAACGACGGCTCGTGCTAACAGCTGAAAGGCTCAGGCAAACTGGAAAGCAACAAAATTAGTTTTGAGCAGATATTTATAAGTATTGCAACTGTTGCAAAACGTCCACTCTTCGTCTACGTAGAACTGAATTGTTTACCCCTGGTCTGCTGCTCAGAAACTACCACTTCATTGAGGAAATGAGGTTTATTGACAAATATTTGATAGATAATTTAAAAAATGCCAAGCATACATAAAAAATAAAAGTCTGACATATGTAAGGTTAACATCAAATGTAATTTACCTTGACTACTTTTCTACAACTTGCGTCATTAAAAACGTATCTAATGTGAAAAAATCCTCCAGAAGCCTAGTGAGGGAAGGCCCGAGCAACTGTCTGTGCGACTTAACGTCCACCACTAAGCCTGCAACTTGGCATATGTGCAAACATTCAAATAAAAAAAATCGATACAGGAAAACGTGTGATGTTTGGCCCGCGTGATTGCCTATGGTTAAGGCCATGTGCGTCTAAATAGACTGCGAAACAAATGCGCTTGACCAGCCATGCGCCAACTTAGGGCACTGCGGGTAACATTGGGGATTCTAACTCAAAAATGCCGCACACGGAATGGTGTTTTGCACACGTAGGTGGTGACTCAGGTCGCTCGAGGCACCCTTGGCTAAATATACTAATAATATGTTTTCTCTTGCACAAAACGTGTGCAGAATAGCAAAAGACAGATAATCACCGTGGATGCTGCGCATACTGGACGTCTGTATAAGGTATGTAATTTTGATGCCGTCAACGCTGTGCGTACCCTGTTCTGAGGTGCATGCTGCAACTAGGACGCACACGTAAAAACTGAGCCTGCGCACGATTGAGCTTTTAACAAAGAAGAAATTAAAAAGGTGGTTTATGGTCACTTGAGTTCGATGGACAATGCCTTCTTCAGTGGGTTGAAGCAGCCGTGAGACTGCTTCAGACACGCGCTGAATGTATGGCATAGACTTTTGGACTTCGAATTTTTGCTGCACCAGTCGTCTGTTTATTTCGCGGTTGTTTTATTTAACCCATTACATCTCAGTGATTCATATGAGAGCACTTAACAAGTAGGAGTTCTCGTAATTATCTGTCTGTTTAAACGCAAAGTTAACCATTATGCAATAGCTATTAGGTTCCATTATCTGACGTCAACACTTACGAAGTGTCC
>JAYGXS010000008.1:29719349-29765334 GCA_036362985.1 Ligula intestinalis
GAACGACAAGTAGACTGATGCGTTGTGAACTCAAGCAGTTTGGCACTGATAATACAAATATTGGTTTGCGTTCATGCTTACATGTAAACGCAAAGTAATTATTGGTGCAATTTAGCCCTCAGTATTGATTTCACCTTAACATAGCTAATAATAATTAATTTTGATTCATAAATAATCCTTTGACAAAGCAATCAATTGAACCGCGTAATAAGCGCCAAATGAGGCGTTCCGTTGCGCAAAAGGAATTCCGGCGATGAAGCCGAGTGCCTAAAATCCCTTGCCTTAGTCCCTTGGATTTAACAGCGGAATTCAATCCACATCCCCTCCCTCAACTAAGTAACGATTTCGCAGCTAGTATCCAGCATGCTCGCACGTGCGAGTGTACCTTCAAGCTCTTGGCCCAACTTTTGCGTTGTTTTACTTTATCAATATCTAATTTTGTTAAAATTTGAATCGAACACACGTGCACATTTTCGGTTTTTGATGCGTGCGAGCAACTGCATTGCTAACCACTCTCCAAAGGTCAATTATCTCCTCACCTGCCGCTGTTTATTTTGCCCTTCAATGACACCTCTCTGGTGATCATTCTCGGGCTCAGAAGAATTCAGCAACAATTTGCAAACGATATTTCTCTCAATTTTCACAATCGTGACCCAACGAACTTGGATCGCGGTGTTCACGGAGTTTTTCTTTTGCAAGTCGTCAGCTTACCTAATGCCGGCTAGCATCATGAAGGATCTAAGTGAATTGTATTATTTCTCATCTTCATCGTGCTCCGAATACACCGGTGTTTACAACATTTCCACTAAATTACTCTGGTAAATCACTTTCCAGCAGTTAGCCTACTTTAGAGGGTTTTCAATTGCGTATTTGCTAAGATGTTTTGCATATTTGTAGTGATATAGCCTCTTTAAATTTTGTGACCCCGTTTATATTGTTATCCACGTCTTATTATGGTATCCATTCACCTGTTTTTACACCTTTGACTCTGCCATTCATACGTTTTTCAACATGGACGACGAAAACCGACAATTTCACGATTGCGACGAAGCTGATGCTGGTTCTACCAACTCGTGAACACCACCTGATAAGGATGAGCCTCAGGTTTTTCAGATATCCATCAAGCTCTCCCCGTAGGAAGTGCATGACCCGACGGTCTGGTTCAAACAGATCGAGGCTGCTTTTGCTTCGCGTCGAATTACTGGCGAGTGTAAGCGCTACGCATACGTCGTGCAGTACTTACCGTTCGACATCGCTTTCGCCGTTCAGGATCTCCTTGATCCTATCCCCAAAGTCAAGCCCTACTCTAGCTTAAAAAAGCTATTGTCGGACGTACGGCATAATCTGCCGGCAGCAAACTTCGCCAACTTCTCAACAACGTGGAACTTGGCGACCAAGCCTCATCTGTTCTAATGCGCAACATGCGTCACCTGCTTGCAGGTCGCACCTTAGATGATTCCATTTTCCGTCGCATTTGGATGGATAAATTACCCCATTAAATGCAACAGGTACCGCCCTGCTTAACGACGATGTTCAGTTTACCAAACTGGCTGATCACGCAGACGGCATCCAACAATGTAACTCCGGTACTACTTCGTACACTTTAAACCAAGCCTCAGCCACAGTTCCCCAAAAAGCCATCTCCCAGCTTTCGGCCCCACGATCCGGCCGTAAACTTTACAGCCGTACCCAGCAAAAGTCCACTTAACTGCTTGGTCCAACATTCCCGCGGTCTACTTCACCCTCTCAACCGATTGGAGGCGTTACAGACACCAGCGAATACGACCTGCAGGATCTTAAATATACTGTCAGGTTATTGTGCTCGCAAGTAAGCGCGATGCGTTCCACATTCAACCGGATTCAAACCAGTCATCCATCTGCAAGCCACAACCGCTCTTACTCAAAAGAGCGTGCAGACGACAAAGTCTGCTGGTTCCGCCGAACGTTTGGCCCGGATGCTATCAAATGCGTCCCGCCTTGCTCTTATGCTCGACTTTCACGTTCGGAAAACGGCACAGCCAGCCAGTAATGGCGACGACTGGTGCTGGCCACTCACGACACAGTCGCCTGTTTTACGTGACCGATAAGTCCACAGGGTTCCGTTTCTTGATCGACACAGGCGCAGAGGTTAGCGTTTTTTTCGCCCCCTCGGCTTCAGATGCTCCAGCCCTCACAGTTCACTCTGCAGGCTGCGAAAAACACTAATATCGCCACGTTCGGTCAGCGGTCCCTTACCTTAAACCTTGGACTTCGTCGCCGCTTCCAGTATGTTTTCATTCAGGCTGACGTCCAGTCGCCTATCATTGGAGCGGATTTCCTGTCACACTTCGGCCTTTCAGTTGACCTTTAACAACAGAAGTTACTAGATCCTACCATTCAGCTGTTAACTGTCGGGGTACTTTCACGTGAATCTTCCACTGGCATCCACTTGGCCGTGGCAAGCTCGCCATTTTCTGACATCTTGAGGGATTATCCTTCCCTTTCGAAGCCCTGTCAGTTTACGGAACAGGTTCAACACGCCATTCGCCACCATATCACTACCACCGGCAGACCAGTCCATGCTCATCCGCGTAGGCTTCATTCTCAGAAGCTGCAAATCGGAAGTATGAATTCGAGCACATGTTGAATTTGGGGATTATCCGTCCATGGGCTTCACCACTGCACATGGTTCCCAAAAGTCATCCAATGGTTGGCGGCCATGCGGTGATTATCAAGCTCTCAATCGAGCTACCGTCCCAGACCGGCACCCGATTCCCCATATTTATGACTTCTCCCACATGTTGGCTGAATAGACGAGTTTTTCCAAGATTGACCTCGTGCGAACTTATCATAAAATACCGGTCGCGGAGGAGGACATCCCTAAAACCGCCGTCACGAACCCATTCGGCCTGTTTGAATTCCTTCGCATGCCTTTCAGTTTGCAGAACGCGGCCCAAACGTTTCAGCGTTTTGTCGATGACATGTTACGCGGTCTCTCCTTCACGTTCGTGTACATTGACGACATTTTTGTCGCAAGCTCGTCACCCGAGGAACACGTTGAACACTTACGCCAAGTTTGCGATCGTTTTCAGCATAATGGTCTACAGCTAAACGTCGAAAAGTGTCTTTTTGGCGTCACTTCTCTGGATTTTCTTGACCATCATCTTGACCAACATGGGATCACACCCCTCCCAGAGAAGGTGCAAAGCGTGTTGTCTTTTCCAGCCCCGAAGTCCATAACTCAGCTCCGCCGTTTCATCGGCCTAATCAACTACTACCAGCGTTTCAAACCAAATTTCGCCACCACCCTGGCACTTTTGACGGATCTTTTGAAGTCAAAGGCCAAGTCGCTTCAACTTTCACCCAGGGCTCTTGAAGCATTCGAGGCAGCGAATAAAGCACTCGCGGATGTCACCATGCTTCATCATCTGAGCACCGATGCTGATACACAGCTTATTCTAACTACCGATGCCTCAAACATTACCGTCGACTTAGTACTGCAGCAACAGGTCCACGGACAGTTGCAGCCGCTAGCCTTCTTCTCCCAGAAGCTTTAGCCGGCGCAGACTCGATTAAGTACTTTCTCGCGTGAACTGCTCGCCATTTACCTGGCCATCCGACATTTTCGCCACCTGCTGGAGGGGAGAGATTTTTAGGTCCACACGGATCACAAACCTCTCATTTACGCCCTCAAATCCAAGCCGGATCGATATTCGCCGCGTAAAGTATATCAACTTGACTACATCTCTCAATTCACCTAAGACATACGCTGTGTCCGTGGTGATGAGAATGTCATTGCTGATGCCTTGTCCCATCCAGACGTCAACGCTCTTAACACCACGTTAGACCTGGCAAAGCTTGCGGTAGCGCAGGCGCTTGATGACTTCATCATTAAAATATTTGTGTCTTCTGTGCTTCAGCAGCATGAGGCTCCCCTCCCCGTGTGTGATTTTTCTGCAGGTACCCCTTGTCCTGTATTTCATGAATCCTACCGGAAGGTTGTTTTCGACCATTTTCATTCGCTATCGCACCCTGCTGTTTGCGCCGGCCGCAAGCTCATCGCGGCTCGTTCCGTCTGGCCGAAGATGAACGCCGACATTGCTAGCTTGACCAGGCAGTGCTTAGCCTGTCAAAAAAATAAGGTCTAGCGACACATCATTTTACCTCCCAGCACCTCCGCGGTTCCCGACTCCCGTTTTCGACACGTCCACATGAACTAAGTTGGACCGTTACTCCCAGCTCGCGGTTTCACGCACATTCTGACCGCTGTTGATCGGTTCACACGATGGTCTATCGCCGTTCCCATCTCGGATACATCGGCAGACAATATTGTCATGGTTTCTTTTGCGCACTGGATAGCCAACTTCGGTGTTCCAGCTATACTCAACTCTGACCGTGGAAGTCAGTTTACATTTGCACTTTTCCGCGAGTTCACTAAACTGCTCGGAGGCTCACATATCACCACCACTGCCTATCACCCACCATCAATTGGCCTCATAGAATGCCTTCAACATCAGTTGAAGCCCGCGTTGATGTCTCAACCTGCCCCGCACAACTGGAGCGACAACCTGTCCTTCATCCGCCTCAGCATTCGCTCGGCTGTTAAGGAAGACATTCAGTGCACTGCCACCGACCTTTTTTACTGCCCATCCCTCCTTTTACCTGGTAAGCTCGTGCAGTCTTCCTCCGTTGCCCCTGACGCCACGAACAACTTCGTGCAACAGCTGCAGCAACGCATGGCCAGACTGCGCCCAACCACCACACACGCGGCATCTCTACGCGTTTTCATGCACGATGACTTGCACACAGCACCACTCATGTTTGCCCGGCACGACGCAGTGCGCAGGCCCCTTTGCAGTCCATACGATGGTCCCTTTAAAGTGCTTGAACAGAAGGACAATTTTTCGTCATTCAAAGGGCTGGTGCTACTCATACGATCTCCATCGACAGACTAAAGCCGGCCTACGTTGAGTGCTTTCCAATATCACCTGGTCCGTCCACTTCCACGGCACCTTCACCATGCACTCCACATGTTGCCCTTAGCCAACCGCCCCCCTCCCCAATCGAACCAACATTCATCCCTCTCAATATACCTATCACTCCTTCCTCCTCTACCACTCATTCCGGTAGACATTTTCGTTTTCCTACCCACTTGCGAGACTTTTTTGCTTACCTTTTTTATACATACTCTTTTGTCGAGCGTTTGTAACCCACCAACGCTCTGGTGGGGGAATTATGTGGGCTCTTGGCCCAAATTGTGCGTTGTTAAAATTTATCAATAGCTAGTTTTGTTTAAACTCGAATAGAACAGACGTGCGCATTTTCGGTTTTGACGCGTGCAAGCAATTGTCTTGCTAACCACTACCCAGAGCTCAATTATCTCCTTTCCTGCCGCTGTTTATATTGCCCTTTAACGACACCTCTCTGGTGAACATTCGCGGGCTCAGGAGAATTCAGCAACAATTTGAAAATACGATTCCTCGCAATTTTCACAATCGCAACCCAACGAACTTGGATCCTGGTGTTCACGGAGTCATCCTTTGTCATGTCGACTGCGTAACTACTGCGGGCTAGGATTGTGAAGGATCCAAATGAGTTGTATTATTTCCAATCTTCATCGTCATCCGAATATACCGGTTTTTACAACTTTTTCCACTAGAATGGTCTGGTAAATCACTTTCCAGCAGTAAGCCTAACCTATAAAGTTTTACATTGCGTATTTGCTAAGACGTTTTGTATATTTGTAGTGATATAGCCTCTACGAAGAATACGTGATTATAAATGTAAAGATGAAAAAGTAGATTCTTAAAGATGATGTTCTGCAAACATTGATATTAACTCAAACGCAATTGCTTCCTACCCTTGTACTGGTAGATATTAAGAATCCCATTAGAAAAAGTTGTTAATGAAAAAATAAAGATATTCCTCTTTTCAGTATTTAATTTGAAGAAGGTTGGTTTTGAGTACAAGCTTTGACAATAAATAATATTATTAACCTTTTGAGAAGGTTAATATGTTGTTAACAAAATATCGTTAAAAAGCTGACATTTTTTACGTAATCGCGTTTATGCTTGCAGTAAAACAAATCACAGTACTATTTGAATGTTACTTATGCTATGCCAAAGAAAATTGTGGATTTTCTAAGAACAATTCGTTCAGTTGATTTGTTTTCATTTCGCATTGTGAATACAATTTCCCATACTTGCACATGTTTTTATTTCATGAATACAACATTATTTTGTGTTGTTTATTGGCGGATATTTATATTATTGCAGAAGAACGTCAGTGAATTTGAATAAAAATTAAACTTGCGCAAGTTAACGTGCACGTTTTCTTCAATTCCTTCTTTTATTTTGAAGAAAAAAATTTCAAACATGTCTTTAACTGTATTGCGTGCTACCACTACTGAATGACTCGCTTAACGTCTGGCGCAACCAATTATACATGATATCGTGGTTGGACCAATTTCCACAGATATGAGCCATGTTATTGATGTCATAATATTCGACTTCAACAACGCCTTCGATAGTGTAACGCACATGTTTCTTCTACAGAAGATTTGGGCCGTGGGAATACAAGGAAAAGGTTTAAACGGAAGAGAATTTATGTAGAAAAAGCTCTTTGAAAAATATTTTTTCGGTTTGTTTTCGAAGCTGGAGCCCTGCTTCGTCTTCAGACGTAAAGAAAAGTGAATGGGCTAAAAGGGGATAACAACTAATATCAAAAATCCGTGGGAAAGTCAATAACGCCATGGCTTGACGCTTGCGTTAGTACCCTGTTGCCGTGCCTTTCATTCCCTTTGGATTGGTTTACGTCTTGCCCATTTTAGCTTGATGCTTCGGTACGACGATGCAAAACTAATGTGCTCTTATATGCACTGTGCGTCCGAGTGTATAGCTTCTGAAATTCACGGCCTTTCTTGTATGGACAAAAGCCAGCAATGCGGCATGCAAATTGTTTTTTCGGTTTCTAATGTGTGCAGGGCGACTTCAGACGAGGTATATGCCCCCTTTACCGCTCGTTGATTTCCTCGTAAGTGTGTGGAGTCTGATCTTCCTGTCTGTCCACAGTAAATGGCGTTGCAGCCGCCACAAAGGATCTTGTAGATGACATACTTTCTTTCCAAGAAGCCAACCGTATCCTTAGGATGAACGAACTGTTTACAAAGAGTATTCGTCGGTCTGTGCGCCACGTGTATTTGATGCTTCCTCAGGTGTCTTTCAAGAAGTTCGGACACGATCCTAATATATAAAGGCGATCGCCATTTTTGATTGGGCGCCTGATCGGGACAATATAGTTCTTTTTTCGTTTTGCCTTGACTGTTCTTGTCTTATGCATCGATGCACCAGCTGTCTGGGGTAACCATTTTTGAAAAAAATTGACCAGGTAATTCAGTTCGGCTTGGTAGAATTCAGGACTACAACAATGCGTTCTTTCCCGGTTGATAAGGGTGCTAACAGCACTCCGTTTTTTAGCAACATTGTGGTTGCCCCGTAATGGAGGATGACATCTGCGTGCGTTTTCTTGCGGTAAAGTGATATTTGGAATGTTCCTTACAGTATTCCGCTGTAGGAGGACGTCAGGGAATGGGATTTTACTGTCAATTTCTTTTTCGAGCGTAAACGTGATGCCTGATATCGTTGAGTTGATAACATTGTGTAGTGTTTCCAGCTGCTCTGTTTTTACAATGACAAAAGTATCATCGACATATCGTAACCAAAACTTGGGGTTAACTAGAGGTAGGGCCAAGGTTTCAAGTTTTTTCATTATGACTTCAGCTAAGACGCCAGAAATAACTGACCTTATCGGAACTCCTTTAATCTGTTGATAATGTTGTTGTGTGAAGTAAAAATTAGTCTCAAGGCAGAGATCCAGGAGTTCAAGCAGGGCAGATACAGAAAATTCGATATCGTGGGAATTCAGTAGTTCTTCTGTGTATTGCCTAGACAAATCCAATAGTATCGACATGAAGAGAGAGACGACATCAAATAATACCATTATTTCGTCTGCATCAATTTTAAGTCCGTGCAATTCTTTACGAATTCCATGGAATTGTTGATCGATGTTGCGCAAACGTTTGTTAAAAGATGGAGTTTTCGGAATAGTCATGTCGAGATCTAATAACTGCTTGCGCTAGTTTGTGCACCGTCCTTGAAAAGAGGACGTGGATCCTCCTCAACAAGTGCATCGCAGGTTGAAAAAGACGGTCGGTAATCTCAGGCATTCTAAAAAAGTTTATCAAACTTGATCTTGTTCCCTTGTTTTGCAGAAACTGCTATACGAAGACTGTTGCCGAGACTAGACCGACGATATAAAAATTTTGAGAGCCATTCGTTCTGCCACCTATATGAAAGCAACTCAAGAGAGTCTCAATCTACTTAGCTGCTAGTCTGTTCGTTAGCTCTTAAGTTTCAGCGTTAGTAAGTGTTTAGTATTTTGATTCCGTATTAGAAGAACTAATGAGGAGGACGAATCCTTCCAAGACCTAAACGATAAGCATCACCTTTCAAACCTGGACGTAAAATCACCTCTGTGTTCCAATAAACTGCTCGCGTAAACCATAATAACACTGTTTAAAGGCAACTAAACGCGCGACACATGTGCTGCTTGCGATAAGGCGGGCATTCGTTATCATCAACAAGGAGGTGTTGAGGGAAAACCCAAGGAATGTTTGTTCGGCTATGCCGTACAGACCTGGAAAACGTGGTTCAAAAAGGATAACCTGCACCTGTAAACAATGCAAGCGATGTCTTCAAAGTTGATCAAGAATCTTGCTCATCTGCCTTATGAAGACAGATTGACAGAACTTGACATATTTCCTCACAATTATGGGTAAATCCGCGATGATCTCATCCGAACCCGATGAATTGTTAGAGGCCGTGAATGCGTTTCAGAATAAGATGGATTCTTCCAAGTGGCTCAGACAAATCATCTGCAGGGAAATCCCCCTAAACTTTAGAGGAAACCGGCCCATCTGAACGTTCGACGGAACGCCTTTTCGCAGAGGGGCATCAGAGCGTGTAAAGTACTCCCTGAGAAGGTGGTGCTCTCAGCTAGTTTTAACATCGTTAAACACAAACCTAAATAGCATTTGCTGAGAAACTCTGGCAGATTAAATGAACATAGATTTAATAGCTGCAATTTGCAGTTTAATAACACTTGCCGCTGATATTTAGCCCAAATAAGTATTTTGTAATGCTGTTACATTTAAATTCCTGCACTTTTTGTTTAAGAGCAGAGAGGTGGGGGCCAAAGCCTTCTTCCCTTAATCAAGTCACTTTAAGTGGCTGTTTTGCCTTCTTTTCCTAGCACGTTACTCGGAGACACAAACGGTTTTGACACAGGAACACACTATGTTATAACCTGTACCATCAAGGCTGACCGACAGAGAGACTGTTGCCCTCTGCCACCCACCTTTCTGCCACTCGATAACATTCGGGAGCTGACCAGACTAAGGAGTGGATGCATCAGTACACCAGTCAAACTTCCGACTTTTTCTCACCGTTCCGTCTGTACACAATACCTTCTACCAAGCACTGTGTACTCTGCATTAATTCTCTTTTTATGAGTGGACCTGGAAGATCGCACAGTGGGGAAGGGGAGAATGCCATGAATGTTAAAGTAGGTTTTACGAGTTTGATATATATATTTCCTCCTGCAAATTTGTGATTTGTGTCAACCATTTTACGACCGCATTCTTAATTTATGCGCAGCTTTGCGGAGTCGACAACACTTTTGACTAAATGCTATGGGTGGCATAGATGCAACAATAATAGGAACGTACTCCGCAACTTTGTGCAAATTTGTGGTTTTCAGCCTACGGTTAAACGATATTGGGGGCCTGAGAATTGATCCCAGGCTATACGAGGGTGCATTGCATTTGAGGATGATGATGTTTTGATGAATCTGAAGAGTGAATATGAGAGTGGCCATCTTCTTCTGTTCAAATGCAATTATTTCGAGGTCGGACCACTCCCAGCAATGATTCACAAAGGGTATTTTTTGGTTTCTAAATAAGCCCTAGTGTGTATTGGCTGGAGGTGGCCTCTCGAGATTCTGTATTAACAGCGATTATGCAGTAGGCATACTTCAACTCCAAATTTGTAAATCACTAACATTCTGCAACAGAATCAAGCTGCACCTTAATGCGTGGGGCATAATAAGGATTTAATTTGGTTGCCGATTTGACAGCCAATTGGTATTGACCACATATATGCACAGTTCTATTGGACAGAAGAATGGGAACAACAAGGACTGCATATTCTGAATAGTGTAGGATTCAATAATGTCTACATTTTGAAGCCGACCAATATATTCGTCGACATTTGGGGGAGACCTGTATAGGGAACTTAAAGAGCCTTAAAGAACTGGGTATGCGATTATGATTTTAAATAAAGTTTAAGAGGTGAGATAATTTAGTCCGTAGTGTAATCGTCCGAATATATATTTTATGTGGGTGCCGGTGGGTAAGTCAAGGTAAATTACGGAAATGTTTGACCAGGAGGAGCGCCAAAGACGTTTGAGTGAATGATGTAACTAAAGTACTTGAATTAGGTAGCTGTTGGAGTTTTGTTGTGCGCCCTCTTGACTTCGATGATATCACGGACTTTCTGCCATGATTAAGCCTACTTCTTATGCAGTGCCTTTTCTAGTGCCACATACCTAAAATCAACTGCTGCATCAGCATCATCTGCTTGCATTTGGTTGCCGCGGTACCTGTGTCCCAGAAATCCTGATCGGCGTTTGGGGAAGATACCTCCACCACATTTTTTCGACCTGTGTACTGCTTTTTGATAACAAGCAGACTCTTGCAAATAAGGGTGTCAGACCATGCTTGGGTAAACTCTCCGTGATGGGTTGGCAGGGATATTCAGTCTCCGGGAATGGTGCGCGACACAAACGGAACCAGTTCTATTAAGTTCCCGAATGTTTTTATCTATCGCATGCAGGAATTACTTGACGGCTTCTAATTGCCTCTCGACCGGAAATTTAACGGTGCAGCTAAAACGATTGCCACGCATATTAAACTGCGCCACCATTGTTCTGTAAATACCCTTTTTACGCAAGCGGTATTTGACCTATTTAGCACAGGTATCTGCATAAGTTAAACTGTTATCTAACAAAACAGGGGGTGTATGTAGGCATTACTTGTATTGAGGAGATTACACAGTCCAAGTAACGCGTCCTGATGCAAAGAGTCATTAAAGTTAAGCGTTTAATCATTAGAAACTGAAGGATGGCCAGGTAGAACCAATACAGTAGCAAACCAACTGTTCGGTGTGGAGACCGGTCAGTCAGAATAATGGGAGCCGTACTCACGGATGGAGAAGCTAAAACGGCCTTTGACGCGAGCCTGGTATCTAACAACATGGGTGGGAATACCAAGCAAGGTCCATATTATTCCAATCGCATTCGGCAAAGAAACGGATACATTATGTATAAATAGTGTCATTCTCAATAACCAGGCGTACTGGGTTCGAATCTTGGGAGTTGCAACCCTTGAGATTGGAAAAAGGAGTTGGTCCAGCACTTCCGAATAACGTAGCTTATCTTACCAACAGCATTGTTTACTTATAAACCTCTATCCGTTATGGCTTCGCAGATTACAGAAAGGACTATTTGTTACTGTTTTAACATGCAAACGCCCGTACCTTTACTCCCCTCAGTACCATAAGACAGCTCGCCCACTCTCGGCACGCCAGTATTCGGTAAGCCAATTTATTTCTACTGATAGCACGCACAGGTAGAAACGGTATTTTTTCTCAGTATAAGCCATTGCAATCTGGAACACGTTGCCCAGAAATATTAAAGCATATCAAAGCTATCTCCTTTAAGAGAGCTTTTACTAATTTTCTACATTCATGATAATTTTCGCGACTTTTGGGTACTAAGTTGGTGGAATTCTGGTTTCATACTGAAGGCGCTCGTGGATTTTGAACCCTGCCAGGTCTCATGCTTAGTAAAATGGTGCTGCAGCTTCAGCCCGCAATTGGCAGGGATTATGTTTATGCAAAGAATGAAGAGAGGGGACGTAGAAACATGCATTAAAAAAGGCCGTTAGTGATCGAGGTGTGGAGGAGCTATTGCCTACCCAGATCATCCGGCTGTGGTTTAACGCGTACGAATTGATGAAATCCAGAAGAGGAGGTCAAAGTTTGAGAATTTTCCTTTTATTAGAAGATTTTGTATGTTGTACTTGTAAAATGCTTCGCTTAGGCGAAAGTAGATCACAACCAATGATAAGGAAGGAAAGTCTCTAGGTTAAAAAAATTTAGGTGGCACGCAGTGCGTGATGGTACAGGTAGATAACCATGTTTTCAGACGCCTAATAGCTTATTGTTGGTAAAAAGTATTTAATTGAAGATAATATTTATTAGGACATTTTGCTCGACCCGGAGCCTTGTGAATTCTCCATGCCGATTAACAGTCAAGTAAAAGCAAATTTACTCAGCGAAAAAATAGGCAAACGCCTTTGTAATTTACATTTGTTAGCGCGAGGAAGGCACTGTCTGCACAAAATTGTTTCCAAAAAAAACTGCAAAAATATTTGGCGACGTTTTACAATTATGGCGTATAAATATAGACAGTTATAAAAAAACTCATACAATGCAAAGTATGGCAGAGTTCAACGTGTCTCCGTCGTCAAAAAAGCTTGTTGGAAAAAAAATGCAGCCGAGGAAAAAAGGCCAGATGAGTACAGAAGGAATAGGTGTAGGGATTCTCATTGAGGTGAGTAGGCAACGAAACGGCTGCAGTTAAGACTGAATATATCCATATGACTTTGTTTGTGTGAGTGGTGGTTTATGCAGAAGTCTAGGTTCCTGGAGAACACTGGGCAGAAAAAATAGTTTAAAGGTGATCTCTTAAATTCCATATCGGCTTTTCTCTTTGATATGAAGTAAACCGCTCGGAAAAAAGAGGTGGGTAAATATTTTGCATATTTGAAGGGTAACAAACAAGAAAGCGCCTTGAGAACCCTATAATTTTAAAGAAAAAATTAATTCTCACAGTAAGTATGAAGTATTAGGAAAATGTACGATTTCATGACATACTTTCGAATGAATTGTCACGGTACAGTAGCGAAACATAATAAAGTTACAATTCAATGAGTTCGTTTGCCACTTTGTAAGGATGCACACGCAGTTGAGTTATGTTGGATAATTCAAAGAAATTCTTCAATTTCCGGGAGGATCTGTGGCCTGGATTATCCGAATGTGCAGAGCGCTTCAGTGAACATTCCCGCAGGACAAACTAAACACGTCAAGCTTAATCAATATTTCCTGATAGGGTAAATCCCTGAGACTCTTGACCATATTTGTCGACCTCTGTTACACTTTTTCAAGAAAGTCTACAGCTTGCTTCTATCAGGGTGTCCAAAGTACCATTCAGAATTCAAGATGTGGCCCTCCAACGGCACCATATATGCTTCTGAAGATGTCAGATGGAATGAGTTTTGATCGCTCGTCTGATCCAGTGCAGGGTACCAGTTTCCTTCTGGACGGCCTTTTTACAGTGCTATGTTTGCATCACGTTCGTGGCTGTCCATATATCTTGATATGTATGCGTGTCAACCTCTTTTAATCAGATTCCATTGAGAGCATAACTGTGGTTATGCGACACTTTTAGACCCGGACTTGTGTGTACAACCAGACTTTGAATACACTGAATTGAAGAAACCACATTAAAGACCAGATAACCAGTTTATCGATGTTCGTCTCTAACCTATTTGCGTCGTCAGCGCAGCTAACATAAGCCTATATATTTATGTCATCTGCAAACACAACGGCTGCGCAAAAAGGTCATTGAGACAGCCATTTACGTAGATGAGGAAGAACATTTGGCCAAAATCGGAGCCTTGTGGTACACTGCTCTTGATCTTTGTCCATTTCGAGATCGAGTTTTAAATACGACCCTCTTTTAGTTGAGGGACAAGATACTGTTTGAAGTCCAACGTCCCAAATCGCTGGTAGAATAGGCCTGTGTGGTACACAATCGAAGGACTTGTTGAAGTCAAAAAGTATTCCATCCGTTGAAAAGCCCTTTTCCGTTGTTTTTGTCCACTTCTTATATGCGTAAAGAGCACTCGTGACGCAAGAGCCTGTTGGGCGAATGACGTGATGGTCATCACATAATTTTTTGTTGTTTTCCAGGAATTCCATTTAGTGTTTCTTTATAATGCGGTCCACTTGTTTGTAAACAGTGAAATTTGGATTAACCGGAATGGTAATTTGCGCTATCTAGCCATAAATTTGGGCACAATCCGATTAAATTTGCCCGACATTGAGAAAAGTTTACCTTCCGTGAGACCTTAACCTTTTCGCAGATCAAGTTTCTGCACAGATGTCTTGACCATAACGTGTAAACGAACAGTGTGAGGTACAAGCCTGCACTGAATACAAAGGCAGCGAGATGCGTCATATTTCAAACCAGCAAGAAAATGATTCGTTTTTTTAACTTACGATTGTCACGCGACGCTACGAAAATATCGCCAGATATTTGACCATGAGCAAACCAAATTTAGCGAACTCATGGGTGAGAATAGCAGAAAACTGCTTCAGCAGAGAGTGCTTGAACGAGCCTGCAACAAACAACCAATTCATGAAGTGTAACTGAAGACCAAATTCCTCAAACTTCACAATCCAACGTCATTCAGAAATGACGTACTGGTACACAAGTTGCCGTCAAAACTTCTGACGAAGAAGCAAATACAGCTTTTAAAGCACGAATCCTCATTCAACACGGCTTATGTTAAAGCTGCTAACATGGTCACAGCTGTTAAATCAGTCATAAACCTCAGAAAAGCAATGTAGCTGATTAAACACCTTATCCGGCACCAGGTATCGTCCCTCCTGATGACTCATTAATTGCAGGAAGTGCTCCCCAAAGTCAAGTGCGTTGCATAAAGAGCACTCAAGGCCAACCGGGATATCGTCATCATGCTAGCCGACAAAGGATGCTCTACGGTCATATTGTTCAGAAACGACTGCCTTAAAAGGGGGAAAACGTACTGGAGGATCGTCAGTTTTATGTTTCTTATGAAACCAATCCCATGAAAAAGCTGACTCACAAAAGCATATCGAGCCTGTTGGCTCTAGAGAACTCGAGTGCAACAACGTCGTCTGACTGACGCATGGCGAGGGCACAAAAATGATATTGGTCCGTTTCTACGGCCTCCCAAAAGTGCACAAGGAAAATGCTACTCTCCGACCCATCGTATAACTAAAAGGCACTCCAACGTACGAACTAGCAAGGTGGCTGTTTCGGCGTCTCAACCTTCTGACCGCTGATTTGGAGACCACGGTCCGCCCATCGACACAATTCTTGGAGTGTAGTATAATGGTTTCCTTCGATGTCACGTGTCTTTTTACTCCTATCCCTCAGGATCTGGCAATTGAGACCGTCGAATTTCTCCTACGAAACAAAACGGTAAAATGGAGAATCGCCTTTGACATGCGCAAATTCTTCAGGTCCTGAAGTTCTGTCTCAGAACGTACTTCACGTCTGACGGAATGATCTACGTGCAGGTGAAGGAATCACCGATTTTGGGACTCATAGCCGAGTTTGTTTTGCAGCAGCTGGAGTCGCTGGTTTATTAACACCACAGACTGCAATCCTGGGCGCAGTATGTGGATGACACCTTCGTCGTCATCGAACGAGATCAGGTGCTGACGTTTAAGAAATGTCTCAACAGCGTCTTCGCGGACATCCAATTTACGCTGTTCTTTGTTGATGTCCTCATCTGTTGCAAAGGTTGTAGTGGTCTAAAGACTTAAGTATTCGGCACAGCGACAAACACGCTGCAAGTAGTGCAATACAACAGAAACCACGCATACAGCCACAAACGCAGTTAAGTTCAGACGCTTTTTTGGCGTGTTAAGACGCATTGCAGAGAAGAAGAAGATAAAGTTGCCGATGTTCGCCACGCAGGTTTCCGTCTTCACTCGGGCTCAGTGTCATAATATGTTTGTGCGACAACGGCATGTAAATAAGTTCCAAAACTAACAATGTGCGTTACGCTGCCACACAAAAACACCGGTAACGTGCGATCTCGCAGTAGTAGGTTTTGCCTTCATTTTTTCGATATTGAGCCAACGAAGGATTACATGCATAGCACTGCAATAAATCTTATCTTAATTTGGGGTGTTTTTTGGCCTAATGCAGGACAGGATTCTGGGACAAATGTTCAACGCCCGCAATTTACATTATACCGGCTGTACTTTTAATGTTTTATGTTTGATGTATGAAACAGGAACACCGCATATTGAGAGCAGATAAACCACATGAAGAGCAGAAACAATTTCAGTAAGTTTAATGGATCCATTTTGTGAAAAGAAATTCGAGACGTTTGGTGGGATTTGAACCTGCGCGTCAGCGAAGGCTTTTACCGGAGGCCAATGCTGTAACTGTTAAGCTAAAAACGGTAACGCTTGATTGTAAGCACAAGGTGTCTTAGTTGACATACATTCTGAGCTATGTTGTCTTGCATCTGAAGTTGACGAAGGGCAGCATATTGCAATTCATATTCCATATTAATGTTAATTAAAACCGAATATTCATTGCACCGCTTATGGTATGCACTGTGCAATTAACATATTAAAATACATAATGGGGTGAGTAAAAAATACAATTTTTTACGAGAGTGCACCCATGGCTCTTTGCTTAGGTTCGGCTTTATTGCTGAAGGTCTGTAAACCCTGGTTCTTGGTAGGAATATGTGCTCATAGAAATAATGCATTTCTTTGACACTGGTGATCAATCATTCGTTAAAAACATAAAATCTTCGCATTGGTTTGCTTAAGGCGAAAAGGAAAGTAAATCCTATTAACCAAAGAGGGAATGTTGTTAAGCCACTAAAACGGATAAGCGAACATTTGTAAGTGCCGAAGCAAACCTCTGTCTGACATTTCAAGTGGAAGCTTGGGCACACAAATCAGGTGATTCGAGAGGAACCTTGCGTGCTTGTGATTTATACATAACACCAACTTATGAGAATTCAATGTAATTCAGTTTGCCTATCTTTCTTAAGTGACCAAAGTACCCACTCCAAAGTATGCAAACGAGCTACTTCATCCGTATGCATGCTGTACACAGACGAGACTTATCAATTGCCAAACATACAAACGTCATCATCGACCAGGTGCTTGAGCTAAAATATCATATAACGCAAAACGCAAAATACAATATGCAATTTATTCCTTCCAGCAACTGAAATACCTGCCCATTTGAAAAGATTTCAGTGTACTTCTGTTATATCAAGGGAAATAGAGCAAAAGTGATTTAATTATCAGACTTATAGCAAATGTTCGGTATGAAGTATGTAAAGTGTAAGAATGCAGACAAAAATTAAGCAGCTCTTGGTTAGCCGAAAAAGAAACTTTATATTTCTAACACGTCAGCATGATTAGTATAATACTAGTAATAAACTGTGTGTGGTATAGCGCGTAACTGGATAGTGATAAATGTGATGCATGTCCCGTTTGAAAAGACCTATTTACACCAATCGATCTAAACTATGCAAACATATAATTTTAAGGTGTGACATCGAAGCACAAATGAGTTGACCTGCGTAGCAGTATAATTCAGAACAAGATAATGATGCAGGTAACTGATAATACGGAGGACTTATACCAACTCCGTGAACGTAGCTTCTGAAAAAGAGGAAGTTAGTCGACATAATTCTTTTAATAGGACAGTATTCCAAGATATTCATTCATTTTTGTCGCCCGCGCCTTGACCTTTCCCAAAACGAGACACTCTTGAACACCACTGTATCCTCGTCTGTACATAGCTTAACACTTGCAGGCGAAGGAAGCTTCCGAATGTTTTTTTTACACACAATAAAGCTGCACACGAAGATGTCCAAGCTAAACCTCCGCTCTGAATTCTTCACGCAACGTGTCATCCATCAGTGGACCAACATTCAACAGTCAGTCGTGGAGGCCATTTCCCTTCAGATGTACAAACAACGCTTGAATAATAACATGCGTCATCTCTCCTGTCTCGCCAAGTCTGAACTCTAAAAACCTGACACATATTTTAAAACGCAATGCTTCTCTCCTCCCTCCAAGTCTGACCGCTACAAACCAGACATATATTGTTAAAAATCAATGCTGCTCACTGTTTGACAATACTATGTCAGAAGCGGTCAATTTTTATAAATGCTTGTACACGTGCTAAATAGGGTTTTTAAAGGCACTGCCTATTGTCCTCACCAAATAAACTAAACTTAAACTTAACTAAACTAAAGGCTGGCCTCATCCGTTGCAACCATCATATTTACTTACTTTGGAATGGAGAAGTAAACCACACAAGCAAGGACATCTGACCATCATTTTTTGTAGCAGTCTACCATTGGAAAATTTAACCTGCTGGCCGTAGTCTTTCAAAACTAAAAATTTGAAGAATACAACTGCTGGTAACATTAGAAGCGTAGTAAAGTGATTTTAACCGTCTTCCACTCTGTTTAAATTTCCTTGTGAATAATTTTTCGGGCCGCATTTGAGATGAGGGTTCCAAAAGTTTACCTAAAAAATAATCGTCAAATCATCAATGGCCGGTCGCTTCTGAAAATAAGTTCGATTAATTAAACATGGGCCAATTTTTATTTTGCGAAATTTCGGAAAAAATATTTTAGTTCTGGTACGGACAATATTTTTAATTGGTTCTGCGTATTCTGTAATCCATTTATTGCGCAGTGCATATTAATAAAAAAAGGTTTTATTCTGCCGTACTAAATAGCATAGGAACTTTCTTCGATATAAACTTACTCAGGATTGAGCCAAAATTAGCGCGTTTGTCGCTTAATTACTTTGAATTTCAGCACAGTTTTTCAAACTAACGATTGTTGATAAATAAACTCAATAAGTCAATCAAGATAACCTGTTTGAATTAATTCTACATAAGCAAGTAAAAATTCATCATAAAAAGTTGCAAACAGGATTTTTTACAGCGTCAAAATAGTTGCACGCTATACAGAACCTACTAGACGATGACGTATTACTGAATCATATTTAATCATGATTTTTAAACGCTTGTGCTCGAAAAACTATTTTAACGACATCGCTCCATTAATGCAACTGAAGTCACAGAATAAAACCAACTGAGCCCTCCCAGCGGACCACATGTTTTACCTCAAAAAAAAGCTACATCTTTTGATGTTTCAAGTTAGTGTCACGTACACTTCAGGCTCATGTATACCAGAAGAACGTGCAGGAATCAGTACCCATTTTCGATTCTTGACTAACAGGCAGCACACCAGCTGAGATCCTTTGAGAAAGAAGATGCAAACCGAGGCACGTCCGTCCATCCAATGTCAATTAGACGTCAAAGTACCCACACGCAGAATGCAATCGCACAGATATAAAATTGGGTTCAGTGATGTTCCGACCAATCAGCTCTGATTTCTAAAACACACCCACCCACTGTGTACTAACTGGGAATTACCAAGAAACGTTAATCTGCAAAATAAAAGCTTCAATACTTGTTTTCATGGCCTAGGCGTTCACTTACAACCTTTAAGAACAGGTAGGCACCATCATGCCATGCCGATCATAGCATACGTAGTTTGAAGGTTTTCGTAAGCAAGTGGTCCGTAACTTTTAAATCCATGCATTTCGTTTGTGGAGAGTTACAAACGCCATGCTTAACTTAAGTTATTTAAATATTCCTGTTCAATAACTATCAACCGTACCCTGCTTAATACATATTTTATAAAACAACCTAAGTTAATGAGCCATTTTATAAAGCACTCAAAAACCATGCCACGAGTATTTATATCACCATAATTTGCTCAAATTTTCGGACACTTATGCTGATGGACACACACCTTGTCCATGTTTACATTCTTAGGACAGATGCATTTTCATCTACATTTGTCAATTAATAATTACCATATTATATTGCACATTGCTTTGTCGATTTGTGTGAATTTTAAACGATTATTTTAAGTTTTAAAGTAGTCGCACGACTTTTCTGTGAACTGCAACATGGAAATATGCTTAAATTAACGTAAGATGTTCAAAGAACCTAAGAAGTAGTAACATCAGACTCGCTATTCATGACTTTCATTAGGTGTTGCCTATCCATGTAAAGAGCACTTGTCATCATATAACTTCAGGCTTTGTGACCACTCGACAGCTTGCATATAAGAGGCAGAAGGTTGTTATCGATAAAAACACTTGTTCTCTATTATGTTTCAAGTGACTAAAAACTGAATGTATGTAGTCGTTGCTTAGCCTTGACGTCAAAAGGGGCAACGCACATATTGTGACAAATTTTCGTCAATCAAATGTGAATATATGAGTTCCAGGAAGCAGTTCAGAAGAAGAAGTAGCAAGCACTGGAAGAAGAGTTTTATTTACCTGACGTTATGTATTCCGTCGAAAATGTTACATCGGTCGCAGCCAAGCGCATTTGAGGGTGAAAATGCACAGATTGCAACGTTTTTACAGTTTGTTGCCGTCATTCGCTTGCGTACTATCCTGTGGCCAGCGATTGATGTCTTAGTAGGTGCAGTTATAGCTTGCCACTTCGAGTTTGATACATGAATTACCGCAACTTTTTTTGTGCGTGTTAGTTGTGGGTTTGGTGATTGCGCGACATAACTGAATCTCTTTTTCGATCAATGTTTTAGTACACAGTAGATAAATGCCAAATTGTTGCGCTGGTTGATGGATTGGAGGGCTGGACACCATAACCTAAACATCGCTCTGCTCCCACGATTTTAAGTTCTTGCGAGGATTTCCGACTCGCTTAAGTTGACAATATGTCTGGATCCCGTAGTGTGAGCTGCAGCATGGGTGTGGACGACTATATTTCTCACCACATCTGCATGCTTGGCCATCCGCATCCACCGCTGATGGATCTTTTATTATGTATAATTCAGGATATGCAGAAAAATCCGAAACATCAGGGGAATAACAGTCTCCCTAAAGTGCTCGCATTTTCTTCTGCTTCTTCTTCTGAACCAGCCTGTATGTTTGCAGATAACTATGCAATTAAAATCATTGGTTCAAGGTTCGCATGAACATCAATACTGGTTGACAAAAGCAGTGACCTGCCCTGACGTGTTAGTACGCGTACGCAGAAAAGAAGCTTTGACAATAAACAAATAATTTAAGAAGTCGTTGCGAGAAGGTTATTCGGGCATTATTTATTGAAATGATATTAACATTTAAAGTTTTAGAGAGGCCGTGCGTTCTTTAGTTTTGCAGTTCTCAAGCGCATACAATTATCAGGATGCAATGATGCTTAGCATAGCACAAAAAGATTAAGAATGATCGATATATGTGGGCTCAAGTTAAAGTAATATATCCGTGGATTTACAAACTAAACTCAAAACAGCACATACGAACTGAAAGGTTGGAGCTCGCCGATCGGATACTAGACCTAGCTATCACAAAGAGTCTTGCAGGTTAACCCGGGCCGCTTGTAGGCGCTTGACAGTTCATTACGGAGATATTCAAAAGTTTGACGGCATAGCATGTCTACAGCCAACGCAAAACCAATTTTTTCATATTTAACAGAAAATCGGGACAAATTTTCAATGGGTCTTACTATTTGTAGAAAGCAATGCAGTTGGAATTACTGGTTCGAGGTTCTTATGAATGTACTGGAATAGTTTTCATTTTCCTCGCAATAATGGGATTGACAGCGCTAATCGGCGGTTGTATCCTCATCTCAGAAGGTGACTTTGCATTGGAATATCTGACACATGAAGACAGGTAAGCAAGATTATATCGGTAAAGTGCCCATGATTATATTGAAAACACATGTGCTTTCGAACTCACACGGGAAATTCCTTGGTTGAAGTTGTAAAGCATGCTTTTTTTTCATAAAAACAGCATCTAGTTTGCGTATTTACGTTTTGTTCAAGATATATAAATGAATATATGCAGTGAAAGCAGTGCATTAATAACGATTTTAAGAACAATTGAAGGTTCTTACCTTATCGGGTATCCAGAATCGAGTGCTTATGCGAGGTAAACATCAAAATTAATTTCAAGCTTATGTATTTCTCAAGTGGTCTTTTAAAGGGGATATGTCGTTTCCACCGAGCAAGTGCACGTTTGTTGCAAGCGTAAACGACTTAACCCTAATCTTGTATTTTGGGATGTGCATAATTGTCCGTATCAGAATGCTAAGGATTCATATGTAGTCAATTATTGCTTTGAAATATGTTACCGCATACAAGTACTTGAAGGTAAGCTGCCTTTTCCATACTCGCTCCATTCGTGAAGAGGAGCCGCAGACGTAGTGTATTTGATGTATTTCGGGCTAATTGTTCTTCTTATGTGCCTCTTCAGAATTCAGAATTCTATTTTTGTTGTTTATCCACAGTTTTTTTGTAAATTGCAAAGGTGCTTCTTTACCGCAGTGGCACTACTTATACTGGGGATACTTTTTCTCGTTTGGTCCGCAATTCTTACGGGCTGCTCAATCTGTCTTGCGCAGGTCCATAAGGACGAACTCAAAACACCAAAATCAGAGGTAAGTATATGGAAATATTTTCCTTTATATTTTGTTCTTTAAGGTGAACCATAACGTCACGCACATGTCAATTTGGTAACAATTCTTAATGTAAGCATTCTTCCGTAGGAAAGATTCAAATGCAAACATTGGAACACTGCTTACATTGAGGCATAAATCAGCGGCGGCATATAGCTTGCAGTTCAAAACAAATTTAAATTTTCTCCAAAACACAACCCAGGGCCTAACGGAAATGCAACTCTGTAAACACCTAGAAGAAAACAATTATTTGTCAAAACTTGATCTATGATTAGCGAAGTAGATCAAATATTAAGATAAAACACATGCAGCTTCTGGTGTTAAGATGTTTCAAATCCTGTCATTTTGAAAGGCTTAGTAACAAGAATAAACAAGTGAGCGCTGCACAGTTGTCTAGGACAGAGCATTTTGCAAAATGTCGCTTGAAGTTGTATCTTGGACAGTCCACACAAGGCAGAGTTAATCAATTTCAGTCAATAAAGTTCGTAAGAGTAAAGGGGACTTAGGGAGGTAGGATCGGTAATACAGTTGCCCATTATGCCAGTGACCTATTAGGCGCTGACTAAGAATTTAAAAAAAAATTCGTTAATTTTTATGTAAACACCTAATTTAAGAGATAGAAACGAAAGTCTGAGGTAGAGGAGGACTAAAATGCATGTTTATTACAAGAACATGTTACCTACCATTCAGACACATACATATTTTAATTGTAGTGGCCTTGTTGTATTGCAACTTTTAAAATAGAAAACATATGCAAGTTGGTAATGAAGATTATGTTGGCAAATAAAATCAATGTTTGTGTGAAGGGATTTGATAATTGGCATTTACAAGCGGAGGCAGACGTCAAAAGGTTCAAGTAGCCCTCACTTTATTATTGTAATTACAAACGACCCGCTGGCTAACGAGCAAACATTATATGCATTTGGGTTTGTATTAATTTTTTTCCAACAAGGATTTCAGTAATAATAGAAATGCAATTGTCTGTCATATTTTGGAAAAAGCTGTTTATGAAGGGAATATCAGCAACTCACAAATTGCCGTGTGTTTTTTTTCTGATGCAACAATGCATACGCTTCCCGCTTCTCGCAAATGAATCTAATGCATATTAACACCATGCAGTGGAGCGCATTCGTCAACCGTTCACGCATCTGCACCACGGTAGCATGCATTCTTCTCGCAGTAACAGGATTTGCAATGTTGATTACAGCGATAGTGCTTGTTACTGGCAATCCTCTTCCATTCCCCGATATTTACTACCAAGCACCGTGCTACCACAAAGGATTGATGTACGTTCTATGAGGGTTTATGCTTTTTTAACTGGATATATAAATGTCATATAACATTTCAAATTGCACCTATGGACAGTTTGTCTTAGCATCAGTAAAATTTAAATGCTTTCTGACCGTACTTTTTTTTTTTTTAAGGTAGCTACCACAATGTTTAAGGGTTTTATAAATGATCTGTTTTTATTATTTGTAACTGAATTGGAACAACTCACTCAGAAGTGTTATCTGTTGGACAAAGGAGTTGGTACATCAATATAAAATAAAAACGTGTTTTACGTTTTACAGGGATTATGCCGGAGGTTTTTTGCTTATTCTCCTGGCCGTAATCTTCTTCATTTGGTCCGCAATTATGGTTACAGTTGCTTGCTATCTTAAAAGAGCAAGAAAGAGCGAACTGAACTAACCGCATTCAAATGTGACTAATACTGTCAGCGACGGTCTTTGTTGGATTTATACGTGCGGATTCATGCATTATTTAAACATACCAGTTGTTTGCATTTTTCCAAGAAACGGCTTCAAGCTTTATATATACAACGTCCTCTCTTTGTCTTTTCAAGGAACAACCCCCTTGACAATGTATTCGCATACGGAGTTATCATTCATGTGATTTATTAACTCACTGTTAATTCTGTTGACGGATAAAAATGCGTTATTGACAATGATTTAATAGCCCTTAAACAATGTTCGTCTGAAACACAGCTTGGTCAACTTAATAAAATATGTTTTCCATTTTACCTTCAAAATCGTTTTTAAAATGTTCATTTAATAAACCGCGCACCACGAAATATGTTAAGCGTATACCTTACATTTAAGAACGTATCTGCTACAGATTTAACACCGCACGTTTCTTACCAAGCGTCGCGACGTAATAATCGGCCAATTATTAGTGTTTCGATTTGTTACTCCATTACAAAAAGGTAACGGCAATTAGGAATATCGGTGTTTAATCATCTGTTAGTGATAGGTAATCTCCGACCTTTTACAACAGCAAAGACGCAGACATAAATGCGATAAACATCGGATGTTCTGACCCAAAATACTGGCCGCGTCTACGAATGTGCAAGTGAAGACAATCATCTCAGCTGATTTGAAACCACTATTCAGTAACATGAGATAAGAGGAGAGGTTACAAAATAGTTTATAGTATGTTAACTTACTTGAAAAAATGTTCCCTCAATGCGGGATTTTGCTGTTCTTGGCACAGCATTCTTGCTTCGTGCCAAATCTGTTATATGTTTGAAGTATGTTTGAAGTAAGCTTCACAACAAAGGAATATTAATCCAAGCCTTTTCGTAAAGATAGGGATCCCCAGTTTTTCCTTGCAGTTGTAACTCATCGTTTACAGCCGAAGTTAAGCATTATCAATATAATGGTATAACAGAGAAAAGGAGGAAGTTAATCTTATACTTATTAAGCATTTTCTTAGTTGAAACCAATTTTATCGGCTTTAAAGTCTGGCATTTTGCCGTCAATGCTGTTTGGAGAGGAGGGTAACGCACCGGTTTGTACGAAGAAGTAACTAAGTCAATATGCTTGGTATAGCACATTGCCCGAGAAAGTGGTCATCGTATTGTCCTCTTAAGCCTTGCATTCATGCAAGAAGTAGCTGTGCCCAAGCTGACCTATCAATCTCATACACGCAACATTCGGTCGACCTGGCGTCCATTGGCTATCACATTTTCAATAGTGGTGAAAAAAAGTCGGCCTAGAGAGTATCCCTTAGAATACGCACCACACCGAAATAGTTATTGAATCGCATGACTAGCAGACAATGCGTATACCATGCGCACACAGCATGGCAGTAGCCATTAAGATATGAGACATTGTATATTGTTAAAGAAGACACTTTATTTGTGAGCTTTCGAGCTCCTACAAAAGACCATACTCAGAATGGGAGAAAGAGAAACAAATGGGGAAGCTACATGGTCGTGTGAAAAATAAATAAAATGTTGATTCTGTAGAAAATCAATAATTGTGTGTTTGCGCTGCCGACTTGCAACTGGGGGCTGTGATAGCCTATGCCAGTGGGCAAGATCGACGGCTGGGTGGAAATATTAACAGAAATAGAATGTTCAACAAATAACAAGCACTAGTAATGGTGGGAGGGATGAGCAATTAAAAGGGTCATAGAAGAATGGAAGAAGGATGGGAAGAGAGGCATTATGTGGGCTTCGGCGCAAAATTACCAAATCAGCATCGAAAGTGGGGTGCTTATGGAGGATATTGGGCAAGTTAATCACGGTGGGTGTCTAGATGTTATCGTTTGCAATAGCATCAGGCTCTGCACACCGACGCCAATTCGACATATCTGTTGACCGAATTCTCACCCGTGGACCAGGCTTCGACAAATTATCTTCTGGTCTTGTTTCCCGCGTGGCCTGTCCCGTAGGTTTGAGTTGCGACTTTTGATGATTCGTCGCTTAGTCGCACAGCCTGCTTGTGTTCACATATACGCTATCCGAGCATGCGTTCAGTTTAACCTGTATAATTACAGGGGCAATTCAGGCATGAATTGCGATAAATTTCTCCAGATTGTTCATTCTGTGTAAGCCGGTCTTTTATTTGCATCACTCTGCTGCGCATTGTAGCCTTGGGTCTGTGTGTAATTGCAACACCTAGACCCACAGCGATAGGCTTATACATTTCTGAGACATCTTCTCTGTATGGCAGAGCGTGCCATATTCTCGGTGGTTCTTCTGTTTGGGTCTTCCGGGGCCGCATGCGTAAGCATCGGTTTATAAATGCTTTTGGATAACCGTTTTGCATGAAGTGGTCACGGAGATATCTGGCCTCGCGAGCCTGTTGTTCTGCTTTACTGCAGTTAGTCTTGATCCGTTTGTGAGCAACTGGAATGGTTACTGTGAAAACTGAAAAGTTGGGTTTTGTTATTCGCCTTCCTGCAAACCGTCGTTTTGAATTCCCCATTGGGTGTTCTCTTGACGAGGACATCAAGTAAAGGCAGTTGCTGTTCTTTATTTCTTCCCGTGTAAATCATATGTCAGGAAATATTCCACTGAGCAAGTCATAGAATTTTTGCAGCATAGTTTTTTTGATTATTGCAAACGTTTCGTCGACGTAGCAGCGCCAGATGACGGGTGACTGCAAAAGGAATCGAACTGGTATCCGACTGTAGTTCGAATAAAATGAGGAACAAATAGTAGAAGTAGCGTAAGAAGATGGAAGAATTGTGCGCCGACATCTGGATCAATTGCGCAGCCGCATGGACAAGGATAGTGAAGAATTCGACAAGTTCGAACCACCAGTAACTCATCATGTTGATTTCCACGACCGGAGCTCAGAAAAGATACTGTTTACTCGCAAAACAACGCAACCGGTCGAGGAATATGTTCCCAATCATTATCCGACCTACGCCACCACCATCATACGGCTTGAAGAGCCACCGACTTTACAAAACGGTGCAGAAATTCAAAATACCAGCCTGAGAAGGCTGGCATTAATCTGCAAACGATTTCAGGACGATATTCATTACAACAATTGCAAACTTTTCATTTTTGTGTTACCAATATTCTCTGTTTAGAGAGAATTTTATTCCCCCTTTTTCATCTGCTGTTCACTTGATAGTGACAGAATGCTGTGTATGCCCGCACATGGTGTCGGGACAGTTCGCGCTGAGCGAACAAGGTCGCGAATGCGCGAAACCCCTCCTCTAACCTAAGTGGCTACCTTTCAGCCGACGACATTTACTCCCCACCATAACTCCTCTTGATTAACATGGCTGACGCAAAAGACTGTTTACTTGGCCGACAGCAGACCTCCCGCTTACGGACAACCTCCTGTTTTGCGTATTCAACATTCTGCTTACAAACTGTTTTCTGTTTTGAATACAAAACAATGTTAAAATAGGTGGGTGGTACTTGACCCAAAGAGGTGATGTCATGTATTGATTAGGAGCAGGGAAGTCCCGCAATGCTGCTACATCAGAATATTAAGATGTGCAGGGAAATTTAAAAAAAACAGACTTTACAACCAGGGAACACAAAAACAGAATATAAATGACATTTACGGAATAAAATCAGAGTGCTAAAATGTTTGAGGTTTTAATTTGCAAATTTGACCAACGGAACATAATCTTATCAACATGTCATATCGACCTCATATTTATATATTTTTTTCAACGAGCGAGTGAACAAAAATTACAGTTAACTTAAACAAATATTACTTAAATATGAAACACAAAACGATTGCGGAAATATCATAGGTTTTTTAAAAGTTTCATATCATGCACATTTTGAATTATGTATCTTAAAGCGATGAGGTACTTCTACTAGAATAGCACAAAACTGCTTTGATTCCTGAAGAAAAAATGTCACACGGCAAATCACATCGTATAAAAACCTGACGATAAATAAGTTACGTCAAATAACATGTTATAGTAATCGACTTTACAGATGCACGGTTAAGTGCCACAAGTGCGCAAGAACAATATCTTTACTGCATGAACTAAGAAAATCTGCCAAAAAAATATGTCAAAGCCGAGGAATCACTGATTGTCCCAAACGTACATTTTATTCGCGTATCAGTATTTCACCAGCTTAAAGTGCTACCTTTTCACTAAATTGGATGCCATCATGTAATTAAGACCGTCGGCTTCGACTTTTTGGCTTCTTTTCTCTGTGCGATAATAATATTTCCAGCTTGCCTTTTCACACGCTTTGCAATGTGGTTGGTCGGTTAAGTCCACCACTACTGATTATTTAGGATTCGATGAACTTGAATGTGTGCACTATGACCTAAGGACAGTGGCTAGAGATGAGTTTATGTTATATCCCTTTGAACTGTTCGTTAGCTTCCTCAACATTGTCGAAGAGGGTAGATGCTATTTCCATGAAGTAGAGATCATGTTTCATTCGCTCAAAATTGTCACGCCAAATATAAGGTCGGACGTCTTGTGGTTGGGCAGGCAACGAAAATAAACTGTTTTCCCAAATGAAAACTACACGATCACTCTGGCCTAGCGGGGTAGGCAATTCACAATGCCAATATTGTCGAGAGCTTTAGTAAGCACAAGGTCGAGGGAGTTCATCCGTTGCCTCTCAGGAATTCTTTTGGGAAATGTGACGTGCTGGGTGAGGAGTAGGTATTGAGTTATATTCAGGAGCTGGTTGTCGAATGCCGATTCGGGGCAATCAGCTGAGAAGGAGCTCCATTTGATAGTAGGAGCATTGAAGTCCCCAATAATTCGATCATTTGGTCGCGTAGTGAGGGCTTTAAGCTCATCCAGCAATAGGGCTCCCTGGTGGCTGGTAGACATTTAAGATAACAAGGCTTTGAGAACCCGGCGATCTTACAGTCAACCATACCACTTCTGGTCGACGCCGTTTTTATAACACTGCCGACGCAAGTGACATTGTTCATCTGGATGTTAAAACAATATATGTCACACATTGCATCAAGTGTACTTCCGCGGAAAAACTGTCGTTCTAAGAAAGTTTCGTGATCTCTACGGCGTTGGAGTTCATACATCATTGGTGAGGCTGTAAGTTGCCACCCCTAACCCTAGGCGTCGTACAACACGTCAGTTCTATCATCGCTGGCAAATGCAGAATATTACAGGCAAAGGTAACCATCATTTTACCATGCGCATTTCCGCAGAACACATGCTGATCATCAGGCCGCCAGGTGTATAAATTTAAACATCGTTCACTGTCATTCCACTACGCGCATTTTCTCAGAGCAGTTGCTGAATATCATGAAACACAGTACAAGCATGGGTGACGCACATTCCATCATGCGTATTTAACTTGCAACAATTAACGGAAATGACGGTTTGTAAACGTTAATTCAGGCAGCCGATGATAATTTCGCATTAATGGTTACCAATGGTACTGGAGGATTTCCTCGACTTACAAGCATTCCAATCAAAGGAACACGCTGCCCATTTTAAAGGAGGGAATAGTTAGGGCGATAGCCTGACTAATATCTTCTGACCTTATCTGCTTTCCTGAGGTGTCGAGCAGAGCCAATTGTCCTTTTTTGTTAGCACTGACCGCATGCGGGAGATGACTATCCAAACAAGATGATCTTTACCTATGGATAAAGCACAGATGCCCACGCACTAAATGTTCAAAGTGTATCCAATATACCAAGAAGCGAAAGCCAAACGCACACTTAACAGTCTAGTATAAGGTCCTGTTTTTGCAGACGGAAGAGTTGCATCGTACGCGGACTACAAGGACACCATAGTCCGCTTCCAAAGCTTGGGCTTGCTCCCGGGCGCATTTTGAACACAATTGCCTGTTCTTAGTTACGTATACGCAACTGCTTAGTGTTTTCAAAGCTCCAAATACCGCCACAACCGATGATATGAAAGATTTGTAACTGTGTAGCCCTCTATCGAGGAGTAACATTTATGTGTATTTTACCTAAAGAACTCAAGTTTTATGTTCACGTGGGATTCGCACTGCACCTAGAACATTTCTGGTGAACGTAACTGTACAGAATTTGTAATGCATAAGAGCGGCCTTGGGCACTCGAAGCTTGCGTTGAGTTCCATTTGAAGAAACGTGTTGCTGCAGTCTCTACATATAGGAGATTCGATATTGGCCAAACCCGTTAAATGGCAGATGTATTCCGGGGACTATGTCGCATTGGTGAAAAGCCCCGTAAAAACGCAGGAAGGTATCAGAGACCCGTGCAGACAAGGAAGTCTATCCCAATTGTTCTTGCAAAGAATGGAAATTGGACATGCATGTGCATGCAAAGACGCACGTTTTTTAACTGCCTTACCGGAAATAGTCGCGAATTCCCAAATGACTCAGCTTACAGCTTAACGTGTCATCCAAAACAAGACATAGGTTACAAGACTACAGCAATACGGAATTTTAAGAGACAGTGGAAATCTTTTCGTGACACGATGCGCCATTTTAGAAGCACCGTGGGAGGAATTGGGAGCAAAGGTTATTGCACCGGCACGGCAGATTTCATGTCGGAGTACAGGCTAGGTGGACAAGCGAATATTTACGTAAAATCTCTCTCATTGTTGAATATTTTCAAATACTGTGATAAAATCAGTAACATTCTGTCTGGTCTATAAGAAAACAGCTTTGCATTCCGGTCAAGTATTTTCATGTTTTGAAACATATTGCACAACGATGCACTTCTATGCAACTGCGAATACTTTCCTTAGAGAGGTGCTGCATTAAAACTTTATTCTCATACGTTTATATTATGTTAAGTTCTCCCTTTAAAATGATGATTTTTAAACGTTAATCTTCATAAATAGGGCGTGCGGACTACTTGTATAATTTCTACGGAAATACAACACATTCTCGAGAAAAAAAAGAGACTCCTCTCGATTCTAGGATACTATATTAAAAAAACACATTAGATAGAGATTCTCTTTACTGACAGACGTGTATCGGCAATGAAAAAACTTATGAATTGAGCAATATATTATTTCCTTTAACACCAAATGACTTAAAATTATATGATAAACGTTATGTTTGTGTTCTCGGATTGCGGGTACCGTAAAGAACTGACATTTGTTTAAAATTTCTGTCTAGGCCCAGCGAATATTGATTATACCACAATTTTGCGAATTACGCTAGCTGCTATCTTGTTCATTGTGACCGTACTTCTGGCAGTCTACACGTACTACATAAAGAGAAAAATGAAGAAAAGGCAGCTTGCAACACTGAAAAAGGGGACAGGAAATGGCCAAGTAAAACAATATTGCGTTTATTGAAGTTAATTTTAGAACAACAACATGAATATGTGCCATGACACTTGCACAAAAAATTTCATGCATAATGACTTGTCATTTTTTTCTTCTGCAGGACACGTTATCATACAAAGAAACACTTAGTCCAGCGTCGTCGTCGGACTTCTCACACTGAGCTTCACGCACGATATCTTTTTAAATGATGTTTTTGTACTGAAATGCGCAAACTAACCTGATTTCCATCTTTAGTCTTCAATATTTCTTAATGATTGACGTAACTATATTAAATGACACATCATGTTTGCAGTCTTTGAGTCACATTGTAAAGTGGTAAACAGCGTAGACAAAATTGCATCCAAAATTTCCTGGAGAAGCCAATTTTGCGCTTTGGATACAATCTGATTGGACTATTTAATTTAAGTGGAGAAATGCGTAATAGGAAAACGCACAGTGATGGGTATTTTGATAGGTATATATATATATATATATATATATATGACTCTATGTCGATATTAACGTGTGAATGATTTTTTGTTGAAATCAGACTAGTTGGAGGGGAAAGATACTTGACCGTTCTGTCGTTACTAGGGGACAAAATGCAGGAATATTGGATCGTTTGGTGGCAGCGTATGAATCATCCTGACATGTTCGGTGGAGTTCACACGATTTTCAAAAGCAGTAATGTGCACGAGAATGCCACTTTGTGTTAGCAGGATATCACATTTACTCAGCAATTTCAGGAGATACCTTGTAAGGGCCCCTGCAATAGACATGAGTTTACCACCTTTAAGCAGTCTACATTCCTTAAGCATACAAAATTGGCACTCAAATGAGATTGGCCCTCTGCAGACGCATGTCTTTTGACTTAACATGGAAAAAGTGGAGTGTGTTCCCACACCCTGTGGAATTTACATTCTTATGAGCAACATCCGTGAGTCCCTGGTAAACATTTATTTTGAAACCGTGAAAATTATATCTCACGCTGTTTTGCCGACGTTTTAGGCAGGTACGCGAATCGTAAGCTCACGTGAAATGTATGTTTATTTACAAATGTTAAAATGCACCTAAACTAGGCCTTCAATCAATTGGTAAAATATTGCATTTCTGCTATTTTCTCATTTTTTAGGTTATTCACTAATGTATTACAATTATAGAAGCCATGTCAGCAGCAAAACTTCACGCATATGTGTCGTGATTAATCTAAATATTTGCAGAAAGCTATTCTGGCTAATTATTCCTTCACATTCTTACTTTCCTGTGGATAAGCCAACAAGGTCTGGAAGCCTGCATGTTACTGACTGCCGACTAGATTTCTACGACATGGTAAAAGGTGATTGTATTAATATCAAGTCAGGAATAAAAAATATTCTGCATAATATTGCCTATGGAAGGGCCTAAATGACATGTTTGAGACGTGTTTTAATAGCATATCCTTCTTACAACAATGTCTGTCTAAAAGCCAACTAAAAAATTAGTGAATACATTAACAGTTCCAATTAGTTGAGGTTTTATCTGAAGACGTCAGTATGAAAACAACAACTGTAAATGTTAATTAGGAGTGTATATTTTTGCATGGATAGTCCCTCGTTCAATTCCACTCATTGCGGTTAAATGTCTGCCAACGAGCCATCAATCTTCTTAAAGACGTTTACTGATCGCCATTGGAAATTGCGTTAAGAATGTATAAGTGTTCAATACGGACCCAGGAGGCAGCCACTTAAAGAAACAAACGTGTTTAAATAAAGGCACGAAACGGGTGCCTGCCAAAATCATGCGCCGGCCAGCAGCTATGCTCTTATCGCGATAAGTGGGTAACCCTTGTCTTCCCGGAATTATTTCGCGACGTTGTCCACGCCACTTGTGTCAAGTTATGCATAGTTTGGCGAATCCTGCAAAGAACTGGCCTTAGTTTGTAAAAGTTTAATAATTTATCTCATACCGACAATAAGGGATTCAGAAAACTTCAAAATGCAATGAGCATCATTAGGGCATATTTAATACAAAAAAAACTAAAAGAAATACTAAGTGTTTGTTTAGAGAAACATATTTTCTCGATTTTTTCATCATTTTGCCCGTTTTGATCGTCTTCATTGATAGTGTGATTAATTGCATTTCTCTTCGACGATTACATCGACATCTTTAAAATAAGATAAACCTAAACGGCATTTACCGAAAAAATGAGCTTTTGGATATAAGTATTTATGAAGATGACCTTGTAGACCATATGGGGAAAGGCATCGAAACAGCAAACAACAATTTCGAGCATACAAAATGTCCACTAAATATCACGCATATGGTTATTCCTAAGATAAACAAAAACTTTATATAATAGTTTAGCTCATTACATTGCTGTTATTGGATATTTTTCTGCCAAACTGCTGTTTAAATTAACTTTTTCCAAGGTAATGTCACAGGTAACTTGACGAATTATGAAAATTTCTTCAATTTACCTGAACATAAACGACTCAGTTTGACGGGAGATGAATGAATATCTGTTTCTCTTTGAAACGTATTATTCTCCGCTTAAGAGGTTTAAGTTCACGATCCGCTATAAGCTTGTAAATGCACAAAAAACAGACCACATAAATGACCATTTTTTGAAATGCTTATTTTTCTTCTGCCTTTGAGCGGAACCTATTGTTTACAAAAAATAAACTCATGCATGACTTTCATTCAAAAATGCTTTCTATAGATTTCTTCGAGGTAAAATATTGACAATTTAGTTATGCGCAAGTACAGCTGTGCGGTAACAGAACATGTCTGCTCAAAACCTTTTTTGTAACTACATTTTGTGCAAAAAAAACTTTACAAAATAGCTAAATGCAATGTTAAAAGCTTTAATTCGTGCTTGTTTCTTAAAATAAATGTGATCCCTTAAACTTTGCTTCACTTACATTTGATCAACCTTGCACAATTTTTTTACAGTTCTGGAAGGGATTATTATCCCACGTTTTTTTACGAATTATGAACTGCGTTACTGATAATGCACTACTTTATGGTGCGTCAGACCGGAGATAGTGGTTGTTTTACAATATTGCCGAACTTAGTGATTCTGATTATACAACCTTTTGTGTTTTTCTAGACACAAATGTTTTGAAAACCGAGATGTACGCTAGACTTTATTGGCTAAGAAAACCTCACTGAGTAACAACTAAAGGCCATTCATAGAGTTGTTACTGAGTTTTTCGTAAGGTGTGTGTATAATATTATTTAAAATTACTTTTTTTATTTTGTGTGCACTTGTGATGAGCTGCAAAACACGTTTGAAATATTAGACAGCTGCAAACTAAGAACCAGCGCCCTCGTTATATTTTGGTAGTTTTTATGCCTGAAGTAGCAAACACATATATTTTGTTCCGATAAATATCGATGTGAACGTGCATGCAGAGCACATGCACTTGAAATATGTTCTCTTTTTGCACCTAGTACACCGACAGAGCCTTGTCTAGGGTATATACATACATGCATATCAAACTTTACTGGTATATGTGTTTCTATACGGAACTGTTAACATGTCAAGCATACGTAGGCATATAGTATGTTGTTTTATTAAAAGTCCATCAGTATGTTCAAGACTCCACCGTCTTATATGTATAAACGGACACATGATGTTAAGAAATTGAATGCATTTTTGAAATGTAAGTACCCGCCTGCAAAATATTAAGCTTTCGGTCATGCCGCAGTTATATTGAACTTTCTTTTAGAATAACTGTGGCTGCAAATGCACGTTTATGTTGCTTAAAACCTACTGATTAATTCAAAGATCATGCTCCCCTACACACAGACATACAGTTGTTTGTATGTTAATATAACATTTTCAAACATTAAGTTATCATTTTGGACCCATAAAAGACCAATAAACAACCACTCCCCTTATCACCACGCCCTTCTTTACAATATTGGTAGACCTTGCAGTGTAAATCTTTCTTCGAAATCCAGTTCAGCTGCACCATGATAGCCTGCATTGTAGGGGCATTATCTGCAGTGACAATTGTGGCTTTTGGAAGGATGCTCATGCTGCTCTATGCCCTTTCATACTTGGAGTAGGGTTCTGGCGCTAACGATCCCTGGACTCCTTACTCAGACATTTACGTCGAGCGAGTATTGTATGTCTTCGCACATATCGTGTACGTTAAAGAAATGAAATTGCATACGCATATGTATGCAAGAACTTAAAAATTAATGTTCCATTTCAAATTTGTGACTGAGGGCTCGTTGGTTATTTTGCATTATGCCAAACGTTTTCACGCTCAAGGTGATAGATGCTGATGCTTAAAACATTGATATATATTTGCGGTGGTTTTGTGCGACAATACCTTAAAATAAATGTTATCTACGATAGATCAAACATGACTGTAGAGTATACAGCTGAAACAATATCGGCGGTCATCATTTAAGAGTGATGCTGATTGTGCTTTGTATGGTCCGCCCGGTGAGCTTTCTGGGCATTCTAGCTCAAAACAGCTTTCGCTAAAACTGATCTGACTGCACCGCCAGGAGTTTGAGTGGAATTCTCCAAGTAAGTATAGGCTGTGTATACTTCTGTTAACGTGAGGGTAATACTATGAATTTGCGTAGGGCCTTCCTGCTCCCGCTTGATTGCTGGTAAATATGTCGTTCCATTGACACCCTCTCGTGCGCAAGTTCAATCTTGCGGCACAGTGTGGTCTGGGAATATTTTAAAGCGTTCATTGAGATATTGTGTGATTTTCAGGCCACAATGACTTCACTGAACAGTTTGGTGTCTGTGTGGCGCATCATTTGTGCACTAGCAAAGTCCAACTGACTGTCGACGCCTGGACTGTGCATGATAATATGTGATATCACATCCATTCGCTTAGCGGCTAACGCATGCTCTTACATGCGGGGTCAATTAAGATATATCCCATGCAGCAGTAATTGACTAGGCAGTCTATGTAGTTGATGCAATAAGCAATAACCAGACGTATCTGGCGGTGGTATTATGCCTGTGTATTTCATTACGTAGTGATGTAGAGCAGCCTCTTGCCCATATCCCGCATTCACTGTAAGCTATCTTAGCACACATTCAATGGTCTCAGAGATGTTCTTCACGCAGATTAAAACATGCATACGTACGTTTGTTTTCGCTCACCCAAATCTCGTTCCTTTGTATAGACCTACATTTAAGAAGCCACATTGGCATCTATTAATGAGGAACGGGTGCGAAAGTGTTTAATATTCGTGAATTATCCTGGTCACCGTGGCTTGCTTTGATGGGATGCGACTGAAAAGCGTCCAAATGCAGCTGCGTGCATAGAATTGGGGTGAATCCTGCTGTAATAAAGATTCCTCTTTGTGGGTTTCGCCTTAAAAAACTTACCTGAAAGGTCCCGTCATTCTATTTTGTTAGCGTCAACGTTAAACCGCGCACCCAAGTACGCCGATAGGAAGCTCCCGGTTGCACATGCTTTCCAGAAATGCGAATATCCCCGCGCTATACCATGGTAGTGCGACCCACGCCCGAAATCTCTCACGGCATGGGAGCGCTGAATTGCTTGGATGTTAAGTGCTCTGCGCAGACACAACTAAGGACGCAAAACAATGTCCACAATTCAAGTTCACATTTCTTTTGGAGTTGTGTGTAGCGTACCTGTGTAGGATGTAAAAATGGTGTCTACGTAGCGTGTTTTAAGCTTGTACGATTGAAGGAACATGGTCTCCAGTTGCTAAAGAACCACTTCCGCAAGGTAACCAGAGGTCGGATATGTTATCCTTGCTTCGTTGATTTGCTTGCTAAACGTCAACTATGTAAGTAAGCAGAAAGCCACTCGTTTCACCATGCGCTTTTTTCGCACGTTTTTCCCCTTTATGTTACCTATTAAAAAGCACCTTACTTAATTCCCCAAAAAGCCAACTATTTAGGGATGGAAATGAATCGGAGGCAATCTCAAAATATGTTAGTAACCCGTCGGAAGGTGCTGTGACTCGTCGAAGTTTCCCCAGGAGGTGTGCTGTGCCTTCCGAACCTTTTGTCAATTCCTCCATGTGTTTGGCAAGTGAGCAGGAGAGCACTGTCTAAACACAGTTGGCTTTCTCTGAAAATTTACACGTAGGTGTAAAATATTTTACGAACTGACCTCGCTGGCTGAATCCATCCTTAAAAACCGATGCAAAAAAGAAGAGAAAACGGTGGGAAAATTACCGAATTGATAGGTCACCTGACACTCTTAATAGATACAAACTGCAGAGGAGTGTGGTCGAACGTCTCATTGTCAGAGATCGACAGAAGTATAAAGAGGATCTGCTAAACCGGGACATTATTAATCTTAAATTCATGTACAGTCATGTAAAGCAAAACACGCGGAACAAGGATCCTATCCCCCTTCTGCCCATTGCCGAAGATGCAGAAATCTCAGAGGACATGGATAAAGCTGACCATCTCTCTCAATTCCTCCGGTCCGTCAAGACGACTGAACCCGGTTTTCCATCTCACACTTATGAAGACGATTCAATTCAATTTGTTTATACAGTCCTCTTCGCCGAAGTAAAAATTAGGAATGAGTTACTAAATGTGACAGAATCAACCTCCCCAGGCCCCGATGCAATCCCGGCCAAGCTGTTGAAGGAGCTAGCTTTTGAACTGGCCAAGCCGCTAGCCATAATCTTCCAGGCGTAATTTGGTACGGGCTACCTACCATCCGATTAGAAGACAGCCACGATCATCTCACTTTTCAAGAGTGGAAGCTAAGTGTCCACAAATAAGTACAGGCCACTAAACCTTTCCTCCATTTGTTGCAAAACCATGGAGCAAATTATTAATAAGGCGTTGATGCAGTTCCTCAAGTAGAATCATCTCATTTGCGATGTCCAACATGGTTTTCGCATGGGTAGGTCCTGTCTTTCCAATCTGCTATTCTCACTTGATCGCTGGACCAAGACAGGCGACGAGTGCAAAATGGTGCATGCGATCCACATTGACTTCATAAAGGCGTTTTACACCGTCGCTCGGCAATGCCTGCTGCATAAGCTGCGCAGTGCAGGCGTTCGCGGGACCCCCTTCCTGTGGATCCAAAACTTTTGACATGACGGTCACAAAGAGCGCAAGTCGGTTGCCAGCAGTCCTCGGGTTTATCTGTGGTGAGTGGCGTCCCAGAAGGCTCCGTTTTAGGCCCCGTATCATTCCTCGTTTTCGTCAAACAATGCGTCAGGGATCTTGACTGAAATGTCACCTTGTTCGCCGATGACATCAAATCATGGAAGTTCGTCCAAAATATGGCAGACGAAAACCGCATGCAAGCCAAATTGAACAGATTGGAGGACTAATGCCTTTCGATGTAAGTAAATGTGACTTTCTTCAAATCGGCAGTTGTAGAGCATCCAGCGCGAACGTCCATTCTTTAAACGATACATTGCTGCAACAATTTGACAGTCAGAAGGACTTGGGTGTGTGGATCACTTCTTCCCCTCAACCAACGCTGAACTATACGAAAGTGGCGAAGTCGGCCAGATCTATATTACAGCTGATTAGACGAGCCTTTATGGGGTTTGAAAAAGACAGCTTTCCGATAACATTTGGAAGCTTCTGTCGGCCGCACGTGGAACTCGCTATACAGGCACGGAGACCTTGGATTGTCCAAGACTGCACCTTCTTAGAGAAGGTCCAGAGGCGAGCGACAAAAATGGCCTAGGAATATTGCCCTACGACATTTGACTGTCAATCATCGGCCTTTTTCTCCTTTGCTTTGGACAACTGGGAGGGGACCTCATACTCGCATTCCGTATTATGAATAACATGAACTGTTCTCTCGTTCCAGTTTATTTCTTTACCCAGGCTAACACGCCAACTTTGCGCGGGCATTCCCTAAAAACTACGCCCCGGCAAAGCAAGAATCGACGGACAAACATGTTTCTTTACCAACAGAATAGGTTCAGCGGGGAACATCCTTCCTGAAGAGATTGTCCTCTCATCTTGTGTTAATTCATTGAAGAGTCGACTCAACATGCATCAAGCGCAAATGCAAATCATGTAAAAAATACCGCAGCACATGACACTTGGCCATGCTTGTTTTATTCAATACGCTGATCACATATACTGCATCAAATTATACTACTCGCGATTTGCGAATTGCCATATATTTTTCTGACATATTTTGTAAAAATTTGACTCTGCTGTCTTCCAGGAACATTTAATTGACGTAAATTTTAAAGGTTTCGTTGTATCAATGTATTTCCTATCCAATTGTTATCATTAGGGAGCTCATTGACGTTCATCTATATTTCCCTCAATAAACTGACTGACTGGCTGACCAAAAACGTAACGGTGGCATCTGATGCGTCGCCATCGAACTTAAGCGCCATTGAAATATTTCTATTATACATGGAAGGCATAATGCTGGCAGCCACCCGGATGAAGTTGCATTGTGTACAAAATCCGGAGGAGCTTTTTCGAGTGGCTGTTGCGCTGATTAACATCCAGTGTGCGTTTTGTCTCGGCTTGGGGGCCAGCCACTGCATTGGGGTGCACGCGTGCGCGTCCTCTCTAATGTCTCTGCTTGAGGCCAGCCCAGATTGAAGAAAACTTAATTAAGGCCGTCGGCTGCCTAGTTCTGAGTTCCGAAATTGCACCAAATATGTCACGTAGAACAAATGCCTTACGTGTAACGAGATAAAGGCACATTTACCTTACATTTAACCTCATTCATATAATGAGAACCCGGAAGTGGCTGCAATAATAAAGGCAAATGTGGAAATTATTTCGTCCATAAACTCCATTGCCCCCTTGTTGATTTGTTTAGTAATGTTTTAAGTAATGTAAGCAGTACGCGCACAGCTCGTTTGAAACATAATCACGGCGTCATGGAACATAATGATTCAAATTGTCAATAAGGTAAATTTAGCGTCGTCTTTCGCTAAATGTTGCATGACATTAATGCCTACATTTAAAAGAAGGGGCTGTGTACATTAAAGTTAACGTCGTGTTCTCAATAGGCAACCAAGTACAGGGTATACGTTGAAACATATTTTAAATCGTGAATTCACATATAAGCACCCAATTTTATACCTTAATCCACCTTCTGCTTTGGACACTTTCATTTGATCTTTAGTGATATAAAGCGGTAACAATTAGCATAGTGGGGCAGTGCACCCCGCTCGCAGACGATCGCTCAAAATTAACATTTAAAATGAGGTTGACATGGCGCCTAGTAGACCTCTGCTGAGCATTAGCTATGCAGAGTCTTCGACAAAAGCCCAGATAGCAGACCCTTTCGTTGCATTCCATTTGAGGCAAAAAAGTTGTCGCAATTAGTTTGTCAGTTTAAATGGCAACCTGTCTTCCTAGACCTGTGTTGTTTAAGAATCACCAAGCGGCCTTGGAAACAGGGCACCTGTTCGGGTTTTTTTATTCTTGACGAAAATGACCGTCTGAGACACAATCTTTAAGAAATTGGAAACAGAGTCGATTGCACTACCACCGCGATTACATGTCACATGGGCATGCACAAACGCAAATCTAACACACATTGCAGGGTTTTCATGAAATCTGATAATTTCACTTCCGTCGTGAATGGTCTACCTGCGCAGCACCTGCCAACTACTTACGAATGAACATTCGGACAACAAAAACGCAAATTTCTTCGCCTATGTGAGCACTTTTTTATGGAACTTGTTCCTAGTTATGTTATAGTAACTGATATATACCTTTACACAGGCGTGCACATAAATGATGTGAACATTGCTTATTGCTAAACTTTCCTGAAATATTTTTGCTGTGTTTCAATTGTATCAGAAATAACACATCTTATCATTTGCTGGTACAAGCGAACAACCGTGTCCCAGGAAGCAATTGAGAAGAAGAAGAAGACTCGATCGCTGGGACAATATGTTTATTCGCCTGACGTTTCGATATCCGTCGCGGATTCGTCATCAGAGACATGAGTAGCATGCTAGCGATCGAGTCTTCTTCTTCTTCTCATTTGCTGGTACTTCTAAGGGTTATGATGAACAAACCAAGAACACATTATTAATAAGCAATTTTCTATGCTTACTCGTGCCCTATACTCAAAATATGAAAGCACATGTCGAGTGCTTAAGCATAGGTTATGCACACTATGTAAATTCTAGTTTGGATTCTTTCGGGCATTTGTTGAATTAACAACAACCATAATTAGCCTGCAATAATTAAAGGTGTCGACACATGATATCTATTCAGCCAATTCACTGGGCACATTTAAGGGATATTCTAACCTAATTCACCCGACTGCATTTCTGCGATCCAATAACAAGTCAGCAGTTTGAAAGTGACACAAAACACCGACTGATAAGCACATAAAATCTATCATTCAGGCATGCATAAATGTTCCCGAATGAATGAGAAAGTTCGCGATCCAGATATTTGCGTGGACAAGGAAAAATGCGTGAAGAGCACCCACTCAGAACAATACATAAATTGATATGGTGCACGACGCGCCTTCTTCCTCGTTTATTTATAAATTTATCTAGATAATGAATATTTTAATTCAAACGGGGTGCCTTTTAACAAGAAACAACAGTTTTTGTATTACTTGTTAGGATGGGTGAGTTGCCTAAGATTGGTAAAGACTAAAGAAAATGTGTGCATAATGTCGGTCAGCCTACATAAACACCATCACTTAGGTAGTTTTTTTTTAAACGATGCATATGTGCTTTTAGTGAAAGCGTGCCTATTTATGTTCTAACGGAGCCTTCTAAGAGCCTACTTACTACCTTAAAGGCCTTCTTACGTTTTTGTCCGATATTGTACGGCTAAAATTCAGGTTTTTTTAAATCCTGAATATAGCATTATTCTTCTACTTGCGACACCTGCGAGGGGTACGGCTCATCAGTGATGCTCCCAGCCTCTCCTGTCGCCTTTCTGGTTGACGTACCAGTTTTGAAATTCCATATTTTCACTCACCGGAAAACTAACTTTCTTTCCAAAGAAGAGGTGATCTCGGGCATACTGGGTACAATATCCTGACGTTTCGAAACGTAGAGCCTTGCTTCGTCGAAAGGTTGGTGTTTGTACACGCCTCACAGTTTTTATAGGTGCTGCAACTGGCTTCTCGTCCGCTTTCCGTTTCTTGGCGCAATATCCCCTGCGGCAGCGGGGCTGGAGCTCCGTCATCGTCCGGATGACCAGCGTTTCTCGTTTAAACCTCGTCGGAGAGGGAGGGCAGTTTTAGCATGGCAACGGTCATTGCTCGCGTCTGCATCGATCGCGTTGGTGGTGCAGGTGCCGCATGGCCTGCTCGCGTCCCCCATGGCGTTTTCCGGTGTTTCTCTCGCCGGCGGAATGTTGAACTCCTCCCTCAGTAATAGTAGCAAACATTCGATTCCCAGGTAGTAAGTCAGAAGGAGAAAGGGCGCTTTGTGTCTCCCTTAGCCAAATTCAAATTGCTGACCACGAAACTGTTCTGAAATGTTCTGCTGATCAAATGCATTTCAAAAACTGTCATGTACCAATTGGGAGTTCAAAGGTATTTACCTTTATTTCCCTCAATGAAAACAAACCTGAAACTTGAGCCCAACTTTTACAGGGTATAATTTTTAAAAGCTCATTAACCAGGTAAGGAGCATCTGTGTAAATTCTATTTCATTTCCGTAAATTGATTTTCATTTGACTGCTTATCAGTAATTATTCATTGTTTTCCCACTGGATCATTATAAACACTCATGTTTTACTTATAAACCCTATTGTCCTTATGCGAATACAGTAGAGAATTGACTTTCTTTTGTGATTAATGTGCAGACCTACCTAACATGGATTTTACGTGAGGTTTGTTATTTTCTTACGCGTAATTTTTAGTCTATAGTTCATTTCGTTGACTGCCTGCACCCGCTAGCCAAAGAGGAGAAGTAAGAGCGAGCGGGCATGCACAACACAGCCTTGTCGGATTCATTTCATGATAGCATCATACTCACTATGTGACGGTCTGCCAGGTTCACGATGTGATCTTCTGGCAAAAGCGGAACTTAATTGTTCGTCTGGTTATTCGGCGAAGCACGCATATTCCCGTTTTTAACTGAAACAGACAAGGACCCCGCGGTGTCGTTGTAAAGTATGGAACTCAGTGAGCAAAGATCCCGGGTTCAAAGCTCGGGAGTTCCAAATTTGATATTTGGTATTTGTAGCTGATGCCGGGTAGCAAGTGAACCTGATCATTTCAGTATCCCTGTTCTTAGGCGGATACTTTTCATGAACAAAATGTCTGTATGGTGTTTATGTCAAAAAAACGCACAGTCAATTGCACCTGTGTGACTATCATTTTGCATGGACAAACGCACTTCGCGTTCTTTAAAAATACACATTTTTCTGTCTATTCTTGGACCTGTAGTTAACTAAATAATATGGAATACTTGGAAAATTCTCATTGAACTCCATACAACCGTTGATTTTCTACGCTGTGATTTTTGACCTTGCTTCATCCACTGAATCTGTTTAAGAAATCTCAATTATGTTATGCCAGAGACAACCATAAATTGACCCATTTAATATGCAATGTTTCGTTTAGGTTTTGAATTTGCATATTTGGTTCAACGAATTGATTTTAAATGTATACTAAGAAGCATCGCGGATGAATTCACATCCCTTTTTGTTTAGACTTGTATAGTGAAATTTTACAGTTTTTTTCCATAGTAATCGTTTTGCGATGCCAAGATGTGATTATTGTCGCATCTTATAGGGAAATTAAAAACTTTATTATATTTTTATGGGTAGAACGCGAAAGTGTAACCTATTCATACATCCGAACGCCTGTTGCATTCCATATGCTACTGAGCAAGTCTTGCAAGTGTTGAACATCCATATCACCACGACTTATCTGTCCAATATAAGTGAGAATGCATAGCAAATATTTTGAGATGGTATAGATATAGGCTGGTTCTCTGTAATACCAAACCTCGTTTAGGATGACTATTTTATGAAAACCAAATGGCCACCTTATATATGGTATTACTTATAGGCAATCTCACGATTGCTACAACGTGAATGTGTCTCAATGTGCTTTAATGGTCTTCATAAGCTATACTTGTCTGCAGTTAACAAAGTCATTCACAGGCATTCCTGCATAGAATTCAAGGACTTCAAGTAAGTCCTGATGAATGTATTATGTCATTCGACGTTGTTGCTCTATTTTCTTCTATACCACACGTTTTAACCATCGATAGTATAGAGCGGCTTCTAGATGAAAATCCTATCGATATTCCGAAAGAACACGTGTTGGACATGCTAAAGCTCTGTCTCAAGAACTACTGTCAATTTGATGGCAAGTACTATCAGCAGGTGAAGGGTACCCCAATGGGCTCGCCAATATCGGGGCTACTGGCCGAGCTAGTCTTACAGAGACTAGAAGAGGAGGTTTTTCGAGCTGTAGAACCACAATTGTGGCTCCGCTATGTAGACGACACATTCGTTATCATGAAGACTTGCGATGTCGAACGGCTGCATCAGAGTCTAAATGGGGTCTTCTCAGAAATACAATTTACCCGCGAAGAGGCAACAGGAGACACCCTCCCATTCCTTGACGTGAGGATACAAAGACTCGCAGATGGCAAACTCGCAACAAGCGTCTACCGAAAGGACTCCACTGCAGAAATCATCCTTAACTATAGGAGTAACCACCCTGCGGCCCATAAAAGAAGCCGTGTCCGCACTCTTTTCCAACGGGCCCACCGTTATTGCAGTAACGATGCTTTGCTCAAGAGAGAACTAACGTACTTGTACAATTTTTTTCCGGGCCAATGGATATCCGACAAGCTTTGTCAAGAATTGCCTTAGACGTCGGGGTCAAGCACAAAACCTCCCTCCCAACGATGTTACATTGCCACGAAAATTTTATTCTCTACCCTACATGAATGGAGTATCTGAAACCATCTCTCGGCAACTAAGTCGCTTTGGCATCACCGTTGCCCACAAGCCCGCAACCTCACTGCGCGCAAGCTTATGTCGAGTAAAGGACGCTCTACCCGTGGGACAACTAAGTAACGTCATTTATCGTATACCGTGTGCTGGTTGCCCTTGCGTTTATATTGGTCAAACAGGCCGACGCCTTGAGACTCGCATTAACGAACACAAGTCAGCCGTTCGCCTACGGAACCACTTATCACTCGTATTTGCACACTCCATTGAGTGTGATCACCGCTTCAATTGGGATACCACCGACGTGATCGCAATGGCTAATACGCGACAAGCGAGAGAATTCCTTGAAGCTTGGCACTCGAATCCAGCTAGTATAAACAGGCACGTAGAGCTTGACTCACACTATACCGGGTTTCGTGCATGGTCTACTAATTTGGACACAGCCTGAAACAACAACTGGCTCTCTGTGCCCGGTCAAGTGGAATTTCTCTAATTCTTAACCAGCCTGAAACAACAACTGGCTCTCTGTGCCCGGTCAAGTGGAATCTCTCTGACTCTTTACCAGCCCCCCCCCCTTCCCCCGAACACGCGGCCCATAGTCCAAACGCTAACACCCCACCCTCCTCCCCTCACTAGCACAACCTATCGCCGCGGTTGTCACGTCACCATAACCTTTCCACCCAATCCCCCCCCCCT
>JAYGXS010000008.1:29765434-29781154 GCA_036362985.1 Ligula intestinalis
CGCCGCGGTTGTCACGTCACCATAACCTTTCCACCCAATCCCCCCCTTTTCCCTCCCCCGTCCGTTGTAACCTCTGCCTCAAAACATCTAGTGCGACATTCCCAGCCCTCACTTTTAATTTAGTCTGACGACGAACACGTGATACCTGTTCGAAAATTCACGAGTACAACTCGATTTTCCGAAGATCTTCTTTCTTTTAAAAGTAATTCATGCTATAGTATTAAGTGGGGTATGACAGCATTTGGCGTAACTTGATACATACCTGTTTTGGGCTTATTTACCTTCATCAGTCAAGCATAAACCTAAAAACCAACTGATCGGACAACACAAACAAACGCACTTACAGATGGCGCAGTTGGTCCACCACTGGAGTCTATCAGGTGTGTCATAAACACTTCATCGAACTGCAGTTCATCAGCGACTCGCCACCTGCAATTTTCTGTCACTGCTGATCGGGTATATATTCACTCAGAAATGTGCGAATGCGCTGATGAACTGTGGTTCGATGAAGCGCTAATTACCAATCTGATAGACTCAATGGTAGACCAACTGCGCCGTTTGTGAGTGTGTTTGTTTGTGTTGTCCGATCAGCTGGTTTTCAGGGTTAGCTTTGCTGATGAAGGTTAACCAGAGTATCTTTGCTTGTTTGCTGACGTTTCGGACAGCTGAGCCGGCTGTCAGCAAGTTTAATGGTGCTGGCCTACAGGTTCGCCTTCTGCCGATATATTTTTCTCCACTTTGATAGAGCACAACCGCCCCAACTGTTTGTAAGGTCAGCTAACCTACACATTCGGTCCACTGAATTAACCCTGAACTTTTATTATTTTCGCGGAGTTCTCCATCGTTTGTATATTTGACTGCGCTAAATGTTTTAAAAGACATAAAAATTGAGGGCGCATGCTTATCGCTTGATTGTGGTTTTCATATCTGTGAAATGGAGATCGAAAATTACATTTCTATTCAGGTGCAGCAAATACTTACATGCTGAATTGCCAGTGCATATATTCATGGTGGATCATTAGTAGCAATTAGACCCATATCTTTAGTGGAACATTGGGAAGCATACGCCCATGTCGCTTTAAACTTGGGCAACATATGGTTAATAAAATACCAATTGAGTAAGTGGCCACTTATCCCCAATATATTGTCTACCATGTTTAATGGACGAGGATTGAGACGGGATGATCATAAGGTACGGTATGATAGAAGTTGGCGGGTGTCAATTGCAAGAATTTTTTTTCGCCCTGGGCAGAAAATAAGGTGAGAAGGTAAGACAGAATAGCTGTCATTTTGCGACAATGGAAATGTCAAAAACATTAATAAAACAAAACCAACGGCTGCAGATGACATGGTATAACTGTCAAGATCAAGTAAGACATACAAGACACATAAGGTTGTAAAATCGACGTTTGCTAAAACGGTTGTTGCGTATGCGTCAGCTCTTACCTGTGTGCCTCCACTTTTGCGCGTGTCCATGAAGGTCTCTCCGTGTACAGCAGACCCCGCATTTTGTGTGGGGTTTCTTTAAAGCCGGACCCTGGGTGGTATTGTGTGCCGCTGTTAAAATAGTGACATCGTATGGTGGACGAGTTGAATGCAACGTGCACATGTTACGATGAAAGAAGCCTTACGGGCCCTCTGATGACCCATCCCTCAGCAGGTAATTGGCGTTAATTATCGTTGTAGGTTAGCAATATTTAATGAATCTTATAAATTCTGCCAATTGCTGTCCATATGCCACCCCCATCTGCTTTTGGTTGCTGCGTATGCCTCCAATGATGAATTCACGACGGACGTGGAAACTTTGAGCGAATACAATTATTGTACGAATGATTGAGTCATCTTCTTCTCAGCCTGTTATGTGTTATGCAACTAAGAGGAAAGTATTCGGCAGCAACCATTAATACTAAGAAAGGTGGAGGGCGTTTGAGATGTCATTGGTTTACCTACATTTACCACGGCAATTCGAGGTCCATAATGTGATCAAGCCGCTTACATAATTCTGGATTTCTTTTCTGTATTTAAGTGGTTTGCAGATATCGCAGGAGACGTCCCGTCCACACACGACTTACAAAGTCGAATGCACTGTTTTGGCTGCCCATAAGTCTAGTGTCTACTAGATGTTTCATAATTTAACTCTTGGATGTTTAGTTTTTTACCCTAAGGAACTTAATCATCATAAATTTTAGTTTTTCGTTTTAGTTTGTCTCATGCTAGTGAGGGACTCAAATAAAAGTAAAAACATTGTAAAACATGTTGCTTCCAGCAATTGAAAATGTTCTCCGAAATTGCTCAGATGCGATGCAAGCCAAGTATTGATTTTTATTTTGAAAATTAGGCACAGCTGACCTGCAAAGTATTTATGCACAGCATGCAGAAACCGAAACGATGAATCGAATTTTGATTAACTGCATGGCCTACATGCTGCATATATGCGCTGCCGTGAAGGTAATGTAAAGCAAGTCTTAGTAAGTGCAAAGCATAAAGACATATATTTTAAGTAAACTATAGAATAATTTACGCGTTGTCTTTAAACGAAACAGCTAGGATAATAATTATTATTTCAAACGATTGTCACATATATGTTCAGGCTTTTTTCATTCGCAAGCCCATAACAGATTCTGGAAAAAATACACTGTGGCGAAAATAATCCATCATCAAGAAAGAATAGGTTTTTTTAAATATTCGGTCAAATTTGTGCGTTTATCGTGGGTTAAAAATAAATAATTTTCAAAAGTCTGCAATTTCTTTTTTTTGGTACCTAAAAAGAAAGCAAGATACACAGAAATTTGTCAGCTAACTAGATAGCTCTTTTCTAAGTCTTCGAAAAACCTATATCCAAGGTATCTTGCGGGTTCTTTTCGCTCGAAAATATGGGTTGATCTTTTGACGGATTCGTTACTATGAATCAAAGAGCCAACATCAGAGGAAGTAATGTCCAAAAACTTTTTTTTCAAAGCAACGTTTCCAATGTGCAAATTTAAAGACAGCAATAACATAAAGATCTATAGGATCCATGGCATTTTGAGGTAACTATACAGTTGCTGCCTCTCATTGCGTAACGTTATCACATAAGCGAAAATACTAATTGAATTCATACAGAAAAATCGATACAAACACAAGGTCACAGGAAATGGCCGACTGGGTTATAAATAACATAAGAAGCTTCAATGCTATAGTCATCAAAAACGGGGAAAGACGTCCAAGGTAAACATTTAGGAGGGGAACTGTGTCAACAAGGAGCCGATGTTACCAAGGCCGAGTTAGATTTACAAAATGCGCCAGCTGTTTACATAGGTCAGCTTTGAACCGCCGAATGTAGGCTGCCTCCAGGTAGCGTAAGGTGCGAGTTTCTCGTGCTCGAACAAGTGCTTGGAAAGACGTTTTGACGCCAACAGAATAATCCATATCTAGCAGGTGTTCCGTAACCTATGACCATGGAATTCCGTTCTATTGTTTCATTAAGCAGCTAGGCAAATTATCCTTAAATCTGGTGGGCAAATGCCGTTGCATTCGCCCTATGAACATGTATCGGCAAGTGCATACTTATTCGTAAACCCAGTTTGAAGCGGCATACCAGCCTTTGCATGAGAAATTTGTTAAAACTTTGTTGGATTGCAAATTATAAGATCGGCAGCATAGTACCTGCGTCCAATGGCATTGAGAAGGCGCCTTTTGATAGTATTCAGTAAGCAAGCGCCTTTAAAAGGCTGTTTAGTGCTAATGGCTAAGTGGATTTCGGTTTTTGCGGTTTACCTTATTTGTTTGAAAACTGATTTGGTCATCTAAGCTTCAATAAGTTGCCTTTTAGATTGGCTAATTCATTCATCTGGAAAATAGGATAATTAGTGCATCAAATAAATGTTACTGTTAGTGCTCTCTTTGAACTTGGTTTTCGATAAATGCTTTTTACGAAAGGTTTTGTTGTAAACGTCGGACAGAAGATCAATTTATGGATTTTCTTGACAATAAACTGCTAGAACGTGCTGAGGACACCCCTTAGTTCACTATTAAGTTTTGCAGACAGGTTATAGCTGCACGTTTAAAAGTGCTAAACTGTGCTAGTTTAATGATAGTCATGTGAGCTGGGGACACCCATGTTCACAGAGGACTGCATAGTCCTCAAAAACACTGATTTGCTCATGAGACTAAGATATGCTTCTTCCAATGAATTCTGGACTCAGTCAGGAGCATATCTGAGCTGGTCATATCGTGGCACTCCGCACTTAGCATTATAAGATCTTCAAATGATAGTTTATACGTCTTTTGTGCTAATATTTTGGCTTTCTGATCATCCGCTTAATAAAAAACCCCATCACCAGGTACTAGGAGAGACATGCATAGCAATTTATCCTTATTGCTGCCCAATGACGTCGGTTGAATATTCAGAAGTCGGTTTATAATTAGTTCTTGCTAGATGATGAAACGGATTAGCGTCGCGGCTGGTAATCAATTACTATTGAGTACAGGAGTTTTCAGAATCGCTTGTGAATGCCCTATGAGGCATCGGCATCGTCACTCACTGCGGTAACGTATTCACTCTAGTGGCAAAACGATGGCGAACTTTTGGGTCTTACAGTACCAACCTTGTCTTGTTTCACCATGCTGCCGAAAAAACAGCGTGTTCTGATACCGCCAAAAAAAGAATAATTATGTTATCAATTTCAACGTCTTCTTGACATGTAAAGCCGCTGTTGACTAGCTAGACTGTCGCCTAAGGACCCACGAATACTCTTATTGACGGTACTAAAACGCCACTGTGTCCTACATATACTGCATCTCCGCATGTATTAACTTACTGTTTCAACCTGTTTATCCCCTTCTGACCAAATATTGAGCTTGTCCCAGCGATCGCATCTTAGTAAAATTATATCAATAATGTTTTATATAATCGTGCCTTGAAATGTTGATCTTCAATAGAAGGATAACACTGCTCAATCAGATAATGAGAACCTTTGTTTCAAAGATTCTAACATGTTCACTGCTTGATAAATTCAAATAAAATAATTGCATTGACACTCGTTGTTGAGAGTTCACAAACTGCTAAGGAAACTTACTTGTTTAACATTGCTTTCCAATTCATTTCTCAAAGCGTCATGGCAGCCATGCTACTTAGGCAAATAGTATTTTTTAAATAAGAAAACACAAATTATAACAAAATTGTATAGCTTATAAGCCGTCGTCAAACCGTAAAATGCAGCTTCATAGTTGCACCACCCGAATTGTTAACTAGTGTACGGCAGTTCTAGTTTATAGCGTCCATCTGCGTACACGCTATAACAATGCACTCTTATGGGCTACATCAAGTGGTGTGGTGATTGTTTGACTCTTTGCGTACGACTCACTAATTAGCGCGATTTCCTAGTCCAGATCAGAGGAAACCCTCAGGCACCGGAACATGAGATCGAAAGACCACTCACACGGCAATAAACGGCTGGAGTCGTTTACCGAATCTGGACATAACATCGGCATTGGAGAAACTGGCAGATTACTCCGGACGCCAATGACCGAGCATCTAGCGCCGATGCGCTATAATGAGTCCGAACCCCTCGCAAGAAGAGAAAACCGAGGGAGCTGCGAGCTGCCCTAGTCAGGATTCTCAGGCCGCCAGGCCATCAAAAAGTTCAAAGAGATGGCATTCCAATACGACCTACTGGAACATTTCCTGAGCAAGAAAATCAGTCATGTGGAAAAGGGGGGCCAGCAACAACAGCTTGCATGACTACAAGCATAATTGTCACGCTATTACCTAGCTTACATCCAACACTGTCGACATAATCGTGACAATTTCTGCATCAAACGCAAATTGCCAAGCCAATACGGCACCAGTTAAAACCAAAGTGGTGGCCACTGGACTGGATAATTATGATTCGCACGCGGATGACCTCTATGCACTATTAATACAGTGCATCGTGTGCATGTGCATGACTCAGACGATGATATCATTACCTTCAACTAAGGATTCCCGACGGAATCTGAAAGGTTAGGGAAACAAAATTCATGTTCCTGTGGATGCATTTTCTTGTGGTCTGGGTCCACGAAGTCGTTACTGCTCTTCTATGGAGATTTATGGTATTCAATGAAATGTCGAATCTAGCATATGCAAGTGTTAATAATTTGTGAATAAAGATATAATGTTAACATTTAAAAAGCGGACATTAGTAAAAATGGAATAAAGCAAGTAAGCCCGTTACAGTTCTGAAACGCTAAACCCCCATATACTTTCATTTCTAGGCAGCCATCTGCGTAGGAAGTGGTCGCTAACGTAATTCACTTCACACAATTCTAAAAAAACCCGGCCTCAGTGGGGGTCAAGCCTTTAGTAGGAAAGTGACTGGAACAATAATGCTGGATGACAACTATTTGGTCGGTGATTAAATCACAGCATTTGCTAACCTCAATCACTTTATCGGAATAACAGGCTGATGACTGTTAATAAGTCAGCAATGGTCATTCTATTTAGGAAATTGGAGAGTCATTCAGCATGGACTAATGAATACCTCTCCTTATTTGGACAGTGCAGACCGGTTTACATGGGTGGCAGAGATGTGTACCCTCGATTGTGAGCTGTTGGTATATATAAACAGAGCATGCTCAGCACTTTTCACACACACATCACCTACCTTGGAACTAACAATGCTATCAGGCGACGGGTTTTGCAGCCTCTCCGATTACAGTGCCGTGCCGCTTTCACTGATAGATGACGACGATGATGAACTCTGCAATGCTGGCACATCAACCCCAAACGAAAAATCAAGTTAGAAATTGGTGACTTGTACCTCGTAGCGGCTTCCACAGCATTCATATTTCCAAAATGTCCCTTGTGGATAAACAACTGTCGAAATAACCAATATGAAGTATTCAATGCAAGCGCTCCAACTGCACATTAAAATTTGACAAAGGACTTACTATGTGGTGCTCTGCAAGCATTCCTTTCGGACAAAAATCGTCAAGCTTATTTAAAAGAGTATTTTTAAACCGTGTTTGTATTTTAAGATGCTTAATGCAATGGCTATTTTGCATACCTTTCCTGTTTAATATATATTTTACAGCTGTCCTTATTATTTGTAAAAAAAGGCTTAAATATTCCATGAAACGACCTAGCTGGGCCAAAAATGTTATTCCTATGCCTTAAAAGTAGTTCGGGGGATTTCCAACCAGATCTCAGTTGAGTTCGGAGAACACTGAGATATATCTTTTAAACCGATGCGATCTTAAATCTGTAATAATGAGTAGAAATCCACGCACATTATAGGTTTTTTGTTTAAGTTTGTCTTTAACTATACCCGTCTGTAAAAGTTAATAGCCGAAATTATCACAAGGTGGCCTTGGGCTTTACCGGGGAAGTTTAGTCTAAGGGTAAGTAAGTGGTTCATTTACTTAGTTCGCTTATATTCATTGGTCGGATAAAATGTACAATTTGGTATAATCGCCAAAAAAGCAGATTAAGTTTGTGTATGCCTATCCAGGGGTCCGGCTATGTTCTAACGTAGGACGACGGATCGCGGGTGCATAAAAATATGTCAAATGAACGGATTTTCTGCGAGTGGCTCGGACGCTTTCTGACATGCCCGTAGGTAAGGCTGGTTGTCATCGGACAAGGTTATGATAGGCGTAGCCACTGTACGTATTTAAGTATTCGTGAATCAAAAGCATTGCTGTACGGAGCCTGGTCGCGGCGCTATGCGGTCGCACTGTCCGTTTTATTTCTTAGTTTTATGGCTGAAATTGACAAGTATCAGAGATGATAATAGCATAATCCAAAGAAGTGGTGGCTTTTTTGCACAAAACGATTATTTAAGCTAAGAGGAGTGGGAGCAGCAGATACGGTCTCTTTATTCTGTTACTACTATCTGCGTATATTTTGGATGACCAATCCGCGACAGATCTGAAAAAAATCAGGCGAATAAACATATTGTCAAATAAAAAAATGGATTGAAATCAAAGGGGTAGTATGCTTTTTTGAAGTTTTGATTGTGGGGTTTGTCGTCATTGATGTTAGGTGGCTGTTCGTCTTTAACGTATGGTTTTCCAATGTCTCTTGCGGACTTTCACAATGCGTAAATGCAATACAGACCCTGGCAAGGGGTTCCATTCTCTAATTATAGTTTGAAAAAAGAAGGATGAATGTTGGCTTGTTCGGCTTAGTCCCTTTTTCAACTGGCAGTCTTCTCTTCTGACGTGTCTTCTTGGGGATATTTCGAAGCATTCCTGCCGCTTGACATCCCATTAGTAACTAAAAAATAGCTATAAGTTATCCCGTGTCTTGTATATAATGGAGGTAAATATATGTGAAGCACAGAAACACTTTTCATATGTGGACAGATTAAGTTTAGGGACTGCCTTGGTAGAACGTCGTTACAAACCCATGTCCTTATGAAGCCAGGGCAGCCAAGCCTGTATCGCATATTCCAGATGCGGTCACATGAAAGTTCCATCTACAATACCGCAAATATCACTATGGAGGTTAACGAACACCCTTGGTATTGCTCTCGCTGTGGCTTAAGAGCACTTAGTGGTGACACTTAGGTCGTATTTAAAAAGGACACATAGGTCTCTCTGCACTCTAACGTTTCCAATCGTTGGCTTTCCAAGATATAATTACGCGAGAGTGCAGTTTTACGTCGTCTTGCTGAAAGCATGTGCATTACTACATATTTCTGATGTTGACATTTATACACCAACTGTTGCACCAAGAGTGCAGTCAGGCCATATCATCCTGTATGATTTGGAAGTCCCTTTCTTATTTTATCTCCCTCCACAGTTCAACATCTTTAGCGCATAGTATTTTGACAGATTTACCTTCTCGCACGACGTCATCTACGTAAATAATGAAGAGCAGTGGCCCAGGAACTGACCCTTGTGGAATTCCACTTTTGACATGTATCCATTCTTCACAGTAGCCACCTACCGTACGTTTTTGACTACGGTCTCCAAGATACTCGTCACTCCAGCTTAGGAGATTCCATGTTATCCCGATTTCGGTCAGCTTTCGGATGAGGCGCTGATGTGCAACGCCATAAAACGCCTTGGTGACGTCCAAGTAAATAACATTTACTGCATTTCCTTCATCCCTGGCTTTCTGCCAGTGTTCTAGTGTGCTTATAAGTGTTGGTTGACAAGATCTCTTCTTATAGAAACCTTGCTGGACGGAGCTGATTTGGCGGCGAAATAAACCGAGCGATTTAATTGATTTGATGATATCCTTTCCATCAGGTAACAATAGATGCACGTCAAACTAACCGGTCGGTAATTAATGGGATACAGTTTTCATCCTTCCTTATGTTTCAGGTAGTTAACCAGCTTCGAGCGATTTTCGAAAGATAATACTGAGTGGTTCTGCTAATTCTTCCGGTTGTTTTCGTAGAAGTCCACCTGGAATCTCATCCAGTCCAGGTAACTTTGCTGGATCCCACTTGTTTAACTCTACCAAAACTGTCTGCGGTGTAAAAAGTACAGTTTTGACAATCAAGTTTTTGACGGTAATTGACAAAGGTTATGGCCTAAATGGTGGCTCCGTCATATAGACACATTATAAATTTTTTGAAACAAGCTCGGCTTTTGAGGGCCACTGCTCACAGTTTCGTTGATTTTGTCTTTTAAGTTTCGAGGTGGTCACGGTTCACCTTCAAACTTCTGATGTAGGTGTATAATGATTTGGGTATTTGTGTCACCACTCGGGGAGCCGTACTTCATAGGAGGCTCTCTTTCTCAATTACTTCCAGGGACGCGCATGTCCGCTTGTATTGGCAGATCGTAGCAACTGGTGAATGTGCCACGCTATAAGCAACTTAAATTCCAAAACGAAACGCATTTTGGAAGTTTTGGGGAAATTACATCAAATAATGTATCTAAAATACGCAGTACGCATATATTTGCGAATGACAAGACTAAGCAAAACCTCCTTACTTCGTTAAAATGAGATCACCAAACAACAGTTCATATTGAATAAGGGAACAAAAAGAGGAACACTGCAGTATCAGGTAAGGCCCAAATGCTGCCATCTTCCTCTGGTTTTATTACTTGGTCGCTATCGGTCTAGCAGGTAGTTGCCTGTTCGAGTAATCTAGCAAAACACGCAGTGTAAGTTTACCTGAGTGGCCAGTTGTATTGGTGTCACGCATTCCCGAGTGGATATGGCTCTGGTCTGCAGTGATAGTAAATGGGAGGTGACGACGTATTTAGGTACTTTGGCACATAGTGCACAATTTTTGTATGCGTATGGCTGTGTTTCCCGCCTTGCATGTGATCAGGGTTATGATTGGCTGCATTGAAAATTAAGGCGTACATGCAGGATAACCATCGTGATATACGGAGAGAGTATTGTCGATTTGCGCAAACGAAGATCTGGTCAGACAGGATGAACTATGATAGCGTACGATAATTTACTTCAGCAATCATGAAAAAGCTTCAACACAGCCAACGTTTTAACATGTAAACTACAAACGCCAATTAAATCAAACTTGAAGACATTTTCCCGCCCATGTTTACTGCTCTTATTGACTGCATCAAAGGGGGTAGACGAAGGAGACTGCCCGTGGAGCATTTTTGTTAAGCAATTATCTATAAAGTACCAGAATTTCTACTAGGCTTCCTGAATTAAAAAGGGTAATTATTTAGATTATCCGATATTGGTCTACCCATTTTTTTAAAAAGCTTGCTACGTTTGACGGCCGTCGAGCCTGCATAGTAAAGACTGGTTTTACGCAGCCAACTGCCTACCAAATGAGCTACAAACGCCAAGCTTTGCGCTGTGAACTAAATTATACTCGGATCGACTGAAGTGCCCGACCTATATCGTTCTGATGAATTCCACCAATATAGAACCATGAGTAGACTGATCAGGCAGGACCTGTTGAGCATTCATGTAGAATATACAAGAATTCTTGCTAGTGACACTTACACGACAGAAGGGTTTTCTGCCGATTTGCTTAATTAAGTAAACCCAGTTGAACAAATATGCGTCGACTTTGTGGACTGGAAAATGTGGTTTCTAAGACGTTGGAACAGGGATGTCAGTATAAAAGCACTCTGGTCGTTGATTAACGCTTTCTCTTTGCTAACAGCACTCACTCTATCCGAAAAATGACGCCTACGTAGTCATAAATAACTACTCAATTACGCAAATTGACAAGTAATTCTGCGTGGCCCAATATCTACCTATCCTTATTTAGACAGTGCAGACCGGTTTAGGTGGGTGGTTGCGATGTGACCCTCAGAGTGTGCGCTGAAATTATGTATATATAAACAGAGCATGATCAGCACGTTTCACACACACAATGCCTTCCGTGGAAATAGAAATATAATCTGCCAATCACTTTTGCAGCCTCCAAGATTACAGTGCCGTACCACTTTCACTGAAGGATGACGACGATGATGATGTATGCAATACTGGCACACCAACCATACACGAAAACTCAAGTTACAAATTGCTGCCTTGTACGTGGCAGAGGCTTCCAGAAGGTTCCCATTTCCAAAATATTCCCTGTGGATAAACAACGGTGAAAATAAACAAGATAACGTATGCAATGCAAGTGCCATAACCGCGCATGAAAATGCAACTTAGCACTTTTTATGTGGTCCTCTGAAAAGCTATTAAGAGCATTTTCGTTTGGACAAAATTCACCAAGCTTATTTGAAAAAATATTTTTACATTATGTTTGTATATTCAGATGCTTGATTCAATGGTTATTTTGTCTGCATTTCTATTTTAATATATGATATACAGCTACGCTTATTATTTGAAAAGTGCGTTATATATTAAATTTAACAAATTGTCTGGGACATTAATGTTAATTTTACGCCTTTCAAAGCTTTGAAGTGTTTGGGAAGATTTTCAACGAGAAACACAGTTGAGTTCAGCGAATGTTCAACTTCATGTTTTAAAGTGATCCAATCTAAAATCTGTATATTCGGACACATTATTGTTAAAAAAGGGTAAGGATGACAACATTTCCATGTTTTTTCGTTCACGTTTTTTTGCAAGAGGCCGGACTCTATAAGTTGACACTCGGATTATCGACTGGCGGTCTTAAAATCTACCGCGGAAATGTAAGCTTAGGCTAATATAAAGCTTTATTGAATTATTCTGAGTGTGTTCATATTCAATGGAGGTAAAAGGCGAACCTTCTTGTAACATGGGCAAATAAACAAACTAGAACTACGTATGGCTATCCGGGCATCCAGTTTTGTTCTTAGGTAGGTCATAGGATTGTGATGGAATTCCAAAACGTCAAATGAAAGGATTTCCTGCGAGCGGCTCGCTCGCTTAATGAAATGCCCGTAGGTAAGGCTGCTTGGCATCCGATACGTCCTATGATGTGTGAACACTTAACCTATTTAAGTGCTTGTAAATCAATAGCATGTCAGTTAGTAGATTGGTCGCGGCGCTAAGTTGCCGCCATTTATGCTTTTTTCGTTGGAGTTTTCGCTGAAATGACAGGAACATGACATAATCAACAGCAGTGGGAGCTTTTTGCCCAAAAGGATCATTTTTAGCAGAGAGCAGCAGCAGTAGCATGTATGGCTACTTCATTATGCTGCCACCGTCTGAGTATTTTTCTGCTGATGAATCACCGACAGATCTCCAATCGTCAGACGTGTAAGTTTATTGTCCATGGTGTCAAGTCGCCTTTTTCTCAATTATTTCCTCGGGCTCGCATGTTCGCTTGCATTAGCATGTGACGATTTACTCGATTATATTTTCAAAATGCAAACACCTTTTGGAAATTCTGTCCACATTACATGAAATAGGGAATATCTGTTACACATCCCTTTAATTACTTCCGAGTGAAGTGAATAAAAAATACCTCTTCTTTTTCTTACATGACACCACCAAACAACAGATCACATTGAATAAGGGAACCAACATCGAAACAGATCTATATCACGTTAACCCCAAATATTGCCATGATTCTTTGGTTTAAATACTTGGCTGCCATTGGCCTGGCATGTAGTTCCCTGTTCGAGGAATTAAGCGAACCGTGCGAGTAAATTTTCGTTCGGAGGCCAGTTGCATTGGTGTTTGCACATTCTTGAGTGAATAAGGTTCCAGTCTGCAGAGATATTAAATGAGAGGTTACGAGTCATTTATGCACTTTGGTGCACATTGCACCATCTGCATGTCCGTTTGTCTGTGCTTTCGGTCCTGCTGGTAATCAGGGTTATTTTTGGCTATATGGAACCAGAAAGTCTAAAACAGTTCCCTATCAAGTTTCTGCCAAACAAATCTATCAAAGCCCTTTAAATATGAGTGAGCCCAACAGCAATTGCGGTGGATCCTGAATGATTGCTTAGGAAGCCCTTCTTGAGTGGTCTTCTTGGTGTTACTTAATGGTAGATCCCATAAAATCCCGGTAAAATCAGTCCAAGTATGATTATCTTCACGACACGTGCTGAGGCAAAAGCGTGCCCCTATTGCGGGTTCCAAGCCCATGAAAAACGTGCATATATAAATCAAAATTAATTGCAACGACAGAATGAGAATAAACACAGAAATTCATAATCAACCCCAAAACAGCCAAATTTTTATGTACCGCGTCGGAACGCAGCATGTTCTAAGTTAAATTGACTTTGAATTTCGGCGAAACGAATACATACAGGACAAAAATCCTGATAAATGGATAGAGCATTGTCATTTTGCGCAAGCAAATGTTAAGACAGACTGAACGAAATATAAACGCGTCCGCCTAAATTACTTCGGCAATCCGTAAAAGGCTATTGTGCGAATGTTTGAACGCTGGCTTCCGTGAGCCAGGTAGCCGATCAGTTGTTTCAACTATATGAAGCACGAACGATTACAGTTCAGTATGTCACCTCTCAGGATTCAAGTAACTACTACCCTATAAGTGCGCCTCTTTAAAATAAAATCGGGTGTCGTTACTGATGACTGACAGCTATAACTAGCGCATGATGTAAATTTCTATTTTGGCGAATTTGCAGATAGTTTCGAAACGTCGTGCAGGGCTTTAAAATCCAGCCATCATTTCCTCTTCATTCTCCTTCGTGCTTGGCTGCATAAAATCGAAAATGTTTTAAACGGTTCTAGATCAAGCTTCCACCAAACTCTCGCGTTCCTGTCTGTGCTAGCATGACTTACTTAGTATCGGACTGGCTGGTGGTCGCGTGTTTGAAACACATAGAAACCCAAGCAAATTCTGTCTACCTTACATGCCAATTGGATGAGACATAGAACATTCCCGAGCGAATAGGCAGAATAACCCAAAAATATACGCAATTATAATAATCTTTAACTTGGTGTTTGTTATAATTTTATTACATAAATTATGTACAAATGTTGACAGGTACCACTTGACTTTTTTAACTGCAGGTTCTCAAGCTGACGTACCTTTTGATCCAGACACTGCATGGGTTGTGATAGCCAACAGTGATTAACAGTAAAAAGGCCGAGTCACTGAAATGAATTAATGCAGAAAATCGTCGGAAAAGCATAATAATACTTCCGTGAAATGTAGATAACCTCAATAAAACTCCAACTGTATTGTTATATCGCAACAATCCACGAAAATATAATCAAAAAATAAATAAAGCAATGAAATTATCAGGCATTGTATTTTATTTCACAAATGTGGTCATGTAAATAATACAATTAATAAATAAGGCCCGAAAAAGCGCACATGCCTAGTCAGTCACACTGCTTGCAGTGTATTAATTTCGACAATTCTGCAGACAAATAATTAGTGGACTACTGCATTAAAGAAAATCTAATAAATATGAGCAAAACGCAGAATGAATAAGCTTCGATATAGAACACGTTGGAACACAGGTTTAAATTCGATAGCTGTATGATTGTGTACGAACGCTTACGGACCGCTAACGGAACTCGCTCATACCTTTTGGCAGGCTGTTGACGGAATATTACTCAAAAGTAGCCATGCCGGTATGGCTTGAGTCGACAAGACAGTCTACGTCGGTCAATTACTATCTTACATCATTGAGTTCGTTGCCGAAAAATATATACATAGGTTAAACATGCGAAAATTATGAGCAACTTTAATGCGAAAACACTGTATTTTATAACACCATGGTTCAAATGCGGATAACAAATTCAAATCGACCTTCCGAGTATTTTTCTCTGTTGGGTCAACTAAATTAAGTAGACCTGTCAACACTTCCTCGCACAACAGAAATGCTGGTAGACTCGAAATTGTTGCTAAGGAATTCCGGCTTAGGCAGTTAGCTTTCTGTTCTATTATGGTGGATCCCATATAGGAACTTATTTCGGCCAGCAAAATTGGCCCTTTTGTGATAAAATTAACGCTGCACGTTTAGCCTAGTAGCTCAATGATATAGCGTTGGCTGTGCAAAAACCTTACCTTACGAATTCCATTCAGTCTGTGCTTTCTTTATGATTAAGGCAGCCTAAAGGATGTCAATAAATTCAAAAAGGCATCGGCAACCTCAAAATAACCAAGGAAAATGAGGGCGTCGGAAAACAGTATGTCCTTACTTAAATTTACTGTATGCCGTATGACAGCATACACGTAATTCACTTCGGCAAACGTTCAGCTACCACTAGATCTACAAAAGCCACGCCTCGTGCCGTGAAGTTAATGAAAATTGGATCCGTTTTGCCCGCCCAATTTTACCGCTCGTACTAAATGGACCAATAGGGAACATGAACCTGACTGCACTAGTTTGATTTCCGAAGCAATTATCTAGAAATTACCAGAGTGACAACTAGGCTGACTTAATTAATAA
>JAYGXS010000008.1:29781254-29805673 GCA_036362985.1 Ligula intestinalis
ATAAATGTTATGCCTAAATGAAGTGTATATTTCGGTCAAAAAATTCTAATTATGAGCTTTTGTATACCAATTTTAAGTGCTAAATCAGTGAACACCGTATCCGTCCTTTGTTAATGCTGCCTTTACTATATAAAGCATGTTCCACATCTATTGCAATATTTTGTGGTAACTATGTGAGATCTTCGTCAAGCTGTAGGCGAACACTTAAACAAGATGTACACTGTGCGCAGTATGTAACAATTGATTTTCAGCGTAGCGGTCACTACGTTTTTCTAAATTATTCGGCAAATAAGAATTATTTTTAAAACAGAAAGATACCCTTCCTTTGTGTTAACAATTTAAAGAAGACGTAATTCGCTACCAAAGGTGTACAAAAAATATTTTTTTCGTCAACGTTTTCCAAAAAGTATATTTGAATTTATAAAGGCAATCGAAATTAATTGAAAAAAAGGCAAACTACTTAAGTCCTAACTTTTTTAGTACATGCTTTCTTTTGGCAGTCAGAAAGAAGCTAATTGGAAGGTCAGCGTCCTAGAGTTTGTAAGATAGGTTGCAATTAGGCTGTACGACCATCTCTATTGCAGCCATTCACAATAAGTATGTTTCAATCGAAAACTAATTGAAGAAGTCTGGCAGCTGTTGCATGACATAGCGAATCAACTGTATGTTTTTCTGGAGCTATATATGCCCTGCCCCGCAGGTTATATACCTTCCCTTTATCTTGCTGTATACTGACATCCAAGCTGCCATTATCCTCGCATATGTTAACCGCTTTTATTAAAAATGTGTCTTGGTCTGGGTTATAGATCAGTTCTTCACACCCACTGCGTGCTATTCGCTACCAAATCACCTGCATATAGATTGGGAGACAACACATAGTTAACACCACCACACAAAGCGAGCACAGTATTGGGAAAGCAAGAGTGTGTCACTGGAAGTTGACCGGATGGGAGCTTATCAGTCACTTAATGGGACAGATCATGCGGCCTTGGAGCACGATGTCAATATGATAGTTCTTTGATCGTTGATTTAAGCTCACCAGTTGCAGGCGTAACCGATTTGTCCTCTACCTGTTTATTAGCGTAACAGACTGATCGCGGCTAATTAATGAGGAATGGCCATTTCATTTAACGATCAAGCAAGTCATATTTCGCAGACTAATTACCAGATGGCCTTATTTTTCAGTGCAGAGCGGTTAACGTGGGTGGTAAACATCTGCCCACTTATTTCGTCAATCGGAATTCTATATAAACACGAATCTGGCCGAAAATCTACACACACGCATCTATCGCGTTTCGTGGAAGAGCAATGACACCCGATAACTGGTATTGCAGCCTCCCGGATAACAGTGCCGTACCATTTTCACTAATAGATGACGACGAAGATGAAGTATGCACTGTTGGCACACAAACCGCAAACGAAAACTCAAGTTAGAAGTTACTGCCATGTGCCTTGCACTGGATTCCAGAATTTTCCCACGTCCAATGGCATAGCGGCACTCCAACTGCGAATGTAATATTCAACTTAGCACCTGCTAGGTGGTGGTTTGCAAAACTATCAAGAACATTTTCATATCAGATCATGCCAACGAGTGGATTTGAAAACCTATTTTTGCACTTTTTTGCATATGAAGATGCTTAACACGATGGTTATTTTGCATACCTTCCATTAGTTAAATACATGTTTGAGAGCTGAACGATTTAGATCAAAAGATGGCCTGACATGGAATGAAAATGCTTACTTTGTGATTTAGCTAACGCTGTTACCTAACGTAGATTGTGTGGGGCTGTCAAACCGGAAATGCAGGCGAGTTCAGAGGACGCTCATCTGTTCTTTTCAAGGTCATTCAATCTTAAATCAGTAGAATAAGTACTTATTAAGAAACTTTATTAATAGAAGCAGTTTAAAACGACTATTCAGGAAATAATTCTAAGCGCTTTTCAGTGTTTAGGTTATTCTTGTAAAGGTCCTAATTGTAGAAAATCGCACATTGAATTTTCGAAAGATGGTTTTGCGCTTCGCCATGGAAGCCCATGATTTGGCTACAAATTAAGGCTTCCGCTGTTGCACTGACAGCGTTTATGTTATGTTTAAAGTTAAGGTGCACATTTGTGAATCATTCACAAACAAGTAGATTTTACGTACCTTGATCACATTATTGACCGTTTAAGTGCCTAGGTGGGGCGTGGGATTCTAATTGCATACTGAAATTATTGGTTGCCTCCATTTAAAAATGGAAACACAAAATGCAAAAAATAACGCGATAACTGAGCGAATTTCGTGCGAATGGCTAGCCCGTTATCTGAAATGGTCGTACATGACGCTGTTAGTCATCGGTGGCTCCACTGATCAATAATTCTCTCTTCCCCAGTAAACATACAAAACCTGGGAGAAGGAAACGTCTCCAGTCGAGTGGACCTATAGGTTGCACTATATACTTGCACCTTCAATTGTGATATGGCAACATGCAATACCAGCAGTAGCAGGCAGTAAACCCAAACTGTTTCCACCAACTGCAAACCCTCAAACATTTGTCCACGACAGTGACCTGCCAAGCTCCGCATTTTGAGATACCAAACCCTCCATTTCAGGGTACGGGTAGTCTTCGGTGGAGAGTGCATTTTCACAAACTGAGCATATCGGGAAGAAGAAGAGGAAGAAGAAGAAGAAGAAGAAGAAGAAGAAGAAGAAAAGAGTAGGTGAAGCAGAAGAAGAATAAAAAGAAGCGATAACTGCGATTGACCTGTTCTGAAATGCATTCTGGATCTCGCATAAACAATTCGATTCAGCACGTTGAGTGAGAAAAAAGGCCTGCGCCTTTGAACACCTTATTTTGCGCAAAAAAGGCTTCAAGAATCTGAAGGAATGTGAACCAATTATGTCCAGCTGAATGCAAATGCAGCCCACATTTTAGTTGGCGGTTAAAGTGTAATAAGTCACATAGAATACTGTGTAATTTAGCCTGAGAAAACTAGCACGTACATAGGACGCTATCGGCATAATCTAAGCAGCCAACATGTTGCCATGATGCAAGACTTGAAAAGTAAACCAAACAATAAAATATAATATATGCCAGAAAAATAATCATCTATACATCTAAAGCATTATATTTGCATAGAATATTTTTAACTGCATACACAGCACAGTAAAATGAAACCGTAAATATAGTCAGTGCCCATCAGCTACGTCCTTCGACAGCAATTAAGTAATGCATGAGAGAAGGAAGGTATCGAGTTCTTATTCAAAGGTGAAGAAGCTCATAGAACCTAGTCAGGAAAGGGAGTTATTATTAAATAAGCACGCCAAAACATCCTTTAAAAATAACTGAAAAGCTATTTGAGGGCACCACAATTTTTTCAAACAGTTGTTTGGGCACGAACAACACATTGCATTTCCTGGAGGGTTGTCCTAAGCGGCGATCAAATGTCAATGTATATAAATTGCTGGAACACGTGATGGATATTACATTGCTCTAGCAATATACCTAATTTTCCTAGACAAGGTGTTTTAAGATGCTTATGTTTTTCATATTTCCTCATGCCTAGGTTTTTTGACATTTTAAGCCTTCTTAAGGGATTTGAATATGTTTTCCCTCAAACCTTTTTCATGTTATGCAGCGAGATGAAGAAGTTTATCAGCACTTTCAGGAAACGTATTGTTCCATTACGTTCTTGTGTCGAATCAATCTGCGAACATCTATACAAATTAGTGCTTGGCGTGTGAAGTACTAACGTAACCGACTAAAATACACATGCCTAATGCGTATGCGTCAATATTTGGGGTCCAGTGGTCATAGTGCATTCATCCTCCCAATAACAGGCAAAACAATAAGGGCAAGTGTTGAGACCAATTTGTCTTGATTCTGACGTTTCGAAGAGGTCAAACACGGCGCTTGCCCATCCGCCGGCCTAAAATGAAGGCGCTTCCTTTATACCTTTGTTTTATATCCGTGTCCGATGCACGTGCCTTCGTTCGAAAGTTGGCCGTTGGTTGGCTCCATCTTCTGCAACGCCATTGGCGTTACGTCAGCGTGCGCGTTGGCGTCGGCATCCCCTATTTCGGCTTACTGGCATATACCCCTCCAGGAGAACGCATGTCACGCTGAGGTTGCGACCTTGCGATCCCTGTCAACTCGCCACGCGCTCCTTTACTGTGAAGTTAAAACAAAATGTTAGATGTAGAAGTAGCACCAAATCACCGAAAAGGGGATTCTTCAGTGGGCGGTCTACCTAAGTACGTGTGTCTTTGAGAAGCTTGTTATCGAAAAAAATTAAAGGTACTGATTTTCCCTTGTTTCTTAGGAGAGCACTGAAAAAAGACCACACATGTACGCCTTTCAGGAAAATTTCTCGACATATGTAAACTCATAACAGTAACGTAACATTCATATTGTGGATACTGAGATAAGGCATACACTAAAATGACACAGTAGTTGCATTGTCACGCCCCCACGATTACTAACAGCACTGATTGCTCATACTTTATTAACTAACTTATCCTCGTGTGTTCGAACGGCATCACCTCCGCATTAACTGTTAAGTTAGCGTGCACTCACTAACATTTCGTCGGTTACAAAGTGTGCTAGTTAAGACCATAATTATGCATATATGACATCACCATATATATACTAGCAACGCAGCACACCCCCACAAGTCGTGCATTCAGAAAGTACTCCATACGGACGACATCACCGTACAACGTTTATGGCATATTTGGATGCATTTGTATTGTTTCGTTAAGCCTATTGTTGATACATTAACGTTTACATGATATATAGTTATCTAAGTTTTAATGTTCTTCATTTTTAGTTTAGTTTTCAGTGCGTTATTTTGTATTTCAACTTTCATTTTAGGTGTATTTTTTCATGATTCGTGAAATGTCCTTTATTGTTGCTTCCTTTGTACGAACCACCTCCACAACCCCTATTATAGTTGGTTCCTCTTTATACAAAACACGGGTGCCTCATACTGTCCGCATACTATCCGTTGGTTGAATACATGCTTTTAACTGCCAATGACTTTGTGTCAGCATAGGCGTCGCTCCCCCCGAGTTCGGCGCACTAACGTGAATGCAGCCGTAAGAACGGATAAAGAAGAAGAAGAAGCGAACCTTGTTTTTTTGCGAATAACATCATATATTTTCAACGAAAAATGGCTTTATTAGTGGAGAGCAAATAATAGGTTCAGAAGTAGATCATGTTAAAAGGTAAAAGGTTATATTATAGTCACAGGTCAAGTTTTACACGGTATCCACGTCTTCTATGTAGACAGATCAGATTTCAACTTCCCGTTTCCGCTTCTTCACACGTGATGTAGCGTGCTTAGAATGGGAGTACGAGTGCTCATACGCTGATGTGCAGCGAGACATAAGATGGAAGCTTCGATGCATGGGACCGGAAGACTTTGCACTCATTAAATCATAATGGAGATTGTGGGTGGGTGACCTCATTGAGGATGCGATCGGCAAGTTGCTTGATCGTTTTAAGTTGGCGTTGTACTATGATATCAGCTAAAGAAACATAAAAAACACCAGCAGCTGAAAAGAAAATTTGGAGGCTACGTCAAAATAAACAAGGTGTTTTTTTAAGTTAGGCTGGACAAAGGCATGTCTTGCATCCGTTAAATTATATTGCCATTGTTCGTAAGATCATCAAAATGTTTATCAGCTACATCCAGCATGAACATTTTAGCAAACTCGTAATCTGTGAATGGTTTTCAGTATCAGTATATTGAGAGTATGCAGGAAAAATTCCTTTGAGTGCCCTATTTGTACATATGTGCAGTGGTAACAAAAAATGTGTTGCTTAGACTGTTGGCGAGGCCAGTTGTCCTGTGTCACAGGATGAAAATAGGAACAGACAGTGAAAAACTCCTCGGGGATTTTTAGGAGAAAAACCGTCACCCTTGTGGGGGTAATGCGTGGGATTTAGGAGAAAAAAGGGGGTTCCCACTGGGGGGGGCATTGCGAACGTTCCCAGGATCATCACCGTGTGGAAGCCACGTCCTGATTTTTTCTTGCTGATTGCAGAGTCCACCAACGGAACTGGAAAAACAGAGGCCTCCGTCCAGATCGTCGACAGTCCGCTTTGGGTCGAACCAAGGTTCAGTAAAGCTCGCGGAGTTATTGTCACCTAGCTTGGTCCATACGTTGAGTTGCTTCTGGCTGGTTTGCATCCTGCTCATCAGTTCTTGGCATGCTTTCTTTCGGCTCTCTCCCTCAAGGTATTTTGATGCAAACGTATTATGGCGTGTGTTGAAGTGGCGCTTTACATTAGACAGTTTCATCGATGTAATCTTGTCAGTGCAAATTAGACACAGCACATAATGTGCTCTCTGCACAAAGGCAAATCCGTCAGCCCATTCATACTGAAATGTACGATACTCCTCATCTCTTTTTTGTTTCGCCATACTCTTTGTTACAGAGGTTAACTTTCGGCAAATGAGAGAGAATGTAGCGTTCAAAGATGTGTGATCCATCTGATCAAAGAAAGCAGTCAGATATTAGGACCGATGTTTAATGTCCACAAAGCAAGTGCTCGCGAACGGACTGTTTACTCCGTCTGGGGGACATAAACACGTAAAATAACCTTGTCTGCCAGCGTGACCTTGACCAATCTGAGGTCAAGTCTACGGGCTGAAGTGCTTTATTAGAGCGTTTGTTATTGCGCGAGCTTGTGGCGGCACGTCATTGGAGGTGGACGGCTAGAATGCGTGCCCTCCCCCCCTTCGTTCTCCAAGACCCGCTTTCCCAAAGTCTTGTGTTGCCACAATCAATTGTTCCAATGCTCTCTTGCACTGACACCCCCATCGCCGAGGCTTGACCTCGCAGCTGCGTCTGGCAAGCCGGGAACAGCTGGATGAGCGTCCCCTTTCCTTCGGTTTTCTCGCGGCCCCGAGACCGCCACCCTGGCAACCGTAGTTTATTCAGTCACGCACACACCCCTGAGCATACCCAGGCGTCCAAATACCTAGGGGCCATTTAAATAGTCTACACCAAGGACTTTGTAGGTGACCCCCCCCCCGGGCAATTGCAAGACACCAATAACAGAACAATTGAACCTGCTCCACAATCCTACTGAAGCAGCTGTTACCACTGTCTCAAGCTCTCTCAAGCCTGGCTGGGCACAATCAACACTAGCCCTGGCTTTGCCAGTGATCACTGCCACCTAGGACTGCAATTAGGAGTTCTTTACATCAAAAGAGCCACATATGGCTCGAGAGCCGCAGGTTGCGGACCCCAGGTCTTGGCCATCCTTCAGTATTCGAAATGTGAATGACCTTTGAGAGGATGGCCAACATCAGCATTTTTAACAAATTAGCGTTTGTTTGGCATCATTGGTCGTCAGTGTGCAGAGACAAGAGATGAGGGGATAATATAGACCCTTGAAGAACTCTACAGTGGTTGGGAAGGACCATGAATTTTCGCTTTCCGCACTGAACCAATTAAGTGTGGGAAGTGAACTAGTCACCAATGCATGAGACAGCTAATCCGGGAAAGCCGCAAGCAGAAGATTTGTTAAGAAGTAGAGGCCGTGGGATCGTATTAAAGGTTGAGGAGTAGACGAGAGCAGCACAACCGTATACACGGTACCCCTTATCTCAATCTCTTTTAGAGCAGAATGGACTCCCAACGCAACAGCGTCAAGTGTACTGCGCCTAGCTTTATACGCAAATTGCAAGGCATCGAATAAAATTGGAGGAAAATGGCTTGATGATGTCTAAAACGACTCCTTTAGCAAGTTAAAATAGTACAGATTAGCAGGCAATTGGATGCAAAGAGCTTGGGCCAGTAGAGGGATTGGAGTGATTCTCACTGATCTTCACTAAACAGGAATCGTAGACTCCCTTAAGGCCAATTGGATAGGGTGTGTCAATGCAGGTGCTAACTGAAAAGAGCAGTATTTCAAGAGGAATTGTGAGATCCTATCTGGTCTTGCAGCTGTTAAACCCTGAACCTTTCTAATATGTTTCATCACTGTTTCCACACACACAGGAAATGACGTCGATCGGAAACTGGGAGGAAGTGGGTGTGCGGATAAAGTTTGTATTGAAAGGATCTACATCTATGTCAGCATCTAAATGTGGTTGTGTTTGGCGTTGACCAGTGAAACGCTTAATATTATTCCATCTTTCATCCAAGGAGACAGGAGCGGAACATTAGAAGAAGTAAAAAGTTGACTATAAAAAGGTTTTTCAGCCTAGAAATCTCAAGATTTATTTTGAAGTTCACATCCTTTAGTCTATCTCGCAGACCTAGTTTGTAGTACAAGACCTTTTGGCGTCTCAAAGTTTTTAGGTGGGTAGAAGAGGTTCTGTCAGGTTCAACCATGACAGTGTCAAGAGGACAGCAGACAGTAAAGAATGTCGTTTAAGTAGGTCGTGAGATAATTACAATATGACTCGAAGACTAGAGTAGTCTAGAGGCGAAGATAGCTTGTCAAATATGACGGTCTGGAGCAAAGAAATATTATGCGGGCACATGTCTCTCAAACCTCCGTTTTCTCTCGGGTATTGCTAACAGCTCTTTCTAAGGGCTACAATAGATGGTTGGCAAGCCTAATTACACAGAATGATCTTAGCCTGCCAACAGAGCTCTATTTTTGACCACAACAAGTTTGGGATGGTTGGTCAATATGTGACCCAGAGGGGCGTCAGCGAACCTAGCAGTGTAAGGGGGCGAAAACTTACACGGTTGAAGTCAAAGCTTCAAATGATAACACGCTCGCAAGACAGAACAGCAAGTTTATGGAAAAGAAAATCAAAAAACGTGACCCAAGCATGTTGGTATGTAGAGGGTGGAATGTAAATGCTGACATAAATGGTGCCTTTAGAATTGCTTAAAAATCTCGGCTTGCATACTACAGCAATGGCGTCTATAATGAATAAGGACTACCAATTTGGACTTCCAATTTGTGCACCATTTTTAGTTGAAAATGACAGCCACTTCACCTCCTCTGCAGCTGGATAAGGATTTTCTGTCCAAACGAAATGTTAAAAAATGTTGAGGAGTGATGAGTTCGGACTCAATATCGCTATTAAGCCAAGTTTTTTGCAGACAGATAACTGCAGACTTCTTGTGCTATCTTATCAACAATAGTGCCAATATATTCGACACTCTTGTTAAACGGTGAGCTGCAATTTGTCGACATGAATCCCGGAAGTGTCATTGCATTTAGAGGCTGACGTTCGTTTCCTTGCTGTCAAGTTGATCTATGCTTTCTTCTCCGTGTGAACGTCGATAGGCGAATTATTGATGTTGGTGGATTGCATATGCGGCAGATTTGGCGTATCTGACATGCATTGCAATTATGAAATGTTGTAGGTAAAATAACTTGTTTTCGTGCATTTAAAATGATAGCAGTGCACTTTAGATATGATCTCATGATCATAAATGCAGACAAACAAAGCAGAGAAAGAGAGAAGATAGTATAGGATAATAAATTTCCACCTGAATATAGAGCAACAAAATGGGTGTCTCAAATTCTAAAGCCGCGCGAAATGCCACACAGATCATGTGATTCTGTGGTCCCTTCCATCTTCCTGCGAATACGCACGGAAAAGACGTTACGTCAGTGGGCGGGCTAACGAACTACTTATGGCTTAAGGAGGTTCGCAATCGTGAAAAGCTTATGTTCAGAATTTCGACACCACAAGTACGCGTTCCCGTACCATTTTTTCCATGTCTAACGTAATAACCGTTACGTTAAATCCGTAGTGTGTAAGAACAAGAGGTGTTGAAATAAAGCATAACCTTAGATGACTCGGTAACTGAATTGGTACGCCCTCGCAATTACTTACCCCGCTGATGGCTCATACTTTATTTACCAACAATTTCTCGTGTTTACAGACTCCACAATATCCGCATCAAGTATTCTTTATGTGTGCAAACCCAAAAGGGTGTCCGAGAACATAGTTAACTAGTTAACGTCTTGCGTATGCCTTTATGATATCAGCATATACTATGAAGGTTAAACATCACCTCCAGACGTTCAGTGAGTACGTATTCCATGTGAACTGACAAATTAGCTGAGCGGAGTTGCTGCAAGTGGATACTCGGCCATCCGAAATGTTCGTAACTTTGGCAGCTCGTCATCAAATACTCTTCTTAAACCACCCTCAAACGATACACAACCGTTTAATAAAAAGGCATCCTTTGGTAAATAAGTAAATTTATTGAGTTTATTTCTGACACTGGATCCCCAGTTCGTCGTCAGACTTGAGAGAAGTTTGCCTGCCTTTCAGTTAATACGATCCACAACCTTGTAGACTGTAGTGTCTGTCAGCCGAGGGGGCCTGTAGGTTGGCATAGTGAGTTTCGCTTTCTATTGCGGTGTTGAAGCATACAATAGCAGTGAACAGTAAACAAGAATATTTCCTAGAACATTTTTCCACCAAAATTGTCTGCTTGCTTGTCTTAAGGTAAATTATCTGGTATGTTTGTTTGAATATTATTTATTAGTAAATGCACGAGGTGACCTTCATTATGACAATGCTTTTATTTCATTAAGGGGTAGGACATACAATTTTGAATCGGTCCCAAGGAGTTATACTTCTTGTCCCATGATCACAAGTTCGACTATATGAAGGATGTGCTTTGCCGAATAGAGGCTGGCTTGATGGCCGGTAAAAAGCTTTTATTTGCTTGACGTTTTCAGATCCGCGGCGGATAAGTCATCAGGAACATAGTCAAGGAACAGTAGCAGAACCAGGTCTTGCGTGGGTAGGTAACCCGTAGGATTGTATTTGCTTAAATAATGGAAGCATTATATGCAAAGCTGACGCAATAAGTCAGCGGCTCTGCTGCTAGTGGCTAGTGTGTCATCCGAGGTTTTCGCAAATCCGGCTGCTCGCTCTCGTAGCTCCACTGAATTACCATTATTCCCCCTCTCCGCAAATATACAAAACCACGTAGAATGGTATGTGTATTATTCCTGTGTGCCTGTCTGTTGGAATATTTATTTGCGCATGCTATCGTGGTATCGTAGCAAGAAATACCACCAGAAAACCAGCAATATTCCTGCAACCCACCTAGTGTCAAACATTTGGCCAAAGGTGATGCGATGCATGGCAGAAATTTCGCATAATGAATCAGTAGGGACCTATATATAGTATTTATTAATAAACGGACGAAGTAGTCTTGCAGTATCAGACAGAGAGGGCGTATGCGCGGTCCACGCAACAATACTTTTATTTTCAGCAGAGGAAAATATGGGTGGTGCTACCACAGCAAGAAACATCTGGACTCGTATAAAGCATCTACTGCAGTTGCACACAAAGCAACTATGTCGGAGAAACTTGGAGGCTTCTCAAGATGCAAACTACCATAAACGTGGCAGCAGTGCGGCAAAATGATTTCAACGCTCATATTGCGGTTTTTTGACCGATCCGACCACACATTCAAATTTGATGTGACCGACATTTCCGCGAGAGTTGTCAATCGGGTGAGCGAAAGATTACTTTAATCATGGTTCGTGGTCCACCAATCCGCAACCAAGTGCACCGATTTGCTCAATCCATATTCGGTGCTGAGACTGAAATTGGCCAAAGCAACTCGGCACTTAGGAAATGGACAGACAACCATGTCATCCTACGCCAGCACCGGAGGTACAGCTGACCGAGCAATCATCACGCCCGAGCCCACCGCCCGTGACGAAAGTTCAGCAGGTCAGAGCCAACTTGCCGGTCAATGAACTGTCAACGCACAAGTAAATTTTCCCTGTATGTTTGCCGTAATGATCGTATCCTATAAATACGACAAATGCCTGTGAATATGCCACCCGTTTATTCTACTGCTTTCTGTATATGTCTCTGATGATGAATATGCGACGGATCTCAAAGTCCCAGGCAAATATACGTATTGTCTCAGCGATCGGGTTATCTTCTTCTTTATGGAGACTGCGTTGGAAGTAGAGTTGCTACTTTTGTGTCAGTCGTTGGTAAACTTTCACAGCCGGCCATACACAATCCGAAGTGTTGCGCAACTCGAGCCGCAAACTCGCATCCTTTTCGATCAGTGTCGATCGCTCTAAGCACTGAGCCACCAGTTCGTTGTCTTTCTGGTTTAGTTCGGAAATATTGAAGCGCGTTTAACGATGGCCAAGGTAAATCAATTGTCCCGCTGTGTTTACGGTTTATTGTCAGGAAAACATGAATATTATGCTTTACGGTGCATGCAACGGTGAAATTTGTGTCAGTTGTGTGGACCTATAGATCAAAATTCACGGAAAATCTCTAGCCTTATGCTGTTTTCTATGTGCTTACCTGCTGGAGTGACGTGCGCTGACCTACAACGTGTCAGTTAGATTTTCGATTGAGGAAAACCACATAGATGCACCTGCATAAACGTTTGGGGCTGTGTCAAGTAATACTCTGTTTGTTATTGTGCAAGTTGTTGGCATTGGATCGATACTTACCAGCATGCGCTTTTGAGACTGCCGGTGATTAGCCTTACTTCTTTTTATTGCGTGGTGTTTGTTCTTTTGTAATGGGTTTGAATGGCAATATTCTGCACTAAAGTCAACAGAAATCAGGCGTTGGATGTTGGCAATTCAATTCTTGTCATTTTCAGATGATTTAAGAGTGGCGTAAGAGGCCTTCGCCGTGCGGCAAATCCAGCAGATAGTGTCTGCCTCTTTGCAAATGAAAGGAAAACTGGCCAAACCACGCTGCGTAAGTCTGACATTGTTAGGAGGGTTTGGCAGGTTGACCAAATTGTGCAAAACTCGCGGTCCCGGTGGTAGTCGATTCCACGCAGCAAGGCACGATTTTGCGCAGCCAGCGCCCTACCATAGAGCTACAAGTCCCACCGTGAGCCGGGAATTTAATACCACTTGGGTGGGTTTACTCACCCAACGTACCATTAGGGGTACGGCGAGTTGACTGCCAAAGCAGGATTTCGCAAGGAATCATCTATAATTCCCCAGAATGACTATTAGGTTAGCATACTTATTTTGAAGGTTTGGCTACACGAGGGCCATGAGTTTTTCACAATTAAATTAACTGAATTAAGTAAGAAATGCCACAGAAAAGGCCCCACTTTTTCAGTTTACCTACACGAATTCAGAAACCATGTTATCCAAAATCGCGGTCATTCCCAATGACATCCTAGTTCTTCAAAGTTCTATTCACACCTCTTCTAGTTCAACACTGATCACTTGAGGTCGCCATATGACTGTTCGTTTGGTAAAGATGCAAATAATATGCCTATTTGTCAGCATAATAAAAATCAGATTTATCGACGGGTCGGGAAAGATGGCCTGAATCATGTTTCGGCATGACTGTTGGTCAATTATCTTCTACTGAATAATCAAGAGTCAGTGGGGTGCGTTTTCTAATTGCAAACCTTTCCCCAGTCATGAACCCTAAAATATTCCGGTCAACAATGCCTTCTCCTTCGGCTACTTTGTTTGTGATTGAAACCTTTTTATTATTATGCAGAAATTCCTTTATCACATCTGTCTTTTCTATTCATGTCACATATCCTGAACCCTTTAACCTGATGATTCATAGGTAGCTTCGATTTCCCGATCATTCTTTACTGTTCCCGGATTATTTTTTTCAGGTTTAACTCAAAAACATGCTGAAGAAGTGGATCCGACAAAGCATTGAGGGTTTGCGTTGCGAGCCCCTTGGCAAAGCGGAACTTACTTGTTACTGGACTAGATCGGTGAAACACCTGCATTCATTCATCAAAAACATGCGTTGGTTTTTAAAAACATGATCCAAATGTTCGTGTTCAGGCCTTCGTTCCGGACCGTTTGTACACATTGCATTTTAGGCCAACAGCTTTGGTGCCAAATGAATGAAAAGGTACGCGCTCTCGGTATCTGCATACACAAGGAAGAACACTTTTCAAGCATGGGATCAATTTGCATACTGTCGTAGGCTTTCAAACTCTTACATGAGTACATAGTCAGACATGAGATGAAGCGATCAAAGGGGGTCAATTATAGTGAAGATAGACCAATCAACTGTCGGAAATCATCAATTTGGCAAGGGGTTGGAAAAAGTTATCTAGAAGGATGGGGAAATATTATAGTGATATGCACGTATAAGCTGTCAAGGGAGCTGGAAAGTGATACACTGCAAATAGTGTAGCGCTTTTGACCCCGGTAGAAGGTCGTAGTAACTCTGCCTCCTTTTCCGTCGATTAATTGTAGTGTCCCCTTTCTTTGCCATTTCCACTTTTGGTTTGGTCTTGATCTGCTTTCTCGCAACGTAATGACACACGACTTTGTACGGCGCAGGCAGGTCGATGTACCTGCTGGCAAAGTGAGTTCCATATCTCAAGTGACAGCATTACGGCTTCTGATGTTTCTTGGTCTGTGATGGTCACCCATTGAAGATCAACGTCGTGGCCAGTCTCAGCAAAGTGTGCGGCAAGTTGCGAGTTTTGGTCTGGCCTCCGAGCCGCTAGTTTATACTTGTGTTTGCGTATCTGCAATTTGCAGCTTTTTTTCTCTAATTTAATTGCAGTCTTCATTGTCGAAACGTGTCTTTTAGGCAGCTGATGAGGTTTTGTAGGAGACAGTATTTAAAGAATGGTGCTCCGAATCAGTCTCACGACAGTTATAAGCCGCTAACGTAGGCATAGTCAATCGACCTCAGGTGACAATTCGCCTCCAGCTTATGTAATTCAAGAACAGAGTGCCTCCTACTGAAGCGTAAACAGATGTCTACAATATACGTGATAATTATGGATACAGTTAATAAATTGGAGAAACAGGCCGCAAATTGTAGACCCACTTACACGATCGCAAACCAGCTGCTCGGAGGCTAGAACAAACTCGCAACTTGCAGCACACCTCGCAGTGACAGGCCACGAATTTCAAATTCAAGGGGCGACCATCAAAGAATGCTGACGCTTAACTCAGATCCCAACTCTGCCAACATGCACATCGACCTGCCCGCGTCCTACCAGGTCTTGCACCATAACGTTGGATAAAGACAGATCAATACCAAACCAAAAGTGTTAATGGTAAAAGAATGGGACGTCACAACATACCGTCGGATGAGGAGGCACAGTCACCATGACCCTCTACCGGGGGCAAAATCGATGCACTAATTACTGTTCAGGAGCTCCGGCTCCATTATCAGCTAATAAGGACACCTCACTATAATTTTCCCCCATCATTCTTGATTGCTGTTTCTAACATCTTGTCAGCTCGATGATTGCTGTAAACTGATTGTCTTATATTCACTATAACTACCCTGATGGAGACTCCCATCAGATATCGAAAGCTCAGGTCAATAAACCAACTCATCCCGTACACAAATTGCCTTCTCTCTTAAGCAGCGTTGACTAAACTACATAGGCAAATAATTGCACGATAATTTGTTTACTTGATAAATATCATAAGCTAGATCTGAAATCAGTATACCTTACTTTACATTGTAGGTTCTTTCAATTAGTTTGCACGCATCTCGTTAAACGAATGTTTCCATTAGCTGAAAAATATGGAAATAACTCAGCACATGTAGTGTATTCACCATATCACGAAGTTTCATTCGAAATCGAGAGCTCTGTTTTTGCTTCGTTCGCGCCGCCAGTGATTTAACTTGTTCTAGTGGATGTCAATAGCCTTAATAAATTCAAGTTTATTCTATACAAAAACACGCAGAAAATATCCTTTCCTATGTTCTTATTATAGCCTAATACGCCTTCTTCAAAATTGGCCGTTTTTTGTAACCAGGAGACTTTCAGGACAGTGAAAGTGTTTGTTCATAAAACATCTAATCGAAAATGAATTCTGTTGCAAACGAATTTTTTTCATATTACCTGATTCGTAATAGTTATGATACTCCTATCTAAGGTTCTTGGATGAACTGTGTCGTATTTCACAGCATTATCTTCTGCCATTGCATTCCGACGTCTTTTTGTGCGGCCTTTCCAACGATGTAACGTCTTGAAAGGAAACTCGTCGAAAAAAACTGTCCTTCGAGAACATGTGTAGGAGAAGGTTGGGCCCACAATGTACTGAGAAAAGCCACCTTGAGCATTCACCGCATGGTAGTGAAAACGTAAATATTACGAAGATTGCGAAGTACTTATCAGCTCTCACGAACTGGAGTTAACCCCTTTACGAAAACATGCAAGTAACAGTAAAGAACCTTAGGCAAGTTCATTGTTTTTAATAAACTAGAAAAAGCAATTACTGCTTATTAAGGAAAAATAAAATTCGGTCAGTCATATTCAATTTTGTCTGAAGTACCAAACGAAATATAAATAAGGAGGAATTAATGATTTATAGTAAGTTGCACGAAAAAAAACGTATCCGATTCTTTATATTAAAAAAAGTTTTCATTAATTAGAATATTGTACACGGATTGACATTCTTCATTTGCAGATACTTACAGAGTGTTCTGTATATTTCATGCTTTCGACCATTTAGAGTGTTTCGTTGACAGCGATTATGTTTGATGTTCGTATTAAAACCCTGACAATGAGATATCTGTAAAATTCATTTGCAGCAAACATGTGTTATGCCTATTTTTCTACTGAATATTCTCATGTGAGCCATAGTAAGAAAAGTCAAAACACATAGTCGAGCAAAAATCCAGTCCCCAACTGCAAAAACTCATACAAGAGTCTGATATGATTATTCCTAAGATTACTTTTGAAAGGCGCTATAATAAGCTATTCGTCTGAAAAATGTCGATGCATATTACTTTATCTAGGGTTATAGCAAAATTAAAATGGAGCCTTTTCACAAGTTTTAAAAAAATGTATTTAAATATATTTAAACAAAGTTTATCTTGGATGGTGTTTATAAAGGAAAAAAAATTTGGAAGTAAAAGAAGGAGAATGCTTCGACGTGGAGGAGTGAGGGCGTGAAATTACCACGGATGGTTGTTCTGATGAGAAAATACTATTTCAAATGGAAACAAACCCGGTAAACAAAATCGATTAGAGCTAGACATGCCGGAAAGATATAGCTAAATAAAAAGTCGCGCTTATCCAAGTCTCCTTCTAGGATACACGTTTCGTAGTACCTCCGCAGTCAATGAATATATAAATTTGTATCAATGAAGGAGTTTGTAGTATCAATTTGAAAAGAAAGAATGAAAAGGAAGAGCATCTTCGGAATATCATGTCGTACTTGCGTACAAATTCAGCGTTTATTTAAGACCGACTCTATTAAAGAGAGTTAGGAGAATTTTTGCAAAAAAGGCGAAATAAGAGCAGGTCATGCGTGTTACCCCGAATAAATCTATTCCTCCCATTTGCAAGCTGGCAGCAAAATAGGAAGCTTTAATTTCAGGCCGTTGAGACCTACGCAGAAAGAGGCAATTTACGGGAGAAGGAGGAGCTTGTGGTTAGCACAATCGAAAGCCTCAGTGAAATAGAAATGAAAAGCGTAAAGTAGAAAAACCAATGCCTGAGTGCCTTGCACCTAATATTGATGAGTTAAAATTTTGAATTATCAAACTGTCCTTGAAGGTGGCAGCAGTCAAGTTATGCTTCCGAAAGCGAAAAAAATGCATGTGCATACAGACCATTGGATCTCAGAAGGGTGAGAGCAGCCCTGCATGAAGCCTGGGCCAACACCCTCCTGAGGGGGGTAACCAGTCAGTCAACGACTGAAAGGCACTACCCATACTCCGTTGACGGTCGGCGTCCGTGAGCGAGGCTGAAAGGAGAGCAAGAGACAATTGGCATGCACACACACACACACACACACACACACACACAAACACACACGCACACACGAGCGGCCGATGAATTTCACAGCGTTTTCACGCGCGCACGGCTTGCGCGGCCGAAGAGAAGGCGGGCCGGCTAGCTGGCGCTGCCGCTACTGCCAGTCGAATGGGATGTGTTATTATGCCGCCCTCTCTCTCGCTCCCCCGATGAACTGTTCCGTTGCCGTGCGGTGTAGCTTCTTGCGGAGGAACGCACATGCCATTTTCTAATCGATAATTGCGAAATGGTTCTAGATTTTTGAGTTCCTAAAACCCACACGAGAGTGCTATTCTGACGAAGTGTGTGGATTACAGAAGCAAAACAACAAGGGTTACGTTTTAGCCAAAACTGTATAACTACCGTTCTTGCAGGACAAAATGCTGGGACAAGGGCTATATGACTGGGCCTACATAAGCTAATCTGGCACATATTTTACCGTGATTTGCTTTCTTAACTGCTGTAAGCCTTTAGATGCCGCAACTTTGGCTTATTTTGCAAAAAAAAATGATTTTATTGTGAAAAACATTAGACAGGCAATCTACCGTAAGGTATAGGTTAATGTAAACAATCTGAAGAATAAGAGGCTAGAGTGATGATCCTTCGGATGCACAGTACTATGCCTGCTTTAAAATATCACTAGTTTACGTATAAGAATGACGTACTCTCCTCGCTGACAAATAATCGTAGAAAAACCCGCAGTTTACTTGTACGACAGGCAATCTACCGTATGGTATATATTAATGTAAATGTAAACCATCTTATGAATACTTAATAAAATCGGTGACTTTTTTTCTGTGTGTGTCTCCGTTATGATTAGTCGCCGGAGTCAGGTTGACACGCCTTGTGTGCCTTCGGCGCGCGCATGTTAGTACCACGATCACTTCATCGGCACACGTTCTCGGTCGCCTGTGCGTGTCGGTCTCTACGTCGCTCCCTCATTCTACCGTGCGCGTAAGGATTCAAGTGACCCCCGACGTGAAATGCGGATGTGAATACGCCACGAGGGGTTTGGCGGGGGTGGGAATGGGGTCGTCGCTTCCAGGTCATCGCGGCCACTTGACAGGTCACCCCCCGCCAATGTAGCAAAGGCTATAACCGTGTTTGCACAGCTGCTTCAAATTCACTCACCGTAAACCAAGCATCCAAACGCCACCGACACCGTCTCAAGAGGTCGACACCTTGCGTCCTCACACCTCCAAGCAAAATTTCAGACGATGACCACGGGACAACATTAATTGTCGGACTCATTCCCCTCTCACCCCCTCCCCCACCCCCATTTCGCTGGTCCCCAATTATGACTAGAATCTGATGCCCATGATCCCTTTACACCTCTCTCTCTTTCTTACCCCTTTGTTACTACTGCATGGGTTGAGCGTAAACCCCTTGACTTACTATCACTTGGACCTCCCCCTTTACTTACGCGTTAGTTGTCGCGTCCGGTTGAAAGACCGCCACCGCCTTCCCTCCACAGCGATGCGTCTAGCTCTTTCAAGCAAACCCTTACAAACTATCATTATAGACAACAGTGATGACGTCAGGCATGTTCTGAAAACAAACAACTCGACAAAAGACGATGGGCTGGTGACTGAAAGTAAAGTTGAAAACTTACTTCTTTTCTACCTTATGTTATTCTGTTCAAAATAATAAGCTTTTTGTAGGTTCTACCTTATTATGTAGAAAAGGAATTAGAGCAGCCGCGAGAACACAATTTCAAATGAAGGAACAAAAGAGACTTGCATATGTTAATAGACGTTCGCAAGAAACACAGGCAGAGAGACGGCTTCGCCTGGAGACTAATGCCATGCGTCAGCGATATCTACGAATTCAAGAAACCGAAGATGAAATACTGCAAAGGAGACGCGAAGACGCGATTCGCCATCGAATTAACTTCTCCCAAGAAACCGGGGTCCAAACCCTGCGAAGGAGAGAGCTAGGTAGGTTAAGAGATTCGCAACGTCGGTAAAACGAATAACCCAGACGTAGAAGTGCACGTCTGATTATGCAAGCATCACAGAGAGCGGATAAACGCCCAAACGATGCTGGAAACTCCAGTTTGTAACCAATTCTCATATGGTTTGGCGACTCGGGCCCGTCGGTTGCTTCCATTAATGCTCAAGTGTGGGACAAAGCCTCACTCAATTAAAACCCAAGTCTTGGTTATGCGGAAGATGTAAATGTTTCCATTGGGTAGATGGTAGAAGGTTTCGGACATTTTCAGGTGAAAAAAATGAACTGGTGAGACGATCGGCATGTGTTGCTCCAACGGCAAAGCTCTACTGAATAACTTCCCCCACCACCAGAAATACTTCGAACATTGCTTGCTGGTAATACCGACGACTCGAAAATTTTTTTTCCTCATATTAGAAAATACAACGGTGCGTTTCAAATGACCTCCTTTGGTGCCAACGTTGTTCGTGAGGTTGAATTTATGCCTACGTTTAAGGTGGAAGGCCAGGTTTGCCACCGTACTGGATCCTTACTACCTCCTCCTGATGGCGAGCCAAAATTTCTACAGATATAATTCGTAAAAGACATAAACCTACAGGCTCAAAGCTGATCCCGAGCGTACCCAGGCTTAAATCATCATATAATACTGTCCCTTCAAGACATACTATACCAGCGCAACCGCTACGTTAACAGTTTCAAGTCCGCCCTGGAGATGCACGCTTCCATTGACTCAAATATTGTCATAGATGCCGATAAACGTCCTCGTGGCGAACACCAACGAAGATTTAATGCTCATGTATGCATCGAGGTGGCCGTCATTATGTCAGAAACACAGCATGACAAAAGGCATATTGTCTTGAGAAGGAGGGACGATAGGTTGCAAAGGATATAGGAGACACACCGTTCATACGACGCCTTACAATACCCTCTCATGCATGTTAATAGTGAAGACGGTTATCGCTTTGGCAAACCTCAAATTGGCACCCGTAAAACAGTAAGTTGTAAAGCCTTCTACTCATATCACTTTGTAATTCGGGAACGAACTTTCAACCTACTTTGTTGATTCAAAACATTGTTCCTGCAATTTGCTGTTGATATGTTTGCAAAATGGAAACAGAATGCCTTTGCTTTTTCGCACACATCAGAAAGAACTCCGCGTGGACAACTAAATCCACCTTAGAGACAATATCCTTTCTGATGGTTGCAATGGTGCTGGTCGTGGTCAAGTTTTCATCTTGCCATCAAGCCACACTGGGTCTCTTTGCTACATGCATGAGAAAATCCAGGATACGTTGGTTTACGTTAGGCATTATGGTCGCCCGGACCTATTCATTACGTTTACCTGCAACCCATCGTGGCCTGAAATTACTAATGAGTTGTTCCACGGTCAAAAGCCACAGGATCGCCATGATTAGTCCGCGCGGGTATTCCAGCTTAAGTTGAAAACCCATGATGAGACTCATCACATAATTCAAAATTTTCGGTGCTGTTCAGTGTCACATGTACACTGTTGAGTGGCAAAAGAGAGGGTTGCCCCACGCTCAAATTTTGGTCTGGCTGAAAGAAAAATTGCACTCTTCCGATGTCGACAAATTTATGTGCGCAGAGTTGCTGGACCGATTCGTTGACCCTGTCCTGTTTGAAACGATCAAAGCTCAAATGGTGCATAGCCCATGTGGTCAGATAAATTCTAACAGCCCTTGCATGAAGGATGGGAAATGTACCAAGAGATATACCAAGCGATTTCTAGATTCAACTCAGACTGATGGGGATGGTAACCCCCTCTATAGAAGGCGACAACCTGAGAAAGGCAGATTTGAAGCAGTTATCAATGAAAAGCGAAACGGTGGTGTGGTAATCGATAACCGTTGGATTGTGCCGTATTGCCCCTTGCTGTAAAAATTATTCAACGCCCACATCAGCGTTGAATTTCGCAACTCAGCGAAGTCCATCAAGAACGTCTGCAAGTACATCAACAAAGGATCCAATGCCACAATGTACTCTCTCAACCACCGTAACAACAATGATGACATTACCCAGTATGAAGTGGGCAGATACATCAGCAGCAATGAGGCATTCTGGAAAATCTTTGGTTTTGATATCCATAACCGTTTTTCGGCCATTGAACACTTAAGCGTCCACCTGGAAAATGGCAAACGGATTTACTTTACGGAAGGATTCCTCTTGGATCAGGTTCAGAATCCTAAAGATACAACTTTGACTGCTTTTTTCAAATTGTGCCAGCAAGATTTGTTTACCCAGACACTTTTGTATATTCAGGTTCCCTCATACTACACATGGAATCGAAACAAGTGGGCCCGACGAAAGGTAGGTATTCCAGTTGACTGACATCTGGGCATCAAGTATGATGTGAGAATGCGCAGAATTTACACTGTTCACCCCTCTCAACAGGAATGCTTCTACTTACGAATGCTTCTCCATGAAGTTAAAGGTCCTACATCGTTTGAAAATCGAAGGATGATTGACGGTTTTCTGTGTTCTACCTACAGAGAAGCCTGTGTGAGGCATGGTCTGCTTCAATATGATTATCAGTGGGAGAACATCATTGCTGAAGCTGTCGTTGCTAACGCTCCTTTGCAATAACGACGACTGCTTGCGTTGTTGAGCAGAAGTTGTGAGTTGAAATGCCCCCATGATTTATGGTTAAAGTAGAGAAATGATATGTCGGAAGACTACCGACATCAACTACAGTTGCAAAATGCCCATCTTCCCATAGACTTTAATGCCGCCATCTACAACATGGCACTCATTCACATTGAAAACGCCTTGGCTGAAATGGGTGAAGAGCACCTTGAAAGGTATGGATTTCCTCCTTTTGACAGGAGCGTTGGGAATCAGGTTTCAACTGAAATTCAGCGGTAACTTTGCTACAATGTTACAGAGCTGGCAGCATACGTGGCTCTTCAAAAACCAAGGATGCTAGTCGATCAACTTCACGTATTCAACACTATTATTGACAGTGTCCACAACCGAAGTAATGGGGACCAAGTTTTCTTTTGGATGCACCCGGTGGAACTGGCAAAACGTTCGTCATTCAGCTGCTTTTGGCTGAGCTGCGCAAAGAAAGCAAAATTGTTTTGGTTGTTGCATCGGCTGGTGTAGCAGCGACGTTATTTCCCGGTGGCCGAACTGCTCAAAGTACCTTCAAACTTCCTCTAAGGTTACCTGATGATGGCACCGCAACATATCACATAAGCGAAGGTAGTGGATCATCTGATTCATATAAACGATGCTTAGCTATCATCTGGTATGAGTGTATCATAACCGACAGAATAGCACTGGAAGCGGTAGACAGAACGCTGCATGATGTCCCAAAAAAAAGCATTCCGTTTGTTGACATCACAATGGTTTAATCTGGTGATTTCCGCCAGACACTACCGGTGATTCAAAGGGGTACAAGGGGTGACCAGGTAAAATTATGCCTAAAATGTTCACCACTATAGTCAACTGTGAAGACATTAAATTTCACGACCAATATGAGAGTTTTCCTGCACAATGCCCATGAAAACGATGGACTCTCCACCAACATCTTGAAGATTGGCGAAGGGAAAATTGACAGCGATGCTACCGGAAACAACCATATTAGTTTGGTTGCAAATTTGCTGAGCAGTGACGAATATCTTTGAGATAAAGTTTTCCCTGATCTCCAAAACAAGTTAACCGACGCAGAATGGCTATGCTAACAAGGAATTCTTGCTCTGACCAACAAATTCGTCAATTCCATTAACGACAGAATTTGACGTCTTCTTCGAGGTTTGGAAAAACTCTACAAACCATTCGATACGACGGTTGATCCTTCCGACTGTAAAGAAGACGAAGACGCGATCTCTGGAACAATAGTTTTATTCTGAGCTTTCGGCTCCACACGAGAAGCCATCGTCAGAGTAAATGAGAGAAGCAAGCGTCAGCTACGCATAAATGGGGTTGGTAAGGGAGGGGGTGGTGGTGGCAATTATTGATTGGTCTTTGTCCACGCCAATTCCATTCTCACCCTATCTTATCGCGTCTCCGAAGCGCGTCCCTGGAGTAACGGCATGTGACCTTGAGGTAGTGGCCTGCGTGCTTGCCATCCGTGCCCGTGAACAGAACCGTTCACGGGCACGGATGGCAAGCACGCAGGCCACTACCTCAAGGTCACATGCCGTTACTCCAGGGACGCGCTTCGGAGACGCGATAAGATAGGGTGAGAATGGAATTGGCGTGGACAAAGACCAATCAATAATTGCCACCACCACCCCCTCCCTTACCAACCCCATTTATGCGTAGCTGACGCTTGCTTCTCTCATTTACTCTGACGATGGCTTCTCGTGTGGAGCCGAAAGCTCAGAATAAAACTATCGTTCCAGAGATCGCGTCTTCGTCTTCTTTACAACAAGAACCTGGGGCACGCATATTCGCTGCTATTCGTAAGAATTTCGGGCGTGATGCGCTTCGTACAGCTCGAAGCTGGGAAGTTTTCTCAACCCGTGAAGCAGCAACCTATGAGCAGCTACGATTTCTGCACCGATGCGTTCGTGAGGGAGTGGCGCCAAAGAGCCTACGGTACAGAGCACCGGTGTGTACTGAATTGGCCAGAAACGTGATGCAACGCTTTCGCAGGCAAATGACACGTGTATTGATCAACGACTGCCAACTTCGCCTTTGCAGGTACCGGTCTGTTATTGAACAAAGGAAGGAAGAGTGCACGACACGATTTGGTGGACCCGTTGCTGATTCCCTCGGAAGAACAATATCGACTCTAGCAAAAGCGCGACAGGAACAAAAGCGCA
>JAYGXS010000008.1:29805773-29818092 GCA_036362985.1 Ligula intestinalis
GCTTCCGTTTAAAACATTGGTTATTAGACTGTGAATCCCCTTACCGTTGCCATGGAAGCTCATTAAAAGCTTTGCGGAGGGCAACACAAAGGTCTGCATTCGCTCGTGACCGGTGATTTTTGGTCAATTGTCTCAGTGGGCCACTACTGTTTACTTACATGCACACGTCTTTGTGACTTTTTGACGTTGCTTACTGCTTGTGTTAGATACTGCATTTACACGATGTCTGCTGTTTAAACCAATCGGATCTAAGCCAACAAATTGTTACGCCGTAATATGGCAAGGAAAGCGTTAGTCACTAGGCGCCTGTGGCAGGCTCAAACCTCCCCCGTTAAACCTGAGTCTTGTATAGTGCTAACTGGTAGCAATCAATGAGTCACAAAAAGCCATTTCACCGTCCCCGAAACTGACGCCAGTTTCCTAAATGACATTTTAAGGCAAAACGGAAGTGCATATTTCCGCCTCCGCAATGCTCATTGTGTGCGCAAATTTCATGAACTGAAGGTTGCCTGACTTCAGTGTTCAACCTGGAATCGATGATTTTTAGAGCAAATGTTTTCAGATTTACTATTCTGCTTAATGCACCTGCTCTGTACTAGTAAACTGCGGGCTCTTCTAAGATTATTTGTCGGGGATGTATGTTAAAAGCGAGGAGATTACGTCATTCTTATACGAAACCTAGTGATATTTTTAAGCAGGCATAGTAAGGCGCATCCAAACGATCGTCGTTCTAGCCTTTTATTTATCAGAGTAGCGCGGAAGCCCGGCTTCGCCTTGGGCTTCCTTACATGTTGTTGACCCTTAGGTAGGCAAGCCGAATATGAAAACATCTTAAAATGATGATGTCTAGTTTATTTCAGCTTTATTTGGGAAATTTATAGGTTAATACCATTGAACTCCCTCTTTGTAAATAGTTATGATGCAGAACCTGTGGTGCTGCCAGAAATGGATCAGCGTTCGGAAGAGGAAGACAGTTAAAAAAAGCCGAAGGCATTTTCCATAGGTCAAGTATCGAATGCCGTTTTGCGGGATTTTAAGGAGAAAAACTGTCAAGTGTGGGGCTGTGTCGGGAGAGGGGGAGGCGACGGGTATATATAAATCGGCTTTTGTGCTGCTGAAAGTGGTGGATTCAAGTCCGGAGGCGTCCATCGCGGTTGATCAATACCCTAATGGTCACATGAGGGGAAGATAGCAATGAGCACGAGAAGATCGCTGAGTACCGGAGATGAGGCCATCGTACACCCTTGCTGGTTACCGGGTCTGCCAACCAGATATCGAAACACGGGAGCCCAACGATCGTTAACAGTTATTCTAAGCAAACAAATTACTGAAGAGTAGCAAGCCATATGGTTTGAAAAGGAACTTTCTGCCAGAGAAGTTTGGTGGCAAACCTTACTTGCTGCCGAGCGGCAATGTAATTAGTCTAGCATCAATACAGAGAACACCTTTTTTCATGCTTGTCCGAATGCAACACAAACGTGTCATCAGGTGGCATTAAAATATGAGCGAGTTAATAAGTATGGATGCGGCGGAAAGTAGTAAATGTGGGCATTAAGAGAGCAGAATTTTGAAATTAAACAATAGTGAGAAATACGGGATCATGAGAAGGCAGGAAATAAGGATCAATATGCACCGTAAGGAGATGGAAGGTAGATTCATCAGACTAACGCTTCTGGGTAAACGACATATTTCGTAACGCCGTTGGATGCCAATACGTACAATTTGGTTTTCGAGCCAAACCGAGATATCGCAACGTAGAGCTGACCGTGGGTATAACACGATTCTTCCAGGTGAATTCCAGTAACCCTGAAGGTTTGACTTTGGGGAGTTTTTGATATATACGGCGAAGCAAAGCTTCACGGGCAATTGTAGTCGTCGGAATTTTTTACGACTTCACTGCCATTCGGTGGGTACTCAAGATGGCTTTTCTCAGTACATTGTGACTCCAACCTTCTCCTCCACATGTTCTCGAGGGACAGTTTTTTGTCGAAGAGGTTCCTTTCACGAAATGTTTGCTGCTTTAAATCACTTTGTTCAGAATATTTTCGAAATATTTGTAAAGATTCTTTGTTATATACAAAATATCTGATGGAGAAGAAAGAGTGGCCGCTATACTGCTCACGTTTCTTATTTATCTGACCAATAATAAAAACTAATTTGAACATTGTCATCTGTTACAGCAGTACACCCATTTTTGATGACGGGACTCTCTTAAATTAATTTCCACTTTACGTAACATTAAGGCTAATAACCTTGAACACTAAGGATGAAGCGGACAATTACTTGGCACTGCGGTCAGTCGTCATTGTGGATCTAGCATCAAACTGACGAATGACGGCAGTCAAGACCATTTCAGAAGCAGTGAGATCATTCAAAGGGATAGCTTTATGCCATCGAGTGAATCTATCCAGACAGCTGAGAAGATAGGACCATTTACCGTGCACTTACAGTGTTAAAGTAAACGTGACTGCTCCTCGCATCTGAACGGATAAGTTTTTGATCGGAAAATTGTTGTACTTTGCAGACAACGGAGGCACAACAATGTCCACGTTTTAGGATTTTTTTGCATCCTAGTTCAGTCAACGTGTTTGGTAGCCAGCGTCTTGCTGGCCCGACTCCCAGGGGGAAGTTGTTTAAACGGCCGAAGAGGTTGCATTGTTGGAATGGCCGCATGAAGGAACGTCAGAATGCAATGGCAGGGGTAAATACTGTGGGATACGACACAGTCTATCCAAGAACCTTAGATAGGAATATCCTAACTGGAACGACCCAGTAAATGCAAAGACATTCGTTTGCAACAAAATTCATTTTCGATTAGATGTTTTATGAACAAAAATTTCACTGCTCTGAAAGTCTCCTGGTTACAGAAAAACGGAAATTTAAACATCCACGGCCAATTTTGGGGAAGGAGTATATTGTCTGCGTGTTTTTGTGTAGAATAAACTTACATGTACAACGGCTATTGATATCCACTAGTAAAAGTTAAATCACTGGCGGCGCAAACGAAGCAAAAACCAAGCTCACGATTTCGGATGACACTTCGTGATATAGTGAATACATTAAATGTGCTGAGTTATTTCCATATTGTTCAGCTATTGGAAATATTCGTTTTACGAGATGCGTACAAACTAATTGACAGAACCTACAATGTAATGTATGGTATACTGATTTCTGATCTAGCTTATAATATTCATCAAGTAAATAAATTATAGTGCAATTATTTGCCTATGTAGTTAGGTCAACGCTGCTTAAGAAAGAAGGCTTTTTGAGTACGGGATGAGTTGGTTTATTGCCCCGAGCTTTCGATATCTTATGAAAGCCCACATGGGGTATGTATAGTGAATATAGGACAATCAGTTTACAGCAATCACCGGGCTAACAAGGTGTTAGAAACAGCAATCAAGAATGATAGGGAACAATTATAGCGATGCGCCCTTATTAGCTGTTAATGGAGCCGGAGCTCCTAAACAGTAATTAGTGCATCGATTTTGCCCCCGGTAGAGGGTCATTGTGACTGTGCCTCCTCATCTGGCGGTATGTTGTGGGGTCCCGCTCTTTTGCCATTAACACTTTTGGTTTGGTATTTTTCTGTCTTTATCCAACGTTATGGTGCAAGAACTGGTAGGACGCGTGCAGGTCAATATGCATGTTGGCAGAGTTGGCATCTTAGGTAAGCGTAAGCATTCTTTGATGGTCGACCCTTGAATTTCAAATTCGTGGCCTGTAACTGCGAGGTGTGCTGCAAATTGCGAGTTTGTTCTAGCCTCCGAGCAGCTGGTTTGCACTCGTGTAATCAGGTCTACAATTTGCGGCTTGCTTCTCCAATTTAGTTACTGTATCCATAATTATCACGCATATTGTAGACATCTGTATATGTTTTAGGAGAAAGCAATCATTTCTTGAATTAGATTAGCTGGCGGCGAATTGTCACTTGAGGTTGATGGACTATGCGTAAAATCCAACCCCACCTACATGCTGGTGCGCGCCGGAAACTTGCTTTTGCTTGGCTAACGGGGCTCTGGTAGGGGAGCAAGACCGGGGACCTAGCGCCAATCCCCTTTTCTCCACGAAACACGGAATTGACTTTCTTGACTTTCTACACTTTCATGAATCACAACTATACGCAACATACGATCTCTGCTACGGCGTCCGCGGGAACCGACGCGCCCCATCGTTTTGGCATCGCGGGATGGGTGTTAAATCTGCGAGCTGATGCCGGATTGCGAATTGCAGGCTGGAATGTTCAAACTTTGAGGGATGACGGCGCCCAACTGTTAACAGCCAAATCACTTTCTGAATACCGTGTTGGTGTGGCGTGTCTCTCTGAGGTCCGCCTACCTGGCACTGGCCACAAACTACTGCAAGTACCAAGAACTGACTCTGCGTACCATCTCTACCACAGTGGTGTGTCCGACAACTCTGGACTGTATGGTGTCGCTATAGCTTTGGCCGATGAATTTCACTCGAGTCTGCTAGAGTGGGAGGCTGTCTCACCGCGGATCGCTTGGGTCCGTTTGAAAAGTGCCCCAGTCAACGTTTCCATCATCTCGGTATATGCGCCTACTCTGGCTGCTGATGACAGCATAAAAGATGACTTCTACGGTGACCTCCAGCGAACAGTTGACCGCATCGCAAGAAGCGATCTACTCGTCATTGCCGGTGACTGGAACGCCCGACCAGGTGTGTGTGACGCTGGAACCCGTCATGTGCTAGGCAAATTTGCTGTCGGAGCGCAGTGTGCCAACGGTGAGCGCCTTGTCAACTTCGCATCGTCTAACCGCCTCGTTGTGTCAAGCACACGTGTACTGGAACTGAGATGGGGTCACCAACAACCCACTGTTCTATGATTCATCGACTTTGCTGCCGCATTTTACTCTGTTGATCGCAGTTCGCTGTGGAACATAATGAGGACGGACGGCCTACCACCTAAGCTTCTCAATCTCATGCAGGCATACTATTGTGGCACTTCCACACGGGTGAGGACGCAGAACGGTGACACGGAAGCCTTTAGCGTCAGGACGGGCGTCCGCCAAGGTTGTGCCCTTTCACCAACCCTGTTCAACTATGCGGTGGACTGGATCATGACCAAAGCACTGGATGACTTCCCGGGAGTGCAGTTTGATCGCTCGAAATGGGTGACTGACTTGGCGTATGCTGATGACGTCGTCCTCTTTGGCGACAACTGTAATGCAGTTCAGCAGGCGTTGGACAAGGTCAATGAGCGTGCCCGATCCATCGGATTACGCCTAAACGCGACTAAGACCCAAGTCATGCTCTCCTGTGTGCGCCCTACATCTGTCACTCCTATTGTTCTCGACGGCGCTCCTCTCGAAAAGGTCGACTCGTTTAGATACTTAGGCTCGTTGGTCACGGAAACGGGTCAAGGTGTCGACGAGGTTGTATCACGCGTCAACCGTGCCCGATCTGCCTTCTACCGACTGTGCGCTCCTCTATGGAATAGAAGGGAAATATCACTACGCACAAAGTCCCCTTGTTTACCAAGCAGTGGTTCGATCTATCCTGCTCTATGGCGGAGAGACATGGCCTATGCGTGTTGAGGACATGAGGCGCCTTGAGGTGTTTGACAATGACTGCCTTCGCCGCATCCTTCGTCACCGACGCGTCGACCGAATTCGCTGCTCCGATCTCCGCCGACGCTGTCACCTGGACGCTCTCCCTCCACTCCTGCTTCAGAGACGACTTCGGTGGTTCGGGCATGCATCCCGGCGTGATGATGGTGAGCTGATTCGTGACCTGCTTGTGGCGACGCCTCCCCCCACCTGGCACAAACGTCGCGGCGGGCAGCTGAAAACTTGGACAGCAACGGTCAAGCAGGATCTGTCGTCAGTTTCCGGTCCATGCGTCTACGGCCTACGCCAGTGGAACCGTGAATGGATGGTGCTCTCGTGTGAACAGGCGCAAGATCGACGCGCCTGGACAGCTGTGATTCATGATGCAATCACCGTCAAAACTGATGCCGGCTCAACCCGCCCGAGGTGAATGCCGTTACAAGTACAAGTAAGTAAGTACTATGCCTACGTTAGTGGCTTATGACAGTCGTGAGACTGCTTCGGAGCGCCATTCTCTACATACTGTCTCCTACAGCACCTCATCAGCTGTCTAAAAGACACGTTGCGACAATGAAGACTGCAATTAAATTGGAGAAAAAAAGCTGCAAATTGCAGATACGCAAACACAAGTATAAACTAGTGACTCGGAGGCCAGACCAAAACTCGCAACTTGCCGCACAGTCTGCTGAGACTGGCCACGACGTTGATCTTCAATGGGTGACCATCACAGACCAAGAAACATCAGAAGCCGTAATGCTGTCACTTGAGATATGGAACTCACTTTGCCAGCAGGTACATCGACCTGCCTGCGCCGTACAAAGTCGTGTGTCATTACGTTGCGAGAAGGCAGATCAGGACCAAACCAAAAGTGGAAATGGCAAAGCAAGTGGACCCTACAATTAACCAACGGAAGAGGAGGCAGAGTTACTACGACCCTCTACCGGGGTTAAAAGCGCTTCACTATTTGCAGTGTATCACATTCCAGCTCCCTTGGCAGCTTATACGTGCATATCAATATGATATTTCCCCACTCTTCTTGATTGCTATTTCTAACCCCTTGCCAAATTTATGATTTCTGACAGTTAATTGGTCTATCTTCATTATAATTCACCCCCTTTGATTGCTTCATCGTAAGTCTGACAATGTACTCATGTAAGAGTTTGAAAGCCTACGACAGTATGCAAATTGATCCCATGCTTAAAAAGTGTTCTTCCTTGTGTATGCAGATACCTAGAGCGCGTACCTTTTCATTCATTTGGCACCAAAGCTGTTGGCCTAAAATGCAATGTGTACAAACGGTCCGGAACGAAGGCCTGAACACGAACATTTGGATCATGTTTTTAAAAACCAACGCATGTTTTTGATGAATGAATGCAGGTGTTTCACCGAGCTAGTCCAGTAACAAGTAAGTTCCGCTTTGCCAAGGGGCTCGCAACGCAAACCCTCAATGCTTTGTCGGATCCACTTCTTAAGCATGTTTTTGATTTAAACCTGAAAAAAATAATCCGGGAACAGTAAAGAATGATCGGGAAATTGAAGCTACCTATGCATCATCAGGTTAAGGGCTTTAAGATGTGTGACATGAATGGATGTGATAAAGGAATTTCTGCAATAAAAAAAAGGTTTCAATCACAAACAAAGAAGCCGAAAGAGAAAGCATTGTTGACCGGAATATTTATGGGTTCATGACTGGGGAAAGGTTTGCAATTAGAAAACGCACCCCACTGACTCTTGATTATTCAGTAGAAGATAATTGACCAACAGTCATGCCGAAACATGATTCAGGCCATCTTTCCCGACCCGTCGATAAATCTGATTTTTATTATGCTGACAAATAGGCGTATTATTTGCATCTTTACCAAACGAACAGTCATATGGCGACCTCAAGTGATCAGTGTTGAGCTAGATGGGGTGTGAATAGAACTTTGAAGAACTAGGATGTCATTGGGAATGACCGCGATTTTGGATAACATGGTTTCTGAATTTGTGTAGGTAAACTGAAAAAGTGGGGCCTTTTCTGTGGCATTTCTTACTTAATTCAGTTAATTTAATTGTGAAAAAACTCGTGGCTCTCGTGAAGCTAAACCCTTAAAATAATTATGCTAACCTAATAGTTATTCTGGGGAATTATAGATGATTTCTTGCGAAATCCTGCTTTTACAGTCAACGCGCCGTACGTCTAATGGTATGTTGGGCGTGTAAACACACCCAAGTGGGATTAAATTCATGGCTTACGGTGAAACTTGTAGCTCTATGGTAGGGCGCTGGCTGCGCAAAATCGTGAGTTTTGCACAATTTGGTCAACCTGCCAAACCTTACTAACAATGTCAGACTTACACAGCGTGGTTTGGCAAAGAGGCAAACACATTCGCAAAGAGGCAGACACTGTCTGCTGGATTTGCCGCACGAAAAAGGCCTCCTACGCCACTCTCAAAGCATTTTAAAAAATGACAAGAATTGAATTGCCAACATCCAACGCCCGATTTCTGTTGACTTTATTGCAGAATATTTCCATTCAAACCCACTACAATAGTACAAATGCAACGCAATAAAAATAAGTAAGGCTATTCACAGGCAGTCTCAAAAGCGCATGCTGGTAGGTATCGATCCAATTGCAACAACTTGCATAAAAACAAACAGAGTACTACTTGACACAGCCCCAAACGTTTATACAGGTGCATCTATGTGGTTTTCTCGCAGCAATGTGTTCGGCCGCTTCCGACATATCCTTAATGTATGACAGCGCATACCATATCGCAGGAATTGGTTTTGGTTAGGTTCTCGGATCACCTCGGCACCGACTATTAAAGGCTTTCTGATAGGCATTCCGCAGAAAAAGATCGCGGATATATCTGGCTGCACGTGCGTTTACGTCGAAATATCGGCAGTGGGCCAGGATTCATTTGAACAGCGCTCTCACACAGCTTCGTTTGTGAGCCATGGGATGACTGCTGTTAAAGTTGAGAAGCAGTGTAGGGTTCGTCGCCTTCATGCAAATCGTTGCTTCTATCCCGCCGTTGGAAGCCGCTGGACCACTCCATTAAATGAGGGTAGCTGCTGATCCTCCTCTTCTTCCCTCTTGAATCGTTTACCTCAGAAAATAAAGTTAAGAGGATAATGCAAATGCTGTTGCATGTTCCTTTTGGCGATATGAAGCGTTTCGTCAACGTACCGGTGCCAAAAGATGGCGGGATGTTCGACAAAAGCAATTTTTTCCAGTACTGGTAATACCAATTCTGTTTCTGAAGTGGATATTGGTGAACCGATCGGATTTCGCTTGACAGCACCGGTAAATAACGAGTGATTCATAATGTGCAACAACTGCAGTTGTCGAAAAATATAGACAAGGTTGCAGAAGTTACGGCTCGAAACCTTTTCTACAAGCTGATCATTTTTCTAAACAATTGAAGATAATATTCCCTATGTATGTCACCACAGTAACAAAAACCGCAGTATTTTGTAATGCAGGACCGTTATTAAAAGGGCTTGTGCGAGGTGGCGATAGTTCATGTATTGCCCAACTGTGCCCAAGGGTGAAGCTGTGTCCCTTTCAGTCATGTAAATCTTATCATTTAGAATTTACTAGTTAGGCTGGTAACATTTTTTGTTATAGTACATTATATTCATGTACCCTAATATGCTTGACAATATAAGCTGAAAACCAGTTGCTTTACTGCAGTATGGATATGAACAAAATTCAGGGGGGAGGATTGCTACCGTAAGACTCCACATTTGTTTGCTGTCTTTTCCGTTATTTTTCTGTTGGTAAGGGTTCCTTTTAGACAAAATTGAAGTATACTTTAGATACCTAAAGACTTATATGCTTCTATATTTCCTTAATATTTTCTTCATTCAACTTTCAAAAAGAGATTACCGCCTGCGCCTGATCTATAAATTAACGCGTTAATCTTTAATCAGCTGCTGTTTTCTTCTTTTCTTATTGGCGAATCTAACTGATATCATTGGTTCAAGGATACCGCTGTTCACCTCCAGGTCAATCATATAATTGTAGCAAATTCGCTGCATATATTTGTCAAGTTACAGTTTACCTGGTACCTGCATATCCTCATTTGCTATTTATTTTAGTACCGCGGTAAATTCAATTGTTTTTTTGGGCTGTTTCTACTTTCTTGCACTTTATATTTTAGAAACGGTGCATGTATGGTTGACAAACATTCCTTTTTTAAGCAATTTGGTCTAGTATTTACAATTTTCGTACGCTCTTTTTATCTGTGCCCCCCATATTAACCACAATTCTTTGCAAAAATTATAAGAAATCGAAAAAGCCCTCTCTTTCTTAAACTAACATGCAAAAGAGAGGTTTGCTAGATTTGGAGAAATTAGTTTGCGTACTGTACCTTGGTTATTTGAAAACCCAGTCTTCTCTATTACGGGACTGGCGGGATTTCAGGTTTGATGGGTGAGGAAAACTGGTGAATAGGACTTTTTAAGAATAATATCAGAAAAGAATGTGTCCCCTACCTAGCGACGGCGTTGGGTGCATAATCGAAAAAAGTGAAAACCCAATCGAAATCGAATTAAGTTCGACAAACCTGGAAATATCGACTTTTATTTTTCAGAACGAAACCCAGAAAAAGTGGACGTTTCTGAGAATTTCTTGTTATATAAAGTGTTTATTATGAAAAGTAGAAATCACCTGTTAAAAGTTTATTAGTGCTCAAATGCATAAATGTCCATGAGTATTTTTTTTATTTTAAAATTCTAAACTTTAGAGACTGGGTGCTGCAAAAAGCCTATTTTTATTGTGGCTGGTCTACTTGACGGCTTACATGAAGCAACCCGTGTATCACTTCTAACGCGCTGAGGGTAAATATTTGTAGGCATGGTTGCCGGGTGTTCGCTGACGTTGGCCGAGGTCACTAAAGTACGTTTTTCACTATCATCACCATCGTGTTGGAGAAGTAGGAAGCTATCCGCATGAACTATTGAAATGAAAACCCATAAATACGCCCAATGTAACGAACATAGTGGTTATTTTGCTCTTTCTTTCAAAAAGGCTACTTCTACTCATACAGGTACCCTTAATGTGAGCAGACAGCAGCTTGCAGAGCTGTTGCTTGCACACTTGTAAGGGCTCATCCCTACTTCGAAAAACTGGCCCATGAGAAATCAGCCTAGGTCATCTCAATTTGATTAAGGCAACATGCCTCGCGGAAAACGATGTGCATGCCAACTACATATGTTAACCTTGTAGGTCAGTCAGTCAGTCAGACGCTTAGGAGAGTTCACGTCGGAATGAGTACAGACGTCTGTGAAGGAAAGGACTGCCTAAAAAAAGCACATTTTTGCTTGTCTTTCTTTTGTGGCGGAGTCCTCAGTGTGCTTTAAATCGCTCAAATTCGTACGCAGCCACCTGTACACGAATCGTTGAGGGAACTTGCAAACATATTAAGTTAAGCTGTTGCCATCGTACCATTATCTTTTATTTATTAACCGATCCAATAGCTTTCAGACAACTTTATGACGACATTTATGGTCTGCATTAAATCAGCCGTAGAACAAAGTGGCTTTGAGTTTCTGAACGTATCATTTATTTGCGTAGCGTGCTTTGCTATAATATCATCCGCGAGAGCCAGAAAATCATCCTTATTGCGCATATTAATTGTTTTATTGAACACACCTCCAGAGGTAAGTAATACTAACGCTAGACTAACCGATAAAATCGATAAAATATCAAATGTTCAAACTTGTGGGCTCTTGGCCCTACTTACGTGTTGTTTAAATTTATCAATAACCAAGTTTGTTAAAACAAAATACAACACTTTGTTTCACACTTTCGGTTTTGATGCGTGCTAGCAACTATCTTGCTAATCACTCTCCACAGCTCAATTCTCTCCTCACCTGCCGCTGTCTATTTTGCCCTTCAACGACACCTCTCTGGTGATCACTCTCGGGCTCCAGGAGAATTCAGCGACAATTCGCAAACGAGTTTTCTCCCCATTTTGCAACTCACAGCCCAACGAACTTGGATCCAGTCCTCGCAGAGTTATCCTTTGGCAAGTCGACTACTTGACTACTGCCGACTAGGATCGTGAAGGATCTAAGTGAGTTGTATCATTTCTAATCTTCATCGTCAATCTCTTTACTGGACTTTACAACTTTTCCACTAGAATAGACTGGAAATCCCTTATTAGCAGTTAGTGTACCCTTGAAAGTTTTCATCGCGTATTTGCTAAGACGTTTTATATATTTGTAGCGATAAAGCCACTACAAACTAATCATAAGATCATTGCAGGTAAAAAAACATGTCTTGAAATTGAATGGGCAGCGGTATCAGCCCCGACCAGATATGATGAATTCTTATCATTAGTTTTCATTTTAAACTGCACGCAAATAATCAATAAACCAACCAATGGAAACAGCATACTTGATATTATTCTCACCAATGACATTTCGCCCTATGACGGCAAAATATTTGACTGTGATCATAAGGCAATAATATCAGTACGCCTTCTAAACACTTAACTAAGATCTTCGTTAAAGTTTCATTAACCGACAAAACTTAGCACCGAATCCACGAACAGTTGCATAAGTTTATCAGATTGGAGTTCATTTCTTCTAACAACATCGTCTATAGGATCTGCTAACCTTAAATACGCTATCCTGTTTTACTTGAAGATAGACTTATCAAAAACAAATTTTTCATTTATTATTTCCTTTATAAACGTATAAATCAACTTAAAAAGGCGCTGGTTCAAGCCATCGGCCTCCCATGGCCGACTGCACGC
>JAYGXS010000008.1:29822201-29845904 GCA_036362985.1 Ligula intestinalis
ACCTTAGAATCGCAGAGATTTTCGAATTAGCGTCTAAGATTCGTCTTACACGTGACAAACATAGGGAATCTTGCGCACTCAGCGAGTTAAACTCTGCAAAATCGATTGCCCAACTGTTCCGCAGTCGGTCCTCCGCTAAACGAGGTCACGAAATCCCCCCCTTACGGAATGAAAATAAAAACTTTGTGCAAGATGAGTCTGAGAAGGCTGAACTGTTCAATGCGTTCTTTGCAAACCACCTTACGACGGAATCTGAACCGGTCCCGTCGTTTCAGCCATGCTCAGTCAATACTATCAGTACCATATATTTTTTCATAGAAGTAATTCGTAAGCACATTATCCACCTAAAATCTTGCACTCCTCGGGAACTAAAAGCAATCAAAATTCACTTATCAAGAGAGTATTCAGCTTCCCCGGGTTGCTAAGTTATCTATTCTCAGCTTATCTTCTAAATAGTTTCTTTCCTGACTCATGGAAGACATCTATTATTATTCCAGTCTTCAAGTCAGGATCTCGTTCGGACGTAAATAACTACCGAGGTGTTCATAAAACCCCGGCCCTAGCCAAACGTCTGGAAAAGATCATTTTTAATCAAATTCTCGATTTTTGTGTAGAAAATAAACTATTAAGTGCCTCACAGCATGGATATCTACCTGGAAGATCATGCGAAACCTGCCACTTAGCATTCCTTAAACTGGTTTCTTCACTTCGTAATGAACAGCAATCAGTCATCGTGATTTACTTTGACCTTAGTAAAGCTTTTGACAAGGTGCCTCATAGGCGCCTTTTGGTGAAACTGGAAGCCCTAGGCATCAGGCCTTCCCTCCTCGATTTCATTGCCTCCTACCTGTCTAACCGCAGCCAGAAGGTCTTAGTAGGCAATAGCTACTCGATGCCTCAGCCGATCACGAGTGGTGTATTACGAGGCACGGTTTTAGGTCCCCTCCTTTTCATTCTTTACATAAATTAAATTTCAACAGTGCTAAATAATTCGGAAAATTTCATTTATGCTGATGGCCTTAAGTGTATTAACTCATTTTCTAAGGACACGGCCAGTACTTGCGTTGATAAAGTTAACGCAGACTTGCGTACTCTCTCAAGTTGCAGCGCAACATGGCAGAAGGAATTTTCTCCATCAAAATGTTGTTTCTTGAGTTTTGGTCCCGCAAGGCTTCCTGAACCCATTATCTTCCAAAATAGTCCACTCTTAGAAACATCTACGATAAAGGATTTGGGTCTTACTTACATGAATAAGCTTGCATTATCACCTCATGCAGATCGGATTTCTGCCAAGGCCGCACAGATATGTGGGTTTATATCGCATAATTTTTTCCTTCCAGAAATGGAGTTAAAAATACACCGCATGTTTGTTCTTCCTTTACTAGAATACTGCTGCCCGCTTTTTGGTCTCATGACCCAGCATGGCCGGTGTAAGATTGAAAAGGTTCAGCGAGTTTTCACTCGTAAAATATTTTCTGTTTCTGGGTCTGGTATGTGTTATACAGATAGATGTCAATTAGCAAACATGAAATTTTTTTGGATAAGAAAACTCGAAGCTGGTCTATGCTTTCTGTTTCGCGTTAACAATAGTCCTAATCTTCCACAAATTAACGCTCTCCTTCCAGTTGACCAACCTTACGCCACTCGTAACTCTTCCATGATAATTTTACCACCCCGTAGCTCCACATCTAACCGTTCTCGTTTTTTTACCTCCAAATATGCTTTTATTTGGAACAACCTTCCTCTCGAACTAAGACTATCTTCTACACTGTCGATTTTTAAAGGCAAATTATATAAGTATTTAAATTTAGAGGAAATAGAGTCGTTACTGTCTGTTTCCTTTCCAAACACGCAAGTTGTAGATTTTGAAAAGGGTCCTCCTGTCATTTGAAGCTCTTCCCAGGATACTAAAATTGTTTCTAAATATGTTAGCATTTCCCTCTGCAGAGTCAAGCATCACTTCCAAGGGCTGCGTATTCTTCTCCGTTTTTGCAACCTTCGCTGTGGTCTTCGCGATTGGCTCTGGAATCTGGTGGGTCGCAACTCGATGATGTTGCCTTGACTTCTACTGCCTTCTCCTGCCTTCCGGATGACCCCCTCCTAACTCAACGATCTATTATTTTTTCCCATGACCGTAAAAGTCCCGAACCCTGAACATCAGGTCCCTATCTAACCACGTCAAACCCTTTTACCTATTTAGGCAGTTTTTTCTCCTAAAGTTGTTTGGAACTCGGTGGCCCGCTGAACTCATCCACCGATCTAGGAGTTTTTTTTACTGCCGATAACAATTATTTTATAAGAGTTCACTGCTTATCATTATTACTTTTATTTTCACGATAGCACTAAGTTTGTGACAACAGGGCCTCTTGGGCCTTAAATATACAAATTATTATTATTTTTATGCATCACCCTTATCTGCGCATGTCTCGGACATCCTACGATTGTGCATGATTAAGAAATCTCGAGAGAATCCGAAATGTCAGGAAAATAAAACTTTTGAACCAGTTATCAATTCTTCCTTTGAAGTACTTACTGGAACTCGCATTATAACTTGTATCGTGGGTTAATCCTACGAATATGAAAACCCCTGGCCCTCAGGACTGTTGGGTTCCTTTCAAATAGGCTCTAGGCAAACAGATTCGTATATATACCCTGGTACTCATCAACGTGTATGCTTCCTTCTAAACTGACTTTTTGTTAATGCATGCATGTTTTGAAATAAAATATGATTTCATGTAAGCAGAGGTTAAAAAGCTGTTATTCTGCGAAGCGAAGTGTCACGAGGTGGTTTTATCATGTAAAAATGTACTCCGTAATGTGTTTTGATCACTGTGGACATTTCCACCTTGTCCACGTAGCCGTCAGCCTCCTCTTTGCTGGTGTTATTTTCAACCAACTTCGGAACACATTGACGATGTGGCTTTAGAACCACAGTCCCACTCTGGTGCAAAAATGTAGGTAAACGGTCTCTGTTATCACATGAACTTTAGTGCTGGAGATGCCACTGACAAAAAGATTTTGAACATGAATATCAATCCTGCAGTCAAGAAATGAACTCCAAAAAATATAAGCATCATAAGCAGGTAAATTGTTTTATGATGTTGCATTATATGCATCCCCCTGATGCATTACTATTTGACAAAATATCAATTAAAACGCTTACAAAAAATGACAGTGGCTTTCTATGGCACGTTGCCCTCAAAAAAATCATGTGAATGCAAATATGAGTGTGGCTTATGCTGGGCTAGGCTATCAAGACATGCGCTCACTGGATTGTAGTAAGGCTTTGGATTAGACGGAAGTTAGAATAAGGGAAGGAGAGTATTTGCCTCTTTAAGGTCATTATGCCAGACTTGGAAAATATGCAATCTGTGCAATCCTATATCCACTTCATTTAAAGTGTGTAATCTCAGTAATACTCGACCACTGAATGAGCAATATGGTTAACTTTTTCAGCTGATGGTGCTATTTCTTCAGATATGCCTTAATGGACTTTCAGTATATGCTGCTAAGTTTTAGCTACAGAGCCGCTCCTCACTATTGTCATCACGTTGGACGTATTTCATATCTTACTATATAACAATATACTATCTTCTTTGTATCCCTACTGTGAATAGTTGCCCATGGCGACGGACACCACATCGTCCGTGCATGCGTTAACAAATGGATAGCAAATATTCAAAGTTCACGAAACTTGCTGTCTCAGGAGTAACTGAAGAATTTATTGAATTCGAGGAAGTTACTGCCACTACTTAACAGAAAGCAGAATGAACAAGCGCGTTGGGTTCCACCAGGCACCAGAGTAATCAGCATCCATGGCTTGTTTTGAAATCTGACTCTTGACGTGCTACAGTCTTTGATGCAAACGTTTGAATACCATTGAAACTGCACCATTCTCCATGTCATTAAGGCAACAAAAATGGCACACACAGCACCCTCTCACTCACAGTGTGGTTGCCAGGTTGGTCGACTAATCGGATGTTACTTTATCATCTGTGCATTATGTGCATTTCCTTTGATTCACGCAATTTATGTTTTAACAAATTCGAATAACAATTACTTTAGCATTGCACAATGGCGACATTTGCAACGGATTTTTATCCTTGCATTTCTGATAATTTATGATTTGCATTAAATCCTCTTATGCTAATGGCAAGCCTACGTTATTCGACAACTAATGTGCATGCCAAATTGACAGCTGTCAGTGTGTATGAAACGTGACATGGTTAATTTTCGCTGATACTCTAAACGCTGATACTCTTCACTCGTATAAACGTCTACTGCTCTTTGACAGGTAGAATAATTTAGGCACAACATCTGGCAATTTACCACACGTGCAACCGGTCTTCAGTTTGCAATTTTTATTTATTTATTTATGTTAGTAAATAAGATCAGTTATAAAAGTGTGTTTGCAATCGGCTCTTCAATTTTTGTCACGAAGCCAACAACACTTGCACCAAGTCTCTGGTTTTCTGTCGATAACAACATAAATATTGATGAGCACATCATGTAGCATTCAAGTTATTTATCCACACTATTCGTCGACAAATGTGACAAAGTTTTTTTATGCCATGTGAATGTCAGTTTAAGAGCATTCAGCGAAAAAAAATAAAGTTATATCCCCAAATATTTTTTTAACTGTTCGAATTAATAAAACTACAATAAACGCAAGCTTTCAATAACTTGAATGGTGTATACATTTTTTGGGACACACTGCTTATTTGTGATCGGCAAGGATTTCACTGCAGGCGAACATGCGAATCCCAGTAACTGAGAAGAAGACGACTTGCTCGCTGGGAAATTTATTGTATTCGCCTGAAGTTTCGATATCTTTTGCCGATTCATCATCAAGGGCAAAGTTAGAGAGCAATTGCAGACTGGGAAGCACTTGCACAGGGGTAAGCAGTATTTATAGGATATATAAATAACTGTAAACTTAAGATGACAATTAACCGTAATTTCCTTGTTCTGTGTCGATGGTCTGTTGACCGGCAAGTGGACTCTGACTTGCTGACCTCTCGTTACGCGTGGTGGACTCGGACGTGATGATTGCCCGGTCATCTGCCCCTCCGATACTGGTATAGGATGAGGCGGTGACTTGCCTGTTCTACAAGTAACGACTTTCTTTATCCAAATTGGATCTCAGCACCGAATGTGGATTGGGAAAACCGTTGCGCTTTATGATGGATTGAAGGCCCGTGAACTATAGATCAAATAATTCTAGGCTCACCCGATCGTCACTTCTTGCGAGAATTTTGGCACCAACAGGCCCTAAAATTGCACGCACACGCCAAAAACGCAAATTGTGAAATTGAGTTGACCCAATTGTGAAAAAAAGTTGTGTCGCTCGGCAAGATTTGAACCCGCAAAGGAGAGAGGCCTTTTGCGCAAGCCAGCGCTCTACCCACTTATGCTACGGATGTCGCGCTTCACCCCCGTGCAGTCTGCACCCTCAGCATACGCATATGACCTCCCCACGCGACACTCACGACGGCTTTGGATCACCCCTATCCACGATGTCGGCTATGCGCTTAACCTTGTTTCATAAGGAGAAAAATGGGGTCCCTTGAGCTAAAAGAATTAAAACCAATTATGTTTCCGGCAGTGAAAATGATGTTTGCCTACCGCTTGATGCAGGACACAAACGTTTTGATTGTAGGCTATTTAGGAAGCCTACTTTACTCGCTGGACCTTGGCAATTTCAAAATTATAAAGTTGGTTTGGTAGATTAAGTTAATTTAGTTTAGTTGGCCGAAATGTGAAAAAGCAATCGCGGCATTTAGTTTGATTCGAACCCGCATAGGACATAGGCCATTTACGCAAGCCAACGCTATACCCACTTGAGCTAGGAATGTCGCTCTTCAACCCGTGAGTTTAATAACACATGGATCGAGTGGGTAGAGCGTTGGTTTGTAGGCCTAACAGGCCTAAAATAGCACGCACATGCCATGAACGCAGCAGTAATGCGGCTGCAATGTGTACCATCCAGCAGGCTAGCTGCGTCCGGTCTTTATGTGTGTATATTCTCCGACAGTGTGTCGTGATGACCGTCTGTGTGAACTGATTCAGGCAAGAAGGCAACTGTTTAGCAGAATAGGCAGTTGTGTTTTCACGGATGTTTAACCTGAGCTTTCCAAGCAGCACCAAGGATCGAAATAACCACGCTACAACCAACAGTATATTATTTATCACGAAAACGTATATTTGAGATTATGCCGATTAAGGCGGAAAAGCAGGTCCCAGCACCAACGCAAAACAGCAAGCCATGGCGCATATATGCAGCATGATTGCCCTACGGTACTTAAACGGCATGCATAATGTGCTGAGGTGTTTGACTGGCTCGTGTCCTTTTGTTAGAACCACAGAAAACACAAGGCAGTTTGTTGTTCGCCTCCTCTGATCCTGAAGAAGACCCTGATGCCGATTCCGAAAGGGCAATAACTGAGCATCCCATTCACCGCAGTTAACGTCATCAGAATTAAGCAGACTTTTCACGTCGGGCAAGGCAATACCTTCAACGCTGGATATAGTATTAGAGACTACATTTTGTAAACTGACTGACCATATAGTCATGATTTTTGAGATTCCAAAAATGTTTGGACATTTAAAAGAAAGTGCCATCAAACTGGCAAAATATATAAGATAGAACAGCGAATAGACGCTAATAAAAACGCAAAGAAAATTAGACACTTATTCTCGGGGGCTGTATCTTCAGAGTTATTTCACGCAAGAAGTATGCGGCTAAGCAGAAAAGGCAGGCGCGTTTTTTATGATATAAGGAGGAATTAACATCTTGTACATATCAAACGATGTTGCAGCAGGACCGACGCTCGAAATACCTGCACTAAAGTGAAAAGTGCATTTTTTGCGGCAAAGAAATAGATTTGTGGATTGTACCGATTAACGCGGGACAGCAGGTAACAACGCACACACAAAAACGGCAAGTCCTGCAGCAAAGCAGACAGTATGATTTCCAATACCCCACTGGTGATGATAACAGAGGATAGACAGGAAAGGCAGTCTTCCAGCTGTGAACTGTTTGACTGGCACGTATCAATTTTACTGGAACCGCACTGGGAAAAACGCTGATTATTTGTCTCCTCCACATATCCTGACCAAGAACCAGAGTCAGACCCCAAAGAGTCAGAACCCGAATAGTCAGAGCGTGAGTCCAACGATGCCGATGAGTGTGATTCAGAATCATCCCAGCCATTTTCAGCATCAGTAGAATTAACCACAGTGCTCGATATATTATTGCAGAAGAGGTGAAGTAGACTGGTTGGCCATACACAAATGACCGTCCTCCAAATGCTGCGTATAGGAGCCAAAGGTTCATCGAAACAATTCAACAGGTCAAAGATGTCAGCAGCAGTCAACATGTTTGCAAGCAGCAAGGTCGGGAGCACACCGCTCTTAAGTGCAAAGTTGGGCAGAATCCAGCAAGCAAAAGTAACGCTCAGGATAACATATAAGTCTGCGAGGCGACATTGCACTTTCATTGAGGGATAGAAGTCAGTCACATTCTAAATGGAGTGACATTGGAGAGACAATTTTAAGTATTCATGCAAGAACCAATCAATAACGTACTGCAGGTAACGAAAAATATGCTGCTTATGCTAAAACGTTTAGGCATCAAGGAACAGAATTCCACGTGTTGGTAGTCGATGCCATCGTGCAGTAGAAGGACATATAAAGAAGAATGATGATAGGGTGGTGCCCGTACTGCAGTTTTTTACGCTAATACCCGGGACGCCATGATTTCTGCTTAAATTTCGGAAATGTACACTGTGACACGAAAGGACATATTTCAACCACAATAACACCTAGGCCATGCAAACACATTGGTGCAGTAAAACCAAGTAAAACTTACTTCAAAGCGACACATATTTTTCACCTTATATAAAAGAAACAGCATTGACGATTAAATTAGCTTAATGCACTAAAATTATATGAAGCTCACTGTGTGTGGTTAACATACTAAGTTTTAACTTATGCCAAGGATAACTTAACTCCTAATAGGCAATACGCGCAAAAGTCATGGTGTATTAGTTCAAAATAATTCAATGAAAAAGCATTATGCGCAAGCATGTGTGGTTCAGGAAGTTAAGAAGCTACGATGAACAGACCTGCCGTAGGACGGTCGGAAGCAGTCACCATTTTTTTTTTGAGTATTTCCATAAATGTAGTTACAGTAGGGCTAGTGCTGCAAGGAACGTTCCGCAATTGTAAAAGGCCAGTAACCAATCACAAACCAACATAGAGAAGAATACCAATTCTGTGAGGAGCTTTTAAATGACCGCTGCGAAACAATTAGTTCCCGAAAAATGGTTACTTAAATAGTTTATTTTTTACTAATTTTGACTGCCTTTATAAATTCAATATATTTTGTGGATAGCATGCACAACTTAAATCATCTATCGTACGTGAGTGATAGGACATAACGCCTTCATCGAATTGCATTCTTAAAATAAGGGCTTTATTCACTTAAACATACTGTAATTGTAAGTCTCTGATGCATTAGCATGACTAATGTCTATTGTGAAACTCCATTAGAGCAATACAACGACATTCTTAAACCATAGGCAGGAGCGTAATGTTTATCTTAAAGCAAAAGATCATGGCGTTTAGTATGTAACATTTGAATTCATAACCATTTGGCAATTTAGAAATAAAAGATTTTTTTCAGTATATTATTTTGAAAATGCTTAATTTGCTTGCAAATAAGTATATGAAACGCTTTTTTGTGTACATTCTCTCCAAAAATATATATTTCAATTAACAAAGGCAATAAAAATCAATGATAAAATCCTAAGCTTCTGAATTAGATATTTTTACAGAATTGTTTTTTTCGAGGCAGTCAAAATGAAGCTTATCACATGGTTGACATCGTAGCGTGACTGAAAATACTTGATTTTGGACTGCATGGTAAACAATATCGCAATCCTACTCAATGTTCTTTTGCGATTGCTTACCCGTATTTTACAAACTGAGGAACGTTGCATGCAGCATTCGCAAAACTTGAGTCTATATCCCATCCGACTGACTGCATTTTGATTTTAATTCGACTTTTCTTTATTGTTCTTTCACACTATCTTAAGTGCAATGGCACCAAAGTTTGTATATTGCGTCACAAAAGCATATCAGGATGATGCATTCTTCGAAACAAGATTCCGTTTTCTTTACGCAATAAGGCATAACATTTATGAAAAAGAAAACACTGTTATAGTCAGTAGGGTAGATAAAGCTTAATACATGCAGCCACGCCGTTCATATCGCATACCATAGGAAAGGGCGTCATAATTGCTCAGCGTCCCACGCCCACGTGCAGCCGAGTCATTAAACAGAGGGACCAATTAAATGTCAGTGTGTAGTCGGGTATTAAGTAACGTTAACCGTGCCTAATCTGTCCTTGATCTGACAATGGACACAATTGACACACGCTCAGTTCGCATATACAGGAATGCCATCTAGGTGCTGGACGATGCGACAAATTATCACATGTGGCTGCATGCACCTACGAGACAGGTGACAACATTTACTTCGCTGCATTATTGTAATCTTGTGGCAAGTAACACTAGCACCTTTACCGCAATCAAACTAACAATAATTGCGCCTTCTGGTCTGCCTTTGATCACAACCGTAAGCCCTGAAGATCCTCCGCTGAAAGGAAAGCTGCATTCCTTTTTTCATTGCTCTCTCATTCGTGCTCTTGATCTGTCGCCTCGTTCTGACGCCGTTCCTTTCGCTCTCTTTCTCTCTTTCTTACTCTTCTCTCTATTTTTCCACCATTGGCCCCTCTCTCTCCTGCGTTCGCTCTCTCTCTCTCTCTCGGTTTTCCTTCGTTTCTCGCTTCCGACTCTCTCTCTCTCTCTGCCTTTCACTCCCCGTCTGTCTTCGTTTTTTCTTCTTCTGCCTCTTCTTCTTATTTGCGTCCCCACAATGACAAGGTTCAACAACTTGTCTATCTCTTTCAATTTCAGCCCTGCTCCTGGACGTCAAACGGCAGCGAAACATGGGTACTGACTTTCCCTCGATGACCTAATGGTTGCCTAGTGTCATAATGGCGTTTGCCTGGGTTTCTTGCAGGACTGCACTCACACTTTTGAGATCCAAACTCTGCATGCATATGCAATGTCAGACTTCAGCAAACCATGGTCTATGCGGCTTGGTAGGCGCTAGCATTTTCTCTCAGTTCTGATTTCCTGTTGGTGTATGCGATCGCTCTCCCAGGGTTTTTAAGTTAACACCTCAGGTGTGCGAGCAGCTAGGCCGTCGCTTGACGGTGGGAATGGTGTGAACGCACCTCAGCGCGCTTCCTCACTATAACCAATCAGATTCGCTTTAATCTATTACGTTGCGCTAAAAGTCGTAGCTTATAGAGGTTGCCAACTCAGGTGAAAACTCGTGCGACCTGCGCCTTTGCTCTTCCTGTACACATGTGCTCATATGTGCGTACGCAAAAATATGAAAGACTAAGCGTTGGGCTAAAAATTGCCGCTTATTACTTGGGCCTTTACGATGGCTTCGTACATGCACGAGTCTACCGAACGAGTTAAATGACTCAAGTGCGGGCATTTTGAGTGACTATCGCGCCAGCCGTTTTCAACCTTCATAATTATCGGCCGTTTCCGATTTTGTCTTTAAACTGGAAATGGAAGTGGGAGTGGCGAGCAAGTGGACAGATTATTCGAAAGTCTGCCTTAAGTCATGTTTTAGTCGTGGTAGTTCACTGCGCAGTCTTCTTGCAACTGTCCCAGGTTGTTTTAGTGTCTGCTTCGTCTTGCTCTAACCGCTTCTGCGGCTTATTGGAGTAGGTGGTGCCTATTGTCAAAATTACCGGGGATTTGTTGGATTTTTTTAAGTAGTTGGCATCATTTTCGCTAAAAATGGCAAAATGTCAACGCTGAAGCTTAAGGAAGCTGCATGTAACACTTAATTTTATCGTTTGGGAAGTGTATCTTACTTAGGTATGGACATTAACACTGAATTATTAAAGACGAATCAAGGGCATTACTGCATGTAGGCTACTTGCTTACACATATTTTGTTATTATGGAGGGCAGGAATGCACGCGTATAAAAATTGTTAGAAATATTGTTAATTAACAACCCTGAGAAATATTGTTGGTAATTATTTTCCAAACGGTTACGCAACCCAGGAAATTGCGCCAAATAAAAAGAAAAAGAAAGAAAATAACGATATTTGGAACTTACTTGGGAGCATAATTTATCAGACGAGATGTTAGGTAGATAAATGAATACATCTTCCTATGTTACGGCACCCGTGGGAATTGGCATTTTTTGGGTGGGGAAATGTGATAGAAAAGGCAGGGGTCTTATTGAAATGTTTCTAGACAAAATGTTCCATGCATTTAACTAAGTTGCTGCGTCGGCTTAACAGTGACCGCGTATAACACATTAATCGAAAAACCAAAAACGTACAAATTGCAACGTTTTGCTACTGGACGCAAGTTAACTGTATTACCTAAGTTCCATGACTCATTCCTAACCTGATCCGAAACCAACACGAATCAAGGGAAATGTTTTTGTAGCGTCCTATCGGTAATAATTTGGCGGCAAGATAGCCGACGATGTGAACCCGACAGCGTTAAAGCAAACAATTTTATGTTAATAAGGTGCATTTATTTAAATATGACAGTACTGTCGAAACCCAGCGACTGTGCTATTTCATATAACAATCCGTTGCACTTGTTCTATTGCTCAGCCATATGGTGACCGATATGGAGTTATGCACGAAATTTTAAATGATTTTGTTCGAAATCATCGTTTAACATATATCTTGCAAGTTTTTTTGTAGAATAAGAGAAGTAACCCGCCAGCCAATGCTTACTTCCTTAGCTAGTATATGTTGATTTTGCAATTGACGCCTTTTTTTAAAAAAAACAGTAGAGAAAGCATTTTTAGCAGCCTCGCCAAACTTTTCAGGCTTCAAGTAAAAGGGACTTCTGCAATGCGGCAAGTCACAACATCTAAGCAAATTAAAAGTTCGCTTATTCAAATAAAAATTCATTGCCATTTAAGTATCTTCTTAAATAATTCGTTAGTAAGGAAAAAACAGTCTTCCAGCAATACTCTTGAACATAATTTGCTAATCTTTATAGGTAGCAGTGAGAAGTTTAGTGCTAAATAAAAAGCCGGATTTATAATAAGAAAGCATTTTCTTCAAGCATATTTCGGGTAAAAATAAGAGGCAAGGTTCTTTGGGTAATAGCATTTATACAATCCGCAGGGAACAGATGTTCTGCTTATACACTAGTTACCAGTTTTAATTTCTGCATTATTGATCGCAGAGATTACACCTGACCGTCATAAGGGATTGCAATTCGGTTTTCCTTTTGTTTCGTTGGCCACATCAAGTAACAAGTGCTGGCTTTATTTACATTACGTGCACAACATATATTGGATAACATACAATAAGTTAAAATTTACCTTTTGTCTGTAATAGCACAAAAACGTCTGCAAATAAAACAACAGTTTTTTGTTGAGTTCGGAACTATTAAAATAACATGTTTGCTAAAGTGATTATTCCGAATAAATTTTAATATATAGTTTTAGAAAAGAATGACTACGTAACTTCTTTTCTGCGATTACACGTATGGTTGTGTTTACTTGCAGAAGTATTCACCAGCTTGCAGGGAAAAAGCATTCAGGTTTTTATAAGTCAGTTCCAGGCATGCGATATCATGCGATATACAATAGCTGCTCTTACCCGTGGCTGGTGATAAACGGCATTAGACAAAATGATATAATCCGCATTTGAGTTGTTTTCATCTTGGTTATTAAATCGACCTGAGTTGCAAAATGCTGCCTAGTAAAAACGTCTTCATTTCAATATACAAAGGTGAGGTGTCTCTTTATATGCTGCTATGGCAGTAAGTAACAATAAACGTAATATGACATATGGAATTGGAGAACAATTGAAAAAGCTATGTTGTGAAGTACGGATAAATTAGGTGAGGAAAGTCGTTTGGTGGCTGAATATTTAACAACAAATGGCAAATTATGACCCGTAACTTCTGCCCAGTTTCTTTGTTGCATGTTTGACAAAAAATGTTAAGTAAAATAATATTGTCATGTTAATGCACCAACATGTTTGACAGTATATGTTTTAATTTTTCTTTCAATTTGATTGTTGCTGGCTTTATTCAAACGCATGTATATGTCGTATAAAACGCAGTATTTCGAATGTAAACCTTTTGTTCTGGGTAAATTCGACCCAGCCCTCTGGCCTGTATCTACAACGAAGGCCATAGCAGCAACAATAATCTAATTATTGAATAAATTTGTAGGGCATGCTGCAATAAAAATAACTAACCCAAAAATTATTCTGGTCAAGGCGCTCCTAGAAATAAAAAAAACATCCGCAATAAACTCATTTGCAAAGTATTGTCATTATAATTACATTTCGTCCATGTTAATATCTAGGCACAACAATATAAAAATCGAGACGCAGGTAATAAGTAAATGGCTAGCAAAATATCAGGATGTGCTTTTTCAAAATCAATTAAGGTTGTTCCTCAAAAGCAATTGCGCTTTGCTCAGGTTATCTGCGGAATCTCATGAGTATGCATTTCCGCCTGTGCTTTGGTTAGGCAAATTGCATTTTATAGCGCTCGACTATAACAGTGATCTGCAAAATAATCATTTCTGGCTACCGCTGGGTATTTTAAAGTTAAAAATGCAAATGATGACTGATATATGCAAGGTATTTTGCCCCAATTTGACGCATACAGTTCAAATCCTGCTAAATGAGATCCAATCCAACCTACTGTATGTTTAATAGGACAGTCAACAGTCGACTTCACCTGTCCGCAAAATCTGCTAAGCATTTTACAGGATGACGAAACCAACAAATATTTTCTTTTTGGTCCATTTGTTCTTAAATCAATGTGAACAACGCGGTTTAAACAAGATGTCAATTGCATCAGCCATCTGATGTCGCAAGATCTTTTCACCGTACATTGAGTAAAAAAGGCAACCAAAATCCACCATTTTCACCAATGAAGATAATTCTAAATATAAACAAAGGATTCTTTTCGCACACTTTTGCTGTCAGCATTTAGATTAGTTAAATAATGCTTGAAGATAATTTAAGTTATGTCATTCGCAATAAAATAACATATATTCCAGGTGTATGAGCCTGTATGAATCATATGTAGTTCAAGATAATATGCCGGAGGGTGAGGCTTGGTCAGAACGCGATCACAGTGATAGCACGCACAGGCGGATTGGACAAACACGATGGCTGTATAATGATTTGACGAACTGAGTTAAACATATTTAACTTGGTCCGGAGTACTGAGGGTATACCGCATCGGACACATAATACCTATACACCACATTAAAGCTTAAGTTGTGGTGACTTCTGCAAAAAATATTCCGAAATTTAAATAAGACCGTTCAGCAATCGCAACACAACATTCAGCAGGGTTTCAATACCATTTATCGAACTGTCTGATTTTGATTATTTTCAGTCGCTCTATGGTGCTGCCTCTGTGGTGAGCTTCTTTTTGACCACCTCGAAGAATTTGATTCTGTAAAAAGGGCTTCCTTAATTATATATATTTTTCCATTGATTTTGTCTGCCTTTATATTGAAAGGGACGTATGTGCAAAAATGTTTATTGCACACATTTGGTAGCAAATTAAGCCTTTTTCAAATTGAATTTTTAAAATAAATGTTTACTTGTCTAGTTAACAGTATTTAAATTGCGGAATGATTTTGAAATCTTAAAACTGCTAGAACTTCATTCAATTTATAAAAACTGATTGCTGCGATCATCCTGTTTATGGAAATGTACGTTTGTGCCTACGGTTTAAGGGAGCGGTTGTATATCTTTCATTTAATTTCGTGATATACTTGGATCTCGCTGTATATGTCGGATCATTATTAATACAATTCCGGCTAAAACTTTATATCAATCAACACAACAGAATCATAATAAGGTTCAAAATTAGACATTCTTTAACTAAAGCACGTCCTTTATTAAAGGATACGATTCGAAAAAGTCGCAATTTGTTATAACAAAAACGAGATGATTTTTTTTCACGCAAAATTTAAATGACGTATATTGAATTTGCAAAAACAGCTGAAATCAGTGAAAAAACTTCAAAGTATTTAAGTAGCCCCCTTAACGGAATCAAATCTCCCGTAGCGGTTTGACGAAGGCTTATCACAGAGTCGGCATCCTAGCGTGACTGAAATTAATTGAAATAACACTGCATAGTGAACAGTATTGCAATGTTTATTGATATTGTTTTGTGATTGATAACCCATTTTTTTTAAATCGCCAATTTTTTCTTGCAGCACTTAACCATACTCGATATGTAAAATTACATTTAAGGAAAAATAGACGTCAGTCTCTTTCTTAAGTCTTCTGTTTTGTCTAGGCGCAGGATGATAAAAGTGCCGTCCACATTCGCATCTATGAAAAACCCACGTTTTTTGTTCTTGCAGGACTGCTTATGCCCGAGATTCTGGAGCACATTGGGGTTCCCTAGATTTTCCGTTAACCCGGCCGAGAATGTGAAATACATGGTCAGTAACTAGTTTGGTATATCCATCATGTGCTTTTTATGTTCCTTGTACGTTTCTTCCAGTAAATAATTCATAACTTCGACTAGTCCATGGTCATGTTTGCCCATTCTTTGTCCGTTGTGGCAATCACATTATGATCGTCTCTATATAATACCTTGATATCCTGTAATACGGTGAAGGTGGTTTGGCGCGTCATGCGAGAAATAATGAGCGATATGTCTTGATGGTGATTTGTGTTCTTGTGGACTTCAGCAGTCTGTGCATTTGAGAGTTTCCCTTCCAGTTTTGCATCAAAACAGCTGACTGCACTTAAGTCATCAACCAGCTATGCAGACTACTGCATTTTTCCGTCTTGACGTTGGCCTTGCAGGCTATGTCCTCGCTTTTGATGCATCTGGCGTAGTTTCTCAGACGAATAAGGCATTCCTTAATGACACTTTGCAATAAGCACCTGCTACAGGTCTTAGCAACTGTTTGACTTAATTCAGTTCTAGTCAGTGGCATCACTCATTCACTCTGTGGCTTAATGTCGGACCCCAAACGGTAGTTTAAAAAAACTCACTGTTCATATGTAGATGTTTTATAAAGGAAAGTAATTCCCCAGTACCGTGACCGACAAACCACTTTGCGCCTGCATTTATAATGGAAACGGGCAAAAATTCTGACATCAGATGGTCAAATGAAATAATTAATCATAAAAGACGTCAAAATAGCGCCCGACAAAATATGCGTATTACTTGACGTAGTATCTTTATTCACAGGTTTTCGTAAATAATATGACAAGAATCTCGGTAACGAAGTAGTGGAGGAAAAGGTTCCAGGAAGAAGAAAAACCTCTAATAGGGAAGCATGTAATGGATATACCGTAGTACCGCTTCATAACGTTGATCATATTTTAGGGTCAGGTTTTCGAAAAAATCTTAAAAACTCCAATGAACTCCTCAATTTATTGCAGAAGGGGCCCTGGAAGAACAAGAAACTGGAGTTTTTTAGTCAGACAAACCTAACATAGGGGTGCGTTCCGTGGACGAATCTTTTGTAATCCTGCACTGACACGCGGAGGACGTTTGGAGAAAAATGTACTCTATCTTCGCTGCAATTCGATTAACCAAGGTTTAAAAAATAAACAAAAAAAATCCTTTTAGGTATGTAGAGCTGTTGAGGCTGGTAGGTGTATCGCCACAAGCAAGGTGTTACGAGAAACGACGAATGCGGAGAAACTCCTTCACTACAAAAGTAAGCACCCGCTGTTGCATATACACATTTGCGTCCGAACATTGTTCATATGCATAAACACCTATTGCAGCACGCAGGCCGATAAACAACAGGACCTATGGCAGCGTTCCTTTCCTATGCCTACCCCGAGAGCATCATTAACAACGGTTTGCATTCGACTGCTAGTTATTGTTTGTCCAGCCTCGCATGGAAGCGTTTACCCAATTACCAACATAAATTACACAGCAATGTTGTCGGCGTATGCTGTGGATCACTGCTGATCGTTGCGTTATTAGTAGCGGGTGCTTGGGGTGCATTATCTTTGGCGGATAATTGAATCCAGTTAATGCGTTTTCCCAATTCCAAGAGGATTCGAAATTCAAGGTGCCATCTCAGAAATATTATTCATATCGAGTTGTTTGCCTCCTGTTTTATTCCATTATGATGACTTCAGCGCATTTTGAACTCGCTGGGACAAAATTCTGCCGAAATGGTGTTTTTTTCGCAATGCGGTGCTTTCTTTCATATTGCAAGATATACTAAGTAATGAATTGTGGCACTTCGTTTGCCCGCTAAACAGTCATCGTGACTTGCGAATCCACGAAAAACAACTGGTTTTTGCTTGCTTCCTCCATCGTCAATTGTTTGTCGGGGAATATAGAGTCCAGTAATGTCTTAACGTCCTGAACTTTGTTTTTTGTCAATAATCAAATTGGCCCAGAATGTTTGATAGTATGATCGGAAGACCTGTTGGTCGAGTCTCCACATGACTGACTCGGGAAATTACCCTGAGAGGCTTGTTAACTCGATTGCTGAAGGTGAAGACAAGAGGAGCTCTTGCATACCTTTCTTCACTTGTGCTAATCCATAGAGTATTGCTAAAGCTGCATTAAAAAATCCGCAATTTGAAAAAAGCACCATAAATCAATCGCAAAAAAATTGATTAGGGTTGGAATACTGTTAATAATGCAGTCCAATTTTAATTAGGACTGATGCCTACACTGTGATGTGCAAATTTTTGGGCACTGCCAATAAGAAGATTCTGCAACGATGTGTACTTTAATTGTATGTAATTTTATCAATGATTTTGAATGGTTTTAATCATTTTAAGATATTTAATTTAAAGCATGAACGAAAAAATCTGATTTTACGTATTTGGAAGTAAATAACGCCTGGTTTAGTTTTTTTTCTGGCACCCTGTGCACGTTCATTTATCGGTTCTGATCAATAATACGAGGCAATTGGCGTTTTATTAGATAGATTAAATGACCACGGTGTTTCATGGGTCTCATTAACATAAATGGTCAGGACTCCTTTTTAGGTCTCAAAGTGATTAAAAAGTCACAACGCGCTCGCTGACGTTTTGCTTCATAAGACCAACTAGTCAACAGTAGCTCTTTTAATTGCTTATTGGAAAAGTAGTTTGATACAAGCTTGCCTGTTTTTCCTACAAACACTGTATGTTGCCTGTATACATATTTTAGGAGGAATATTAAATTCTGTGAAAATAAACTGTCAGTTGCATCGGGGGAAAATTAGCAGCTTTTTTAAGAAGCAGTTACCCCCTTTATTCTCGCACACGCAAGAAGCCAAAATAAGCTGAACATTCTGCGAATTAACTTACAGTATATTTGTTGACATCACACTACATTTAAAAAGAAAATACAAAAAAATATTGTCAGTAAGACACCTTCACATTTTATTTGCAGTTTTTAGCTATAAATTACATTGCAAAGCTTTAGAAATATAAAAATTGCATGTTTTATGTCTTTGCGCACTGTATTGAAAACTGCACAATGTGTACAACAAAAGGCAGTGTATTTCGTTCATTAATGAATCACAAAAGATTGCATGTTTGTCTTTCACCTACGTACTACAGTAGATGTTGATATCATTGAGAGCGGCTGCACATTTTTTCAGCTAAGGTTCTAATATTGTTCGATTTTAAATCGATATCATGGAAAATGCAGATATAGAAAGTACAAAACAGCAATATCCTATTATATTAAAAATGCATTTTGTCGAATATATGAGTTCAGAACACACTATTTAATGAGATCGTATTTCCAAATATTCAAAAATATTTGTGACCGCATAATACGTAATGGCAGGCTTGATGCAGAGCTTCGAAATATTGGAAGGTGTCGATGAAGCTGTAGCTGATGCCTGAACAGTCAGTACGCTTGAACCCTTTGCAACACGGTTAAGTAATATTATGCTTATGGAATGTAATGCGTCGACCTCCATCAATTTTGCAAAAGGAAATTTCCGCCAGCATGCCCGTTTTCCGACAAAACTTCGAACGTGCCAGGGCAGAAACTGCCTTGAAATTTTGTCAAGTTAATAGCTATTAAATGCAGCAATTGAAACAAGCACTTCATTTGAGTAGCTGGAAAGTCGTTTACGCTGACAATGTAAGTGATTCTTGTGGACCTTTCAAAAACAGATTCCACAAGCTACTGTTATATGCATGAGCAGTAACTCATTTGTTCATTGTTTAAGATAGACACATCTTGGAGGAGGAATGCTCTAAGCCATTCCATACACTATTTTGAAGTCAGTTACAGTTATAAAAAAACAGGATAGGCTAAGTAAACAAACTGTGCCACTAAGGCGAAATTTTGAACGTGTGAATATCCTATAACACAAGCAGGTGACTAACAATTTCTCTCAGTTCTTCCTCTTTGTCATGGCAAATCGCTTACGTTCTTTACACCACTGAACATTTTGTGATGTGTTTCACTGTCGCAGATAGCTTCATCAAAGTAAGATTTAAGATGAGCAGCTTTTTGTGATAAAATCGATTTTAATACGGCCAATACTATCCCGCCCAAGATGTTTACTTACTAAGCTTCTGAAATGGTCGTACTTTTCACGTATGATAACGTATTGTTTGTCTGCCCTTATAAAGGAAAAGCAGATCAATTGCTGGAAGTTGACTGAGTGTGCGAATTTGCAACTTTATCACTGTCAGTTCCGGTCGTTCCAATGCCATGGGAAAAATCCTTAGAAAGTCACCGAGTAGAGCTGCTTCCTGTTTCGCGCAAAAACTACTTTCTGCCTCACGAATATGTTACCCTTATGTGAACATAAACAAAAGCAACTCACCTACACTGCCTTAAAAAATGCTTCGATACATGCATTTGTATAGATGGCTAAAAAACCTCGGGCGCTGAAAGAACTCATGGTTAACTCGGGCAAGTGGTGTCGCACACATTAATTTTTGGGTGCAGCATGGTTTCTAATTTTATCGAATAATGTGTCAAAAAAGGATACTGTGATATCCAATCTTATCTGGTTACAAACACCAGGTGAACCATTTTTAAATACAGAAGAGTGCGTGATATGCATCATTGCACTTATTTATTTAGTGAAAACAATGAAGACTGTTCTCGATGCCGTACAGATAAAGGTAGCCATGTGCTGATGCCTATATTAGCCTCTGTTAACCAGGTTAACCACAATGCACTGCAGATTTAGCCTTGTATTTTTTAACTGAGCTAGAAAACATTGTTTTCGCATTCCTTGATGCTTTCGCGTATAAACATCAGGTCGTTTATTTTCGTTTCTAGAATGCACATTACGCTTGTTTTATTTTCCATGAGTTAGAAAGTTAAAAGCAAACGCCAGAACGTCCGTATAAGGCTCTTTTCACTAAATTTGGTTAATCCCGCTAATTGTCTTTATTCCTGTCACATCCATAAACCTTCAGATCGGTGTGAGCAAAAAGCTGTTCCATAGCCTCTTATCTTCCTTCATGGATTCGTTCGATCTTGTAATGCGTTTATGCGTACTATGATGAAGCTGGTTTAACTTCGTTTTGAAACCATGTCCTCAATGTGCATTTTATTGTCTGTTGTAGATTGTACTCATGCTCATGTGATATGACCTGCATTATTTGCGTGGGTATTCGCGTCCACCGTCATCCTTGATCAAAAAAACCTCGAAAAACATGTTCGCGTTTGCATGACAAGTTTGAAAACGTGCCCATATGTGCGAACAGTTATTAAATATAAATGCAGATACACCCTACAACAGATATGCATTTCGGAAGTAAACTTGAATATTGATGAAATTTATGCAAACTGAGGCAGCGATAGTTGAATATTTTATGACAATTTTAATCGATTTCAGAGGAGAGGCAAATATAAATTAATAATTGCATGACTAAACGTACTCCTTTAAATGCGCCTCTCTGTGAATGAAAAATAAATAAATAAAATATGTATAGAACATGCAAAACCTTAAATTACAGTCATATGTAAATCTTTGCAGATGCAAATCATTTTCCAGTCGGTAGTAACTATTATGTGCAGATGTGCAGCATAGCATGCCAATAAAGCTTTTAAAATTACTTCATGAACTGCGCAGAAGAAAGCCACATGTTCGTCTGCAACCCCCTATGCACTTAATCCGAAGTGTGAACACATCCCTTTGATAAACATCGATGTTATGTTCAAAGTGCACGAGTAATCACCAAGTCCGGATGTAAAAACTGAAAGCTTTTTAAAGTTTTACCTCCGTGTTTTCGTAATATATGGAAGCTTTCACAAACTTTCTGCATAAAGATGCCTGCTCTGAAAAACCCAGTTCATATTTTTGCTTCAAGTCCTGTCATCATCTAATAAACCGATCTGAAAACTCCTTAGGGTACGTATTCTTTGGAATAACCTTGGACATATACTTAAGTGTAGTGCTAGAACTGCGAGTTTTTAATCGATTGCTGATACTGTTGACAGTACCCCTAGTGCGACCCCGATGAAAAACAGATGAGAAATCATCAGCTCTTAATGCCGCAAAAAGTAGTGGTATCTACGTTTTAGTGACAAAAGCATTTTGTCAAGATAATCTGCAAACATACTACTGCATTCTGAAGGATTTCTCAACGCATTCGACCATTATACTATCACTTACAGCTACTGGACCAACGGCGAGCCCGTGTATGGTGTGGGTTCAGGTTTTCGCTGAGCTTAGTCGAGGTGGCTGAGGTATATTTTTTTCAACAGAAGCACCAACCCGAACTTGATGAGCGACGGGAAAATTAAAATAATTTTAAAGATTGTGGAAATTCACTCTACTTAAATGATATGTGATATTCCCATGTTTTATTTTAAAAAAAAAAGTTTAATAACCAGCTGATGTAAGCAGTTATCGCACATATTTGCCTTCCAAAGACCCTTTTGCAATTCAATATCATCAAAAACCCCACTAAATTAAAATTTTAGTTAAAATTCCCCCTGCATAGCCTTTATACGAAACCAGTTATTACAGATTGTGGCCTTCCTAACAACCCTTTATAGTTCCCAACCCATTAATCAGCAATTATTATAAAATTCAGGCTATAGGTAGAACTAAATGCAAACCTACGCCTTCAACTCTTTCATGCGGTGGACCGATGCAAAGATACATCTGCAAATGAAGAAATGCTGACATTAAAATCAAATAAACGTTTTGAAGCAAGACAGAATAGCAGAATTTATTCGCGCGAATAAATTTCGAGAGCGATTTTTTAGCTGCTTCCGCTCCGTGCGTGTTTAACGAAATATTAAGAGAACACATCAATTTTAATTGACAAAAAATCAATTAAAGCAAGGTCGTATCAACGTGGAAAGTGGCCAAACCTTAGGTCAACTGTTAAACTTGGGACCAAAATAAGTGGGGAGCATATGGCTGCGCTTACCGAACTAAAATATCACGAAGAAATAACAATTTCTAAGCCTGATAAAGGCCATGGTGTTGTGATTAACAAATTGAAAAATTATGTGAGAAAAATAGAAGCCATTCTAAGTAAACAGAACAAATTTTGTCTTGAGACCTCATCCAAAGACCAAACCAGAGCAAGGGAGGACTCAGTCTGGAAAATTATTAAAAGGTTGCAAAACATTAACTTGATAGATACTTCAACTGCTCTTAATCTGAAACCTAGAGGTACGAATTTTCCAAGACTATATGGTCTGCTTAAAATGCATAAGACAGGCGTACCTCTACTGCCTATTCTGTCCATGACAAATTACCTCAACACAAACTGGCACAGTGGCTTGTCAACGAATTAAAGTCAATTCGGCAACGATTTGCCACTCATGCTTCAAAAGGTGTTTTTCAATTTTTTGAGAATACCAATCTCCAAAATATTGCAAACAAATTTATGTTTTCTCTAGATGTTGAGTCATTATTTACAAATGTACCCTTTGAGGAAACAATTGAGGTCATATGCAATCATGCATCAGAAAGTTGACTGCCACCTGATATACTGAGGGACTTGCTAACGATTTGTACGAAGAACGTAACAATTGGTTTTCTATGAAACCAACCGACACAGCCCCAGCCAGATTTATTGGTCTGTCTAAAGAACACAAGAAAAACACACTGTTAAGGCCCATTGTCTCCCTTCGTGGCACACATACGTACGGATTGGCAAAGTGGATGTTCACGCACCTCAAGTTCCTGGCAGTAGGCTCAACAACAACCGTGGCTTCTGCCAAACAGTTCCTTGAGCGAAAAAAGCATCTGAAGGTAGAACCTGATGAATCCATGGTATCCTTCGATGTTGTCTCACTGTTCCCTTCCATCCCACAACAACTAGCAATTGATGTTGTCGGACAACTTCTACCCGAACGCTACGATGACAGCGAGAAACCACTCAAGTCTGAACATCTGCTTGAACTTTTATGACATTGCCTTAAAACGTACTTCACATTTGGCGGACAAATGCATGAGCAGATTAAAGGAACTCCCATGGCCTCCCCCCTGTCAGGCCTGATTGCTGAAGTGGTACTCCAACAGATCAAACACTTGGTCTTCACCAAGTATCAACCGAAGTTTTGGGCTCGTTATGTCGATGACACCTTCCCCACTGTTAAAACATCTGACATCGAGCACCTCAAAGAGCTATTGAACTCGGTTGATCCAAATATCCAGTTCACAATGGAGGT
>JAYGXS010000008.1:29846004-29857317 GCA_036362985.1 Ligula intestinalis
TGGGTTTGTGAGGCGAATGGCGACGGCAGAAGCAGTCGCCATTCGCCTCACAAACCCAATTTTATGTGCGCAGAAAGCATTTGTAGCGGCCCTAAGGCCCCCGTGGCCAAAAGCCCTTTCAACATCCGCCCTCACGCCTCTTACTACGCCCGAGACAGCGGCATCAAGCATTCAAAGGCCACCCACACAGTCTCAAGACGTTGACACCTTGCGTCGTCACACAACCCAACAAAACCCGAGACGAGGGCCACTTGATGACATGAACTAATTGTCTGACACCTTCCCCTCCCCCTCTCTCCCCCCCACCCCCATTTTCTGTCCCCAATTAAGACTAGAATCTGATCCCCTTGATCCCCCCTTGATCCTTTTACACCTCTCTCCCCCTTGTTACTACTGATTGGTTTGCCTAAAACTTTCGTTAACTCTACCCTCCTTTATATTACTGTATTGCCTGATAATGAATTAATCGAAAACGTTCGTTCGCTTAACTTGACTTCCTTTATGCTTACATGGGTATCGTCGCTGAACTTAAACAATCATTCAAAAAAGATCTGAACCTGCCAGCGGCCTACAAAGTATTGCGCCACTACGTTAAAAAGAGCCGGGACGAAGCCAAATCAAACGTAAGAATGGCAAGCGAACAGGAAATCACAACGAACCGGCTGGAAGAGGAGGCAGCGTTACCTGAGCCCTCGACCGGGTTACAAGGCGGCATACTAATTGCTGTTCATGACCCCCAGCCTCGCGGACAGCTTATTCGCCTACACCAACATAATTGCCCCTCCGACCCCTCCGATCCCGGTGACAGCTAAGTGACCTCCTCCCCTACCCCCTTTTTTGCTGTTTCTAATCCCTTGATAACCTGACGATTTCTGGGATTTCGTTGGCCTTTGACCACTATAATTTTCATCGTTTTTGGTTGTAAGTGTTCGATAGCCTAGAACAATAAATCAATTGATCTGGTGCTCAACCTGCCTTCTTCCTCATCCATGCAAGTACCTGGATCGCGAACCTTCGCATTCATTCGGGAATACTACTGTGTTCTATCCGAAGATGTTACTATGCAGCCAAAGATGTTTTCCTCACATCAACAAAAAGGCTCCAAATTAACCGGCCAAAGGATGCCTTGCCTTTGCACGCCACCTCAAACTGTGTGTACGCTTTAACCTGCACTTGCGGATGCCAGTACATTGGCCGTACTCAAAGGCAATTGGCAACCAGGGCTGTTGAGCATTTGTCTACTTGGCTTTTAAAACAGGAGAAAAAAGTACCACGTTCACCTATTACAAAGAACTAACTAGAGAGTGATCATTCGGTTGACACAAACACAACTTTCCGCGTTCTTGTTCGAGCACGAACAAACCGGACGTAACGTAACATGGGAGCATCCTACATAGGGCGGGAGAAACCCGACCTACGGAAGCAACTGGAAACTGTAGTTAATCTTAAACAGCCGTGGTAAATGCATACCATACCTTTATTTTGTTAAATCCACCCCTCCCCCATTTATTTTGGTCCCAATTTAAACAGTTTACATAACTTTTATCCACTTGCCACGTTGATACGAATTTGCTTCAATCGAATTCATATTAATTCAAATTGCTGTGTTCTCTTAATATTTCGTTGTTCATGAACCAAGCGGAAGCAGCTGAAAAGCGCTCTCGAAATTTATTCACGCGAACGAATTCTGCTATTCTGTCTTGCTTCAAATTATTACTGGGAAAAAATGCTTTAAATAAACGTTTAAATCCATTGTAATAACCGCAAAATCGGTACCGTCTCTTCACACGCTAAACTCACGTTATATCGATTATTGATTTTTTTTGTACGCACCGTCAAATTTCAGTCGTTTTTGGTCATTTTTATATTTGATAATTAGCTTAGGCGATAACCGCGGTAATGTTTAAATTTCGTAAAAACATGAATGCTTATATGTAGGCATATAAAAATTGCTATTTTCCAAAATTTTTAGCATCGGAAGCACATGCAATATGTCAGTAATACAAACTTCTTAGTGTCACTTATTTCAATGAATTAACTGAAACATTTTATTTTGTATTGGGAAGATAAACTTACACCTTCGAATTCGGGATACTGGTAATATAAACACACAATTATATATTGCATTCAGTGAGTACATCTTTTAATGTAAAAAGCGCTTTAAAAAAACAAACTTAACTCAATTCACACGGTAATATGGCACAAATATTAGTTTTATGTTATCCGTTTTTATCATGCATACTGTGTAGTCAAAAGGACAAGCATTTTCATATGTATATAATAAACTGTTCAGGGTGATTGCTCTTTGATAACAAAGACAGATGTCATGTATTCAGAAACAAATGCAGCCAGGTTTTATTGGGTCAAGGCAAGGTTTCTGGATCCGACGATTTGAAACAATCTTTATCTGTATGGTGCAGCGTGCATTGTCCGATGCACACTATACGCGTCTTGAAATATTTAAAAAAAAGTATGTGAACGCAGAATAGCATAAGCCACACTCAGAGCTTAATAAAAAATAGCCACCTTGATCCAAATAAACAGACGTAAGTATAATGAGACTCTACATTACAAACAAATTCACTAAATGAGTGTATTTCTTCACAATGGAATATCAAACATAAAATAATAGTAGAACACAGCGGTCTTGAAAAACGAACCCTAAGCTATTTGATTCCTACTTATTGCTTATTATACCTTAACATGCACTTCAAACGTCAAGTTATAGTGGATATTTACGTTTAGGTAAACTTGGGGGTGTTAAATTAATCTGAATGTGATTTAATTTAAGGCGCATGACGTGACGGTATAGCTAAAGTGGTAGAGCATTGGCTTCGAAAAGGCATCCTCTACAGTTGAACACCCTCTGACGCCGCAAGAATTTTTTTTCCATAACTTGGTCAGATTAATCAATCAAATGTGTCAAAATCCTTAATAAGTGCTCAAAATGTGCCAGCCTCTGTTGGCTGCGATAGATAAATGTCATTTTCACTTAAAGCAGATAGAGTTGATGTGGCGATGCCTATCTGAGGGCATCTGCAAACCGCATCAACCGCAATGCTCTGAAGTATTATCCTTACATTAACAAATTTAGATAGACAGGTTATCCCTAAAACATCCTGTGATACAGGCTTCGAGAAGAGCTCATGTGGCAGGTTTTGTGTTTCAACGTCAAACCGCCCATTGACGTTCCTGGACTACAGGTACGTTCTGATCGAGTGTCCTTTCATTGATAGCATTTACACATTCCAGCGGGTTAAAAGCAGCATAAGTAACGTCATTTGCTTGATCCAAGAACTGAGGTTTACTCATTTCACTTTCATGAACCTTTTGGTCAGAGGAGCATAATAAGTCAATAGTCCGCATTCTTCCTAAATTGATTCATTCGATTCACAGGAAGAGTTTCATAACGTACTCCAAATGGGACGGCTGTCACATGTGATGTATTTTAAGGTAGAAAACCAATGGCATTTATATTGTTTAAAAATGATTTTTTATATGTATATGCGCCGTTGAATATATGTGGATTTCGGGACAAAATTGACTATTAGCCAGATGCAATCACCTGGTTTGTTTAAGTGCATGGATAAATTGAGGCAGTGAAAATTGAGTGAGTGTTAACAAATATAATTTTGTCCAACAAAACGAAAACATAAATGCAACGTGGTGAGAGCACACTTACTTCCTCAAACTGATCTTTCTATAAATAAACGAATGCGGAGAGAATTTTTTTGAATGTAAAAAACACATGCATGATTTGGCTTATTTGCGACGTTTACAGTCGCGAAACTATCGCTTATTGCTACAGCATAGAATGTGTAGTACGACTTCCGTAGTGACTGAAGAATCCGTGCAGGGAAAAGCTCCAAGCTCTTCTGCAAGTCTGATATGTACGAAACTTGGAATATGAACGCCATTTCTCTGCGCAAGATATTATCGATCATAGTAAGTTTCTCAATTTCCATTTGGAATACTTATAGCATACACATGCTGCGGACGTTTTTTACTCCATGCTGTGCTATGGTCTTTGAGGGAAATTCTAGAGATGTCCCAAATGGCCATCTCCGTAAAAACTGATATTTAGGTACCCAGTTCTTGGATTTATTACTTTGAGTTAAATCTCACTTTAAATGCTCTTATTTGAGCTTCTAAAGAAAGCGTGGTTAATGCACTAAAATGTAAACACACTCAGAGGGCCAAAACATTTAAAGGCATTTACATGTCTATTTTCACCCGGAACTTTCGACTGTTGAGTTTGCAACTGAACTGTTGCACCACATTCACTTTCCCTTCATCGGTTAGGATCGGGAGTAGTATAATATTGCCCTTCCAGATCTCGAAGCCCATATATTAATACAGGGTGTCACAAAATATATGGGCATTTTAAGTAAATGTTAACTATGTTATTATTACAATTTTAAAAACGTTAACAGGTTTAAAATTATCAATTTATTGTTTTGCACTGTATTTTGACTATGACAAAGGTGGCTGAATTTAGAGAAGCTAGCAACCATGAATGCACCTGAATAGCAGGGACATTTTTTCATGATATGTGTGGTTCCATTGTTTCGCTTTCTCAGCAGTGTCTTGGTCAAATTGGACGTCACTTTGAGAACATTTATGAGTAAAAACAATAAAAAAGAACTAAATAATAAATTCACATTCATTTTATAATAAAATAATGATAAACGCCACTTCTTCAAAAAATTATACTGTGTATAACTTTTTTCTGAGACACATTTTTGATCGTGTGCATCATCTTTGGCACCGAAAACAGAAGAGAAGGGAACATTATCCCCGAAATTATCTTTTGGCTGAAATTGTCTCACCTGCACTGTCAGAGTGCTGTGGTTACTGCTCCGTGGGCTTTCAATGTATCTGTCTCGCCGCCAGCCGTGTGTAACATCCATGCTTATTGCACCTGCATTCATCTGTCAAGTAGTGGCTGGTTAGATCAGACGTTTTTGCTGCCGACCAATGGCGTGTCGGCGTTCCCTGCGCCACTATGATGGTTGCTGTTCATGTGACTCTCGGTCACTGCCGCCTATTTTATCCGCGGCTTTTGCCTGTTTTCGATGCGTAACTTGTTTTGTCCGAATTAGGCGGATGTTAGCCTTCTATATAGCCCTTGGTTGATAGCTTAAAATTGATGTCTAGGTTTACTTTGGTTTACAACTTGGCCAATTTCGCATCGGCACTGCAGCTCACCCCTTCTTTTTCAAAGGCGAAACTGTGGCTTAACTGTCGATGTTTAACAAGGACCAAATACAGCTTGCTTTAGGATTGATTAGGAGTTTATGTTAAAACATTTTTGTGCCCAGGCACTTGATGATTTCACAAACACACCACATATTGCCATTTGTGGATGCCATGCTGTAGATAAAGGCTGACAGCTGGGTTTCAAGCAGCAGGTTTAATGATTCGCTGTCTGACTGTAAAATCCGGTTTATGCTCTACTGTTATTCCAAAAGGCTCTTGGGATCATGCAGTCGCATATGAAACATTTTTTTCACGTAAGGACTGATAAACAAGAATGCTGCTTTTCTCACGTCTACCGATGAATGCGAGGTTTCTTCAGGCACTCGGGGTTAGATCAATAAGAATACCCATTGGCCTTGAAAAAAGCAGTTGGATAATTAATATCCTGCTTCCCACTTTGGTCAATAGAGCATGTTTGAAAACGCTTGAAGTGGATTCTAACACAGCTGCGCTTGTTACCAACACGGTTATTGTTTTTGAACTAAAGTATGCGCCCACTTTTACTGACGCTACGTCATACTTGCTTGAGTGGCGTCTTTGTGTTGTATACCTAGTTGTTTACTGAGTAAGAATATGGGAAAACTAGTTGTGCACCAGAAGGCCGCGATGAGAATGTCACTTTCGTGGACATTTTTCGTTAAACTTCACAGCAAATCGGTGAAGCCGTGCGCTGTCTAATTTCGCTGGTTAGTGTCCATTTTTATGCCGTCCACATTAGTGTGTCATGTGTCAAAATATTTACTTGCCTGCTTCGCGTTATCCACCACGACCACTTCAGTGTCTTGCGAATTGAAGTGATTGTTAAAGTCAAGTGCGTACGCAAACACAACATAAATTTTGTATCAGCGGCCGATTAGCGGCTTCCAATGTATCAGCACAAGTGGCCAATTAGCATTCACTCGGGATAATGCTGCGTATACGGATAACACCAGCTTGTGGGGATGAAGACAGCTAAATGGTTTATTTTTCTGGCAATACCAGCATGTGCGTCTAATAATAGAATATGAATTTTATCATTAGCAAAAAAGCCGGCGTTCTACCACATCTCCATCGAATTCGATGTGTCCATTGATGCATGACTCGTCCGAGTGCATGAGCTCGAGGTCTTTTGGGCCCTTCTTAGAAGGAGAAGCACCAACAATACGATTGTTTTCCCACCCGAAGTTAAGAATGGTATGCAGGTTATGCGTGGTGAATTGGGACACCCTTAATGATAGTGGATGCGACTGAGGTGAATTATCACTTCTGATAACAATTAACTGCCTCACACGTACCACAAGGGAGTTATTAGATAACCGCTTTCCTATTCAAATGGTAATCACATCCATGGGATGCACTAGTTGGCTGCGTGGCCGTTGGCTTTTGAGCAACTTGAATGTTTGTTAACGATTCCACATATTATTTTCTTGTAGAAAAGGCATCGAAAAATATACGGCTTAAGTGTTTGATTGCCCTCACCTAAATCCTTCACGGTGGAATCTTTTGGTAGACCAATTCTAATGGATAACTTCTAGGAAAGCGTAATGCGAATAATTTATGTATTTCACTGTGCTGTCTTTCGTTTTTCTGAGCAGTGCGTTTTTGCTTGACATAGTAGACTATGCTAGGCCGACGGTGGAAAATGTGCGCCAGTCGCGATAGCTAAAACCCATGACAGTTAGCATTCCTGCACAGATGTGAGGACAATAATGTAGTATCAATATCTGTGCACAAAACTTTTGACGTGAAATTTGTGTTGCGATTAAAAAATGCAACACAGTTTGTCCGAAACACGGTTGACAGTTTTATATCAGATTATTGCCGTATTGGAAATTGCCAATCGTCCAAGGAGTAACACATGCAATTGTAAGGAAACCAACCGCGCTTGGATTTATTTGAGTCTGTTAGCGTCATGGCAGCCACGACCTAAGAACCCGAACAGTTAATGAGCAGTGCAATATTAGACAAAAAGTGGCAGACTCATTTCCAGAATTTAGGGAACAAATCAAGGATCACAAATACAGTGAGGATTTGAATCCGAGGGAAAATTTGAGAAGAAGACAAATCAATCGCTGGAATACTCATTTTATTCACCTGACTTGTCGAGATCATCTAATGATTTTGAGACGGAATACCAAACACATTGCCTCCTTTTACATGGTCCTATGACTCACGTCTAAACCACTCAATGAGCCAGGCAGTGCACAGACAAATCAATACACTGCCACAAATGGTATTTTCATGCGACTGATTTACTTTAAATTCTGGATCTAGAATTACACACAAACTTTTCGTTTGTCAATAAAAATTGTCATCAACTATTCGGAATTACTTTGCCGTCACCAATCTCAGGCTCCCTTTGAAATTGGCAATGCAGAAAATTGCTGATTTAGCTCGACAGCTAGTAACTGTAACGGTGTCTTGTGATATATTGATTATAATTTCGTTATCGTAAAAAATATCAACTGACAAACTTGCACAACGTAATCAAAGCTTCGCTTCTCGTTGAAGCAATGGCGCGCGAAAAGGAAGCTTATGTCAATATTACGTTCTTCAACGTCCTTGTACAGCTCAAAATAGCTGGACCATTGCACAAGTGCGTCTACTACAATACAATATTTAGGGGAATTATCCTAAACTAGAAGAGTAAATCGTAGTCAGATACTTAAAAATTTGGTGTTACCACCACCTTTGACAGTGGACACACACATGATTCCGAAATGCCAGGACAATCGATCTTAGGTTCCTCTGAGCGCCCATCAGTGTACATCAGTGCACGAGTGCCTACTTATTCCGATCAAGAACTACAATGATAGCCTGCCCATAGCTGTGTGCTTACTGCGCTTGAGTATGGCCAAAGAGGTGTTCGTTTTGGAATTCTAGTGTGTCAGCAATTCCAGCGGCAACGCCGGAGTTAAGCATCGTTAGCTGGCAACAGCTTATAATCGAAATAACGCTATTCTAGTGTGTTTCTCTCTTTGTGGAGTAAGGCAGCGCCTCTAACGCAATGACCGAAGGTCCCGGGTTCAAATCCTGGAAATGCCAACACTCGAGATTAGGTAGAAACGGCTGATGACGGCTAGCAAGCCAGAAATGGCCATTCCGGTCTTCTTTGTCTTTGCCGGATCCATTCCATAATATGCTGAGGTCGCTCAGCTGATAGAAGCGAAAATGCATGTTCCTAAACATAATTGAGAAGGCAAGGCCATCACAGGAACCAAGGATTTAATGTCCTGTTGTTTCGGAATCAGACAAGCTTGCATTGTCAAAGGTGGTAAATGCACGAACGTTCACAGTATTTATAGGTAACATTTAGCTAGGCATGGGGATGACTGTTGTCATGCGGCTGCGGCTTGTCTTATCCGGGGGTGGTGGCGTTAGCGGGATAATTGCCATTGATCGGGTGCGCATCGCTCGTAGGTTGGGCTCGGCTGACGTCATGTCGCGTTCACACTTTCCCCTTGAGGTGCAAATTGCGGTTTCCATGTTCGCGTTGACTTCTCGGTCACTAGCGGCCTGACAGTCAAAGTCACCGTCGTCGTTTATCGGCGTGGACTCGTGCTCAACCGCGTTCCCATCCTGTTGGCCATCTCGCAGGATTGTGGTCTAAACAACTTGTCCCCCATTTGTGTTTGCGTAGGGTGGTCCTGCGCCCTCGTTTGTGCTGTCGGCTGGTGCGTCTGGTTGGCGTTTATGCCTATGGTTCTGCTTCTTGTGCTTTTCCCGTTGACTTTGCTAGGCAAATGGTAGCGTCACACACCGATTAATGGAGCTACTTGTGGTAAAGCAGGCTTTGAATGTCTCCCTGGTCGTCTGGTCGCTTCCACGCTCTACGATCTAAGCGTCTGTAAAAGCGAACTTGTGCCCAGTGGCTGCACAATGTTATGCCACTAGAGAGCGTTCTTTCTGTCTGCACACCGCTCCCTCGTGCTCGGTCATATGTGTCTGCAAACGCTTGCCCGTTTCCCTAAATAGTCCATTTCGCAGGAACTGCAGTTGATCCGTTACACGACGTTGGCTGTTTCACCTCGGGACAGGGTAGCCTTTGGTTTCATTACCAATCACCTGATCGTTGCCTCGGGTCTGTGGGCGATACCGATACCCAATGGTTGCAGAAGTCTACCAGCTGCTTCAGACACGTTTGCGATGTACGGTAGCGCCCGCAAGACTTTTGGTTGGCTGACCGCTGGCTTTCTTATCGGGTTAGTCCGGGGGTACACATTGATGTTGAACATCTGCCGTAGATAGCGGAGTTTGGCCACTTTGTCGGCTGTTTCACTGCAGTAGGTCTCAGCCCTCTTGTAGAGACTTCGTACACAGCTGCGTTTGTGACACAATGGATGGTTGCTTTGGTAACTCAGGATCTGACGAGTGTTGGTAGCCTTCCTGTAAACCGTCGTCTTGAGGTTCCCGTCAGTCTTGCGATGAACCAAAACGTCTAGGAATGCTAGCTGTCCATCGTTTTCTGCCTCCAGTGTGAATTGAATATCTGAAAAAATGGAGTTCAGGAGGGCATGAAAGTTGTTGACTCCTTCCTGCTTGATGATGACGAAAGTGTCATCTACATAACGCGCCCAAAATTTGGGCTTGTGCTCAGCGAACACTAACGTTTCCAACCTCTGTAGGACTGCCGCAGCGACGAAACCAGATAGAGGTGTTTCCCATCGGTGTACCTTTGGTTTGCTCGTAGATTGTCCCTTCAAAGGTAAAGTAAGTTCTGAGGCAGTACTTCAGCAACTGCAAGAGATGTCCACGTTTCGGTGTTTTGGCGGCCTCGATATATTGGCTGTCCAGGAGGTCGCTTACGGTTTCAATGGCAAGACTCTGCGGGATCGAGGTGAATAACGAGGTGATGTCGAATGATATCATGATCTGATCTGCCTCGAGTTTTAATCCAGTTATTCTCTCCAGAAAATCCGTGGCTGATCGGACTGTCATACTTGAGCCCAACGTAAGGGGATTTAAGCGTCGGAACATCCATTTGGCCAAGTTAAAGGTGGGTGTGCCACGGAGTGACACGATCGGACGAAGTGGAACACCCTCTTTGTGAACCTTTGGTAGGCCGTACAACCTTGCCATGGCTGCATCGTTCGGTTTGATGGCTAATCGTTCTGCCCTGGTCATCGCACCATTGCTCTTTAGCGTGGTAAGTGTGGAGTTGATTTGATTTACCAACGTTTTCATCGGGTCCCCTTCACACTTCTGGTATGCTTCGTTGTCTTCGAGTAATGCCTTGGCCTTCTGTAGGTATTCGGCTTTGTCTAGTACAACCGTAGACCGCCCTTTGTCTGCCGGTATTATGACGATTGTCTTGTCGGACTTCAGCGTCCTCAAGGCGTCCTGTTCTGTCTTTGAGATAACCGGCCGGCATTTGTGCGTCATAATAAGAGACGTAATTTGTTGTCGAATTAGGTTTTGTGTCTCAGCGGGCTCATGGGAGTGCTTAAGAACCGACTCGATGGCGGCTACCAGATCAACTGGGTTGGCATCAGAGGTGTTAAAACCGGCAGCGTGTTGCAGCACTCTAATTTGCTCTGGCTTGAGGTCTTTGGATGACAGGTTGTAAACCAATTGTTTGTCCTCCTTTTCTGTGACATAACCCAGATTTCGAAATTTATCCATCAGTTCTCTATCTCGTCTGGATCTCAATTCTCTGGCTCGTTTATCAATAGCTAAGCGGAGTAGCTCTGTACCGTTTTCGCCGATGATTTCTGAGCAAATTGAAGATGATTCTTCAATCGTCCGGCGGTATTTGTTCAGTCGGAAATGGCAGTCTTGAATGAGGACTCGAGTCATCCGCCTGCCATGCTGCATCACCCATTTCCTCGCCAATATTGTGTTCACCGGTGGCTTGTGGGTCAAGCTCTTCGGAAGCACTCCATTGTCAAGGCATCTGTGAAGAAATTCTATTTGCGCGTATTTTGAAGACACGCGAAGTGCAAAGATTTCCCATCGTCGTGCTGACTGTAGCGCTTCGCGCCCGAATATATTGCTGATAGAAGCGAAAATGCGTGTTCCTGGACATAATTGAGAAGGCAAGGCGATCACAGGAACCAAGGATTTAATGTCCTGACG
>JAYGXS010000008.1:29863636-30002345 GCA_036362985.1 Ligula intestinalis
ATATATATATATATATATATATATATATATATATATATATATATATAATGTATTACCGACAATGACAGAAGGACGCTAGAATTTATTCTGTTCATTATCCACCCAAGAGGAGGAAGTATAAATATAGAACCTTTCTCGGACCACACAAAATAATTGTGCTGTGTATTTGGCGGATTTATTTTTGTCGTCCACTCTTCAGCAGACTACCAAAACAGCTACTGGTGACCTTCGTCCCGTTTCCCAGAATTTGCTTATGCTCGACTTATTTATGCCGTCCCCTATTACTCAAACGACTATTTTCCGCGATAGCCTTCCCATATTTTGTCCATTTATTGTCTATCTTCACGTGTGCAACATATGTTTTTCAACTTTAAAAAACACCAATTTTATTCACAGATTTGAATCCGCAATTTTGCTGCAGTAACTCGAATAAGAAAAGAGCTCATTTTACCTACTATATATGACAATACAAATTTGCATTTCTGTACGACTCAGCAATTAAAGGTGGCCAAACGCACTAATTGAATACCATGCGTTTATCACCGCTTAATCGACACGCCCAATTTAGCTCTCAGAATTCACTGACCAAATAAGCGGCAAATGCCTAACTATAGATTACTGAATAAATTATAAAATTTCAGTATGTCTTTATTGCAATTCGTCTTCTTTGGGGTTAACCAAAAAAATTCAGCTTATCTTGAAAGAACTGTCAGTTCTAGTGATGATTTTAACTATGCAAATTTGACGACAGAATCGTTTTGGGTAATTTTTTGAGAACCAAAACCAGAGTATCGCAGTTGAGCAATAAAGCTCCAGCAATAATTCATTTGTACAGTCAATCGTGTACAAGATGAAACTTTTCGAGCTTCAGCTAGAATGTGCCCAGAATTTTGTTCATTACCTCAACTGTGTTGCTGGTGAAATGCATGGCAATCGCGTTATATTACCATTATTCGACTGATTTAACATCGAAACATAGGCATCCAGTATATGTGCTAGCGTATATAAGGATTAAACCCACACTTAAATTGTGGTAAATAATAACCAGCAAGACATTTTTATCGCAGAAATACATTTGTGTGACATGCATATTAATATACTAGCAAACGTGACGCCTACGTGTATCCTGCTTTCTTGTTACCGTTGACTAAGACTATAGCAGTGACTTCATGGAAACTATTTCCATGCAAAAATGATCCGACAATTAGCACGATATAAAGAAAAATTCATCCGAAACGTACCTCAGTCCAGAATCCATTAATAGATGAGTTCTGAAAAATTGCAAAATGTTTGTAATACATTTTAAATAACATTGTAAAATAAGAAAACATTTAAAAATCCAGCAAAGTAGTCTCCACATATAGAAGTCGAAACTGAATTCATACATGAGAATCATGCCTACCATGCCACAGTTTGTCAGAATCCAATGTACTCACTTAGTATTATAGTGAGTCATCACCAAATGATACTTATGCATGAAAGATTTTGACGCATAAACCAAAATGCGCCGCTCCTGTCAACCATGTCCGCCTTGCCTACACTAAATGCAGCTGCACGGTGATGAGTGCGCCAACTTTACGATCGCTGAATTAAGTACATGTATATTAATATGCTTATATTGTCCTACATTGGTCAACTATCATTTGTAACAGAATTCAATATGTCGGCACTGCCTTTAAACGTGCTTCTCAACCTAGCTAGCAGCCAATTAATGGGTAGAAGTTATGATGGGTATGATTTCAGACAAATACCAGGAAATAAAGATTGACAATCCCTTAAGCATTTGCCATGATATCCGAGTTCTACTCAGACCCTAGTTGTTGCAGTCCTTTGGAAGTTTGGTTGACTATACAACACCTTAGAACAGTTTCAAATATTCGTCATTTAAGTCAGAGCAAGTAGTGAAGATGTGCGAGTGTAGGCATGCGTTTTAATGCCAAGCCTGCTCATTTCATGTCTGACTTTATACTTCTGTGTACGCAGTTTTCTTGGCAGAATCGTTTAATTAACCCATTCCTATGCAACAGGTTCTAAATTGTTCAAACACGGCACCGGTGTCAACAGGCAATCCACTGATTCAATATATGCGTTGTTGATGCATAGACGTATAATTTTAAAGCACAACGAAAATATCTATGCAAAATTGCAATAAGCGGTGTGAGTATAAAATTGGAATTTCAGGCGGCAATTATCTTTATTTTGTTAACAAATTCGAAAAATCATTGGTACATGTTTAGCAAGGCGTATGTTCGTTTGACAAATATGTTGGTGAAATTATTTGCTATAACACACGAACACGATCTAGGCTAACACTGCTTTTTAAAAGCAATAATCAGAGGCTGCGAAATTTAATAATCTCATACTTGACAGGAAGAAGTCACTCAATCATGATATTAAAGGCTGCAATCATAGGCATGATAGCGTATGTAGCAGAATTTAATGGCCCCATAAATTTCGCGAGCGCTCATTAGCCACTTCCGCTCGCTGCATAAACAGAATAACGAATGATAAATTACAGAATTGAATTCATACAGAAAAATCGATTCAAAACATCAAGGTCATTTGAGTTAGCCAAGAGGCAATCAATAAAGTAGGAATTCAAACATTGTGGGCAGCGAAAAAAGCGCAGTAAACTGTCTAAGGCAAAAACGACGAAGGCAAAAGTTTGGAAAGGGAGTGGGCAAACAAGGAGCCGGTGCTACCGCGGCAGGGTTGGGTTCACCACATGCTTTAGTTGTTAACATAGATCATGTTTAAACCGCCCTATGTATGCGGCTTCCAGGTAGCGTAAGATACGAGTTTTTCATGCCCGAACAAGTACTCGGAAGGATGTTTTAGGGTGAACAGAATGACCTGTATCCAATAGGTGTTCAGGAATATAAGAACGGGGAGTCCTATTCTCCTGTGTTAATAACCAACTCGGCAAGTGCTCTTTTGCTCTGGCTGCCAATTGCCGTTGTGTTCGTCCTATGCACTTGCATCCGCAAGTGCATGTAAATTGGTAAGCAACATTAGAAGTGGCGTACAACGGCAAGGCATCCTTCGCAGTTGAAATAGGAAGGGTCTCCACCGAGTTGCAAAATACAAGCTCAGCTGCAAAATAGGTCCTTTCAATGGTATTGCGTAAACGTCTCATGATGGTGTTTAAAGTGTTGTCTCCCTTAAATGGCAAGGAAATGAAAACACGCTTTTTCGGAGCTGATTGTTCTATAACCTTTTGCCGTAAAGGTTTGCCATTCTTTTCAATAAAGTGACCTGAATAACCACGTTTGAGAAGAGTTTCCTTGAGGCTTGCAATTTCTGCATCCAGTGTATCCATTGAGCATATTTTGCTTGTCCTCTGGAAGAGGGTGCAAACTAAGTTACGTTTCCATTCTAAGGGGACAAAACTTAGATAATGCAAATACTGCCCTCTCCATGTATTCTTATGGAAAACTCTTCGCGTTATAGAGCCATCTTTCTCCCTAGTCATATGAACGTCTAAGAAAGAAAACTGGTTTCCACGTTCCACTTCCATCGTTAATTTCATTTTTGGATGTAAACAGTTCATTGTTAACAGTAGTTTCTTAGCTTCCTTTATGTTTTTAACAATTGCAAAGATGTCATCCACATATCTTCTATAGAGTGTTGTACTTTTCAATGTGGAAGTTACTTTTTCTTCGAAGTGACCCATAAATATATCTGCAAAGTTAGGACCAAGAGGACTATCCATTGCCACTCCGTCAACTTGTCTATGCAATTGGCCATTAAATAGGAACTGAACATTCTTTGTACATAATTTTAATGACTCTCGTAATATTTCAGGGGGCAGGCGAGTTTCAGAAGCATATGCACAAATGATATCAATTGTTTCATTCAGGGGAACGTGGGTAAATAGTGACTCAACGTCCAAAGATATCATATATCTGCCTGCAATATTTTGATGCCTCATTTCGTCGACAAATTGGAAACTGTCTCTCAGCGTATACGTAGAGAATCTATTGCGAATTGGTTCTAGTTCTTTTACTAGCCAACGTGCTAGTCTGTGAAATGGTGAATTGGACATGGAAATGATAGGCCATAAAGGGATATCCTTTTTGTGAGTTTTAGGTAATCCGTGTAGTCGTGGAATATAGGAAAGCTTGAGTTTTAAATCGAGTCCTGGTTTGGTGTCTAACAGATTATTATCCATCAAAAGTTTGATAGTCTTCAAGGCGGTCTCTTCCAATGCCTTGGTTTACTCCTTTCCTTGTGATTCTAGACGAAATTTTCTAGAATCATTTTGGATATTTTCCATTATCTGTAGATAATCCTTGCGATTGAGGATGACAACACCATTCCATTTGTCAGGTTTAGAAATTAATATGTCTTTGTGGTGTTTCAGAGCAGATAGAGCAATTAGATGTTCCTTGGTTATTGGTGAGCGTTGTGTTGTTGGCGCTCGACGATATTGGTAAGCAATATCAACAAATTTAGCTTTTAGCCAACCCAATTCGTCTTTGGATCTTGGTTTTAGGTCAGTGAGTTGGGAGTTTAAGTCCTCGAATTGTGCTTCCACTTCAACTACATTGATTCGTTTGGGTGGAACGCGAAAGAAAGTGCCTCTGTTTGATGTTTGTTAAGTTTAATATCAGATATGCAAATTTACAAGCAGGCTGTAAGAGGCTGACTAAATAATAAATAGTCCACGATTTCATAGATGTATAATGTTAAACCCGTCCCTTTCAACCATGTGTGGCCAATAGTGCACCGTATATCATGTTTTCAGATAAAAGTGCTGAGGAGTGTAAATTAATGTTTTGTTTATATTTTATGACATCGAGTATGTGGCCCGTCATAGACATGATTCTAGCCCGGACCTGATACCTATTGAAGGCAGTAGACATAAATTATGTTTTCTAGCATAGGTAAGTATAAAGAAACAAAAAGTGAATTATAAATATTCGCAGAAAATTGGCAAACGTGAACCCTGTAAATAACCAGCTTTTTGTTTCCATTAAGCTACTAAAAGGTAGAAGTGTGCTAATGTGAAATGTGTCAAGTGTTATTAAAATCAGCCAATTAGCACATTATAACGAAAAACTGAGTTTCAAACCTACCATATAGGAATTGTTAAACGAGAATGGTTCCTAAAACAAACGAGAAAGTCAGATACATTTTACATTGTTTTATACAATATTATTATATTTCAATGATCCAAAAAGGCATGGGCGTGTGGGAATACGTGTTGCAAGCATTGCGGGTAGGCGTTGTCTTCGCACCAGCACAATCGAACAGGAATAATCAAATAACATATATGAATACAATTAATATTAATCAGCTTTCTCGATCCACATTTTCGGGGACACGGTTTTGTGAAGAACGCTGCAGGTGTCTTCTGTGTAAACTCAAACTGTTGCTTGCATTATACATTAATGAATTGGAGCGATGCTGCCAGCTTTGCATTAAGCGCAAATGTTTTGCAAAAATATGTGGTCCTTTAGATCATCAAATATTTTAGAATTATTATTTCATATGATGCCTGTATTAAGGTCTTCTCGTGAAAGGCTGGTTAGTATCAAGGCGCATTCGCTTATCTATTCGTTTTAGTCTCATTGAATTTTACAAAGTTAGCTGGCATGCTTTTAATTATATGTTACATTGCATATCGTGTGAAGCCAATAGTTCAATGAAATATTATAATTGACTAACGAAAACGTAAACTAGGACGATTGTGAATTTTTGAGGAATACTAAATAGTCGGGGGTCTTGAGCTGTTGAGTGCGGTACCGATACCGTAATAACAACCTAGACAGTCGTGGACCAGTTAATATTTTTCAGATTAAATGAAAATACACCTACTGTAAACGTTATGAGCGTATATCATACCTCAAATTTGTTGTCAGTCATGTTTGTAATAGTCACCTTTCAAGAATAAGATGCGCATTGTTGAACCAAAAATTGGTTCAATGTCCTACTGTCGACTTAGTATTTCATGTGATTATCATACACTGGCAAATCCTTTTGTCACTGATAAGCGAATTTATTTTATGTTTTAACAATATTTTGTGTTCCAGGGTAATTCGGTGAAGAATACAAAAAATTAACCGATGGTAACTATTCTTCGGCGCATAATGTCTTTCTCACTCAAAACCACTGTAAAATTTGTATGTAAAGCGTGGCAAACGTGAGTCGATGTGCATTTCTTGCTTTTTTGATGCCGTTTAGTGGAGCAAAGTGACAGTGACACAATATAAAATATTTGAAATGCAATATCGCCCAACAAGACTGATCAATAATGTAAAGCATTCATATGACCGACTCACGGGTATTGGAAATGAAGGAATCTATTGAAACACACAATTATGTATTTAAAGTCTGTGGAGTTATTTATAAATGTTAATATTTGATTATTCGCGGTCCAATACTTATGCCTGAATCAAAATGTTACTTTGAAACATGTAATGCATCTTCAATGTAAATATTGCCTTATACAAAATATATATCAGCATAACAATCCTTTCCGGAATAGAACTGGTTCAGGCTATACTTTTTTACCATCCCGAATCAGACTTCCATTTTTTCTACAATAAAAACTTCTGCAATGACGATTTTTTGAACGCAGCATTAGCTGCCAGGCATTTAGTCATAAGCAGATTGTTTGCGTTATGAATGCTTTTTATGTTGTCAAATAAAGCTTACTGCCTACTAACGTTGTGATTCGTTCTGACTTTCTCTTTTTTCATATGATTAATAATTTGTAAGTTAGGGCACATTTTTGCATCTTTCCTTAAAAGCACGAATAACCGGCCGGTTTTTATAGCCTCGCAGAGGTACAATGCTGCACAAACAACTGCATCACGCATTTCACTAAACCCTGATCGAGTTTTCCAGCTTGGCAGGTGGTGAATAAATTTTGGTTAAATTTCTAAGCCATTTTTCACGTATAATTCGCCCGTTGAATGCGCGAGCACATACCAGCTTGGCTCAGCAGAGGGGAGAATAGACCGACCTCAAGCTCAATCCTCGCCCACCTAATTGATAAAAACCACCAACTGGACGCGAGTGAAGCCTTTCGGGTCATATACCGCACACCAACGCATTTCTCCAAAGGCCTGCGCAAACGGGTGTTAGCCACAGCAGAAGCAGTGGCAATCCGGCTAGCAAAACCCATTCTATGCTGTCAAAAGGCGCTGGTTCAAGCCATTGGCCTCCCTTGGCCGACTGCACGCGGAAATCCAACGCCTACTGAAGCCAAAGAAGACGAAGATACGGAGGATAGTCAAACGCAAGCTGCGCGGCTGACATACAGAACTCAATCCGCGGACCGCGAGAACATCCCCCCTGTCTCATCTGGGCATGGCAACCAGCGTCCTACCCGCGCAGGCGCCCGCGTTCAGGAGACGAGGGAAAACGCAGCTGCTTAATTACCCTCACCCTCCCCCCTTCCCTAACCTGACGATTATATAATCGCTGTAATTACTTGAACAATTTTATTCCCCATGTCATGTACTGGCCTGACGATGAATGACCGAAAACGATCGTTTGCCAACACGACTTTTCAATCGTAGAAATGGGAATTTTCGCTGAACTAAGGCGGACCAAAGATCCCTGGGTGTTAAGGGAACTCAATAACTTCCTGAAGTTTGACACCCGACTTGCGGAGGCAAATGTTAGTTCCAAATTCATATCAGGATGCATGGATCGCGGGGAATACCCGAAACAATACTGGAGAAACCTGCGCAGAAACCATATCAAACCCACCTCAGCTACGCTACGAAGATATGCGGAAAGTCATCTAGACACAGTTCGAGACGGAATTCAGGAGCTCCAGCGGAACCTGTGCCAGAAGACTGCCGTCCTCGACCATCTTGAAAATTCTGAGAGACAAGCCTTCGAGAACTACGTACAGACAATCAGAAATAGGCGAACCGAGGTCAAGTGGACCAAGCTCCTACGAAGTCTCCAGCCAGTGAAAGCACAGACAGTGCTTCCGAACAATCCAGAGCAATACGTGCATAACCTTTCGTCGCTACATCTTAACAAGACGCTCCTAGAAGTTTTATCTCTTGGTCGTAAGTTTTGCGTGCCACAACGGAAGCAAAAACAGCTAGACCTGGAAATACAATTTGAGAGTCTCTTCAGTCAGACCTCGGACCTAAAACCCTCAGAGGCCAGGGAAGTTGATTACCTGAAATCTACTCTTGTCAATTGCTGTCATCAATACTAAAGAAAGGCTCCAAAATCCATAGGCCCCCTGACCAAGGCTCATCCAGATAGTCTGAAGGAGCTGCGCTGAAATGAAAACATATTAATTACAAGACCGGACAAGGGTTCGCGGATTGTGTTGATGGACAAGACAGATTTTGTGACAAAACTTGAAGAAATATTATCAAATCGCACAAAATTTTCACAATCCGATAAAGACAAGGACAGGACTGAAGCTGTTGAAGACAAACTGACAAAGTTACTAAAAGAGCTGCACAACGAAGGACATTTATCAGACAAGGAGCTGGAGGAACTAAGGCCGGTTGGTACTACAATACCAAGAATGTATGGCCTCCCGAAAATCCATAAACAAGGTGTGCCACTCCGTCCGATCTTGGACATGAGAAACTCACCGTACCACGCCGTGGCAAAATGGCTTGCTGAAAAGTTAAAACCACTTCAGAGCCGCTTGTACCCAAGAAGCCTGAAAGACACGTTTGAATTCGTGGAAGCTGTCAAGGAGACTTATATTGGCGAAACGATGATGCTGTCATTAGATGTATCCTCACTGTTCACCAACGTCCCGGTAGTGGAAACCATAGAATATCTATGCGACTTCATACGGGAAACACAATACCATATAGGGATGACAGTGGAGAGGCTGAAAGATCTACTGACATGCTATACACAAAATGTACAGTTTATCTGTAATGGCCGGCTATGCAGGCAAATTGACGGAGTTGCCATGGGCTCACCACTTGGACCATTCCTGGCAAACGTCTTCATGGGCAAGGTCGAGGAAACGAAGCTCAAAGACACTATCATTGACCTTAAGTTCTATGGTCGATATGTGGACGATATCTTTTGCCTGACAAACAAGACCGCTGATATCGATGGTCTAGTCCGAAAATTTAATAGCGCCCACACAGCACTCACATTTACAGTGGAAACAGAGGCGAACGAGGAACTTGCTTTCCTAGACTGGGCAATACGTTAATTTTCACAGTTTCGTCCCTCTTAACGTCAAACGGAACTTAGTCCAGGGAATGGCAGCCAGAATACGCCGTATCTGCTCTCCTGAAATAGTGGAAGTAGAATTGCAGCAACTAAAGGACACACTCCAGGAAAACGGTTATCCGGAACGGTTCATCCTTCAGAACATCAAGGAACGTGCCCCAAAGGTCGCAATTGCAACGGCGGAAAAGAAAGATCTGTTTATAAGACTGCCGTTTATTGGAGATGCAACGAATGAACTAGTAAGAAGGCGCCTGAGGACAGCGGTTATGAATGCCTTCCCGGCTGCAAACTTGCGGGTTCTCTTCACTAACTATCCCCTTCTACGAATGGGAGGTAAGGACAGACTACCGTTTCAGGCCACATCTATGTGCATCTATTCGTTCACCTGTTCCTGTGGAGCAGGCTGTATTGGCCGAACAACGCGACGTCTGGAGAAGAGAATGCGCGAGCACATACCAGCTTGGCTCAGCAGAGGGGAGAATAGACCGACCTCAAGCTCAATCCTCGCCCACCTAATTGATACACACCGCCAAGTGGACGCGAGTGAAGCCTTTCGGGTCATATACCGCACACCAACGCATTTCTCCAAAGGCCTGCGCAAACGGGTGTTAGCCACAGCAGAAGCAGTGGCAATCCGGCTAGCAAAACCCATTCTATGCTGTCAAAAGGCGCTGGTTCAAGCCATCGGCCTCCCTTGGCCGACTGCACGCGGAAATCCAACGCCTACTGAAGCCAAAGAAGACGAAGATACGGAGGATAGTCAAACGCAAGCTGCGCGGCTGACATACAGAACTTAATCCGCGGACCGCGAGAACATCCCCCCTGTCTCATCTGGGCATGGCAACCAGCGTCCTACCCGCGCAGGCGCCCACGTTCAGGAGACGAGGGAAAACGCAGCTGCTTAATTACCCTCACCCTCCCCCCTTCCCTAATCTGACAATTATATAATCGCTGTAATTACTTGAACAATTTTATTCCCCATGTCATGTACTGGCCTGACGATGAATGACCGAAAGCGATCGTTTGCCAACACGACTTTTGAATTATATTTAGTGTGGTCGATTCAGCGTAAGGCATGTTTCATAAACTGCTTACCAGCCACTGTTCTCGTTGTAATAATTGTAGTGGGAACTTACTATTGACCACGTTTCATGGAAACAGTTGTTGATCTACAATTTAAAAATGTGTTAAGTTCCCGCTAAGAGATCAATATCTACAGATGCGATTCAAAACTCAAGTCAAATGGAAAATATTTGTTAAGAACATCGTGCTGTCTGCTGACGCAAGATTGCAGTGTGGCAATGCACGGAGCAAATTGGCTAGATTTTTCGCTTTTGTAACGACTAAAAAGTGAACTAAGATGCATTTATTCAGACTTTAAAATCATTTTTATTCCAGAATAAAAGTTGTACGGTCTTTTGATATAAAATTGATTTGATTGATTGATGGATTGATTTGATTAAAATTTACAGCCAATGATAATATACACTAACTTTCGTTGATGTTTCATACATAAAATTGTACGAATATTTAAAAAAAACATATTTAGACCTGGACCTCCTCACACAATGTTGACAAACTGCGGTAATGGTACCGTAGTCACAGTCATGCACTGATAGACTTGAAATTTGCATAGGTTGCGCGGTATTTATAGCACATATTTGTCATCTGTAGTCAGGTGTTAATCATTTAGTTCTGCCGTCACCGCCTGGGTATTCATTGATGCGATGGGGACTGGACTCTAAGCGTTTGACTCATTAATTGCCCCAATTGCCTTTTCGTCATTGGATGCAGGCCTACTAATTTCGCGCAAATTATGTCCGCTGCAATCAGTACTGTTGCGGCGCCCGGTCTTCCCAATGACTGATACTCTTAATCAGGCAATCTGTGAGTTAACAGTATAGGAACAGCAAATATTTTGGCGTTATCAACGACTGTAGGCCTCAAAACATTGAACACAATGGCTCGTGGCTCAGGTCGACTCTTGCGTGCATTTTCTCCTCGTTTAAATGGACAGTACGGACGGGTCTCATCAGGTGAACGGCAATCCGGCAGTTGGCGTCGTTTTTCACACTGCCGCTCCATTTTCGGTCATTCGCCTCCGGAAAAGCCTCCGACGTAGGTAACTTGCCCTTGCATAGTTCTTGCTTGACATTACTTTACCACATTGGAGGTTTCACTATATATGTGGTATCATCCGGTTGGCTGATATTTAATTGGCAATAATAACAAGACGTGCTTGCAACGTACTTATGCATAATTATAAAATATAATTTTAGATAAAAGGTGAATCTGATTTTTAATTGCAAATCCTTTTCGCTATGATTATTTTTTGTATCTGCCTGCGCCTACAGCTTATCTAAAGAAAAATCGCATACTGTATTCCAAAGCAACATGTAATACTGAAAGTGCTCGTGTTTCTTAAATGTTTTTTTTTCATTGAGTTTGTTATAAGTGGAGCACAGGTTTATACCCCGTTCAATGGTCAGTTCTTAGTATTAACATATTTTTTAATGTATTTCAAAAACTGGTTGATATTTTATGGATAACTGTTAAAAAAACCTTTCTTAGAACAATACTTTATAAGCTTAAACATGCCAACTGAGATCGCTTCCATGCGATACATAACATGTTTTTTTCCTAGCTACCCTTTCGAACAACTCTAATGAATACAAGGTGTCAAATGCAAGAGATAGACACTTAATTTGAACGTACCTTTCTTTCGCGGACACATGTCAGTGTTCTGTTGTTTCCAATAGGACATTCTCGCATGCATTCCTTACTTTCCAGCTTAAAGTAAAGTATATTGATAAAAGGCTGATGGCAAATAATCACTAATTATTGAAATATGTGATGACATTTCCATGCAGAACATGCAAATATAACAATCTCTCCGTTGGCTTTATTATTCGCTATTGCATTAACATCATTATTTTACAGAAATGTACAGTCGTTGTTCATACGAGTTTTGCAAATTCGAAGACTGGTCATAAGATCGAATGTGCCTATCGTATACACATATACTATATGCGAATATAAATCTATTCATTTAGTGTTTGCACTTTTATGGGCGGAATTAATATAATTAATACATTCTGTCTGTCCACTACCTAACATTAACTCATTATGCTTTACATAAGTCTCTTCTAAACAGCCTACGTTAAATAACTGCAGCTTTTGTAGTTTTATCTGAGCAAAATTAAACTGTGATATCCTAGAAAATATTTAAATTTTAATGTGTATCAGGTAAAATGCTGAAAGGCATAAAGCCATTTTTTAGACACTTACTGGTACATAATCATACAAACAAAGCCATTTCTAAAAATAAATTTGCATTAAAATGAATTCAGCTTGAATACGTATACAATATTAATCGCAGGCTTAACAAATAAATTATGAAATGGCAATTGAAACATAACTAAGGGATAAACAGTGACACGAATAATGCATGTTTTTCTCCAATGTGATCTGTCTCACAGTGCGCGTGCTTGCTCAACGAAGTTCACAATAACTCAGGGCAGATTATTAGTGTTTCATTTTCGTCGCATATCACAATCGTGTTTTGCATAAAAAAGGGGTCCTTTAGCGAAAATTTACAAATAAAACGTTTGGCAGTGTAAGACGCAGGCCAAACATTCGAAAATAATCGGGGAATTCTATCCTTATTTTCAGCGAATAAACATGAATTTATTCGAAAATGGGGATTTTATAAAAAGGTTTGATGACAGTTTTTTTTAAATTATTATGGACCATGGCTTACTCGCCAGCACAACGGCCGTTTATTTCAGTTACTTATGTTGGAAGATAAATTTCGGTGAATATTGCAAAGAAAATCAGGTTGGAATTTAACTGTGTAATGTAGCATATATCTGGACAGGCTATTTTTATAAACTGAGTGGCTTTAAAATGAAGAAGGTCTTTGGATTGGAAAGCTGCCCTTGTATTTATATTCCCCGGTGAAAATAGGCTCTCACTTTTTCTTATCATGAGTATGTTTCAAAAAACGCAATTCAGTATTTTATAAGGAAAGACATGACAAAACGTGCTTCCAATTTATATTGTACTGTGGCATAATTCCATAATAAGTCAACAAGGTGGAATAATTATTCCTTTCAGTACTGAAATATTAAGTGCGAAGTTAATCAAATGGAAGTAAAGCAAAGTTTAAGGAATCGCATTTATTTTCAGAAACGCGCAGAAATAAAAGTAAGGAAAATTATATTAAGCTATTTTGTGAAGTTATTTTGCAAAAATTGGGTAAAACGTTATCTGAAGTACATTTTCTTGTACTGCGCAGCTTGTCGTATGCGCAAGCAAAGTGTCTAAAGCCAAGCGAAAACCTAATTGAATATTAGTCATTCAAAATTATAGTTCTTTGTAAAAAAAGTTTCCGTTCAAGCGTTACTAAGAAACGAAACAGAAAGGAGTATAATAAGTAGTTCAACGTATATTCATATACGTGGCCTGCTTTTTTCATTTGGACATTTATTATGGATCTTTTCATCAATCTCCTTAAGTAAAAAATAATCCGTTATAACAAGAAGGGTATGTTCTTTCATCGTCAGTCAAATTAAATCGTTTTTTTTTTCAAGGTAAATTAATTAAATTGTCAAACTTCTTTAATTTTTTCTGTAAGACTACCTTGAACAAATTAATACACACAAAAGTTCGTTAGCTAACAGTCTAATTAAAGCACTTTCAAAAAAACGTTAGTATTATTAATTGTTTTAGTTAATCTTAAAAATAATAATATGCATTTTATCTAGCAGAAATTATTTAGCCTGAACGTCTATGTTTTGCTGCTTTGAAGCATTTCGACATTCGACCAAAATTGCCATCACTATTGGAAATATTATCAAAAACTCGTTTGTTTGAAAATACTGCTTACTTTTATCTTATTTTAATGCTTTAATGTAAACTTCGAACAAACGGATGCTAAGGAAACTAATCAATGAGCTCAACAAACATTTGCCAAATAAAAATAAAAAAATTCAAATATATTCAATAACAACAAATGTAATCCTTCTCAAATATACAAAATATTTCGACTTAAGGCAAGAGCTTTTTGTATGAGAAAAGTTATTGCTTTAAGTTTCATACTTAACTTTTAATGTATATATTTTTGACGTTTTCAGAAGCTGAGAATTGTCAAGAAATTTTTACTTTTCTTAAGAAACACTCAGTACTTCTTACAGTTTATTTGGTACTTAATATGCCTAATGTTGCTCATTATTATTCATAAATTTTTGTAAATTTGCTCACGCTGGTGTGAGAGAAATGATGAAACATTTACAAATTTAAGAAATAAGCATGTAGCCCCCGCAGAACTGTAGGTACGGACGAACGTTTATCTACCAAGAGGCGTGTATATTAGAATGCTACAAAAGCCCAGCATAAAACATGTGAAAAAATGAAATGAAGAACCATTTTTAAGGCAACGTGATCATTATTTGGCTTTAATAAATCAAGCATAACATATAACACATGGCCGGTGGAATATTAAATTTTAATGTCTTCGACAATTTGGCGACTAAGAAGGCAGGATCTTTACATAATAGGAATTGATTTAAAGGGCTTTTTTTTAGTAAAAAATTGAATTAGAATTATGCAAGCAGGAGAAGCATTCCTGCCAAGCAGTTTGGGAAATATTTCTGTGGTACAGTACTTAATGTGGAAAAGTTAAAGAATTGCACTATTCAGCTACTTTATTGTCTTCTTATTAGAGCACGGTAGAATTCTCATACGACTTCATTGCAGTAACGGCTCTTATGCCTATGAAGTACAAACCGATGCAATACATGCCTTCCATATTGACCGCTTAACATAAACGACACTGCCTTGAAGTTACAGGATAGCGTGATAAAGCAGAACTAGGAAAACGAATTGATGTCAAACTGTAACAACTGCCAAACATAAATGTAGTTCCAGATATGAAACTGCCGTGGGAGCAATATGCACGCTAAGAAAAGAATGGAAGTAATATTATTTTAGAAATGTTAAACAAACCAAGCCTACGATTCTAATGGCATTTACTAGATGGAAGAAGCGACATGCTCCAAAGGGTAATGTTCCTGCTTCTGAATAAAATTGGAAGTCAGGGTAAAACCAAAGAAATTGCAGATGGGAGGGTTACAGTTTCACGTTAAGTAATCTTCAACTACAAGGCAGCAGCACTCAAGGCATGAATTCATGTTCAAAACTATGTGTGTTCTAATTAACCTTTTGAAATTTATAAAATCGAAGCTGCAATAGACAAATCGGCAGTGCTTACTAAAATGAAAATATGCGTTAAATCTGCGTTTTTTTGACGTTTCCATATACTTACTCCGTAGAAAAATTCAACTTCCTTCATCCTGTGGTACTCCATTACGCAAACCGCAGGACATACTCCAATAAGGAATGCAAAGAGGCATGCTTTGGACCTATGAAAAAAAAACAACGTTGACTGATTATATCAAACATAATGTATGAGTGTTGGTAAAATGTACATCCGCACTGTTCTAGTCAAAAGTGTGCAAACAGGTCAAATATATGTCTGTGCACGTCACATTTTGTCTGTCAATTAGATGCATCGGGAATGTTAATTCATTTTATATGGCTCTAAGGCCATTTCCTAATAGACGTTTGCACTGCAAAGGGTTAGCGTCGGGCGATGTGTGATCTGTATGCTATGAAGTTGACCTGAATTGTTAAAAATTTATGTACTTGTTTATATTTCATCTGGGCAAATGTGGAAGCTTCTGACATTTCCACATCAATCTGGCATAAGTTCTTAAAAAAGGAGCATTTACATTGTCAGGAAAGAAGAAAAGCGAATAAAATGGCCTCTACTACTAGCATACAGCCGCAAGTCTTATTAACGTCACGCGTCCTGGTGGAGGTCAGGTGAATACATCAGAGCGTTGAATACAAAGAACATATTTCCTTCTATTTATGGGAGAAGGCTAAGGTTTAGTTAATGACATTTTATGTAGTGGTAAACCAAAGGGCCTTTAAAAGAAGGCAATGAAAAAATGCTCGCAATTGCAATCCAACTCACTCGGCGGTTATTAACAACCTTTAATCATGTTTCTTCATACGTCCTTGTAGACCAAGGACTTGATAGTAAATTTAGATATGAACACGCTGACTTTGCGATTAGTTAATTGGTAACCACCAACTATAACTGCTGATTGGTTTTTCGGGTCACCGCTTCTAACCCATAACGAAAGTCCAAGTGAATATAACATTCCAATGATTGAAATGCAAGTATAAACTATATACCTATCCACACACCTCTGACGTGCGGTATTCTCCTGACATTTAATAAACCAGCTTGTGAAATTGCATTTGAAGGAACTCACCACATGCCCGCAGACCCAAAACGGTGTTGAGCAAACACATTTGCGAAAGCAAATATGCCGAGCTCAGCCAATGGAAGGAGGAGAAAAATGTGCAAACTAAATTTGAGTGGTTGGGCCTGCTTAAATACATTGTTGTTTGGGTCCTGGATAAAATTGGTTGCTTTTGAATTAATTTCAATTATCACGATGAGGAATACAACTCGCAACAGGATCCCCTTTTGAGTGATCGGCGTAATGTCCACCATGCTGCGGTTGGAAACCTAAACTGCAGAACGAGAGCTGAGAGTGTTCGTGTTGCTGCGGGACAAACAAATTGTAGTCTGCCGTCGCTTTTACTTGCCGCCACTGGTAGAGTTGAAGAAATACAGAAGTCAGTGGTTCATGATGAACTGCATGGAAGCTGGCACTTGACGGGCCGAGGCGTTGGTGCTACGTGTTGAGGAAAAAAGCGAGATATTTTAAAAGCAAAATCTTCTGACGAAGGACTTTGCCATGTCCACACGAGGGCTAAATTAGGCAATGTGAATAAAACATATGCGAGGATATAATCTGATATCTGATAAATGTGAGCATGCTGACTTAAAGACCTACTCAGCAATGGGAACATACTAGGTTGATGTTAACAATTGTAGTGTTAAACGACGGCTCGTGCTAACAGCTGAAAGGCTCAGGCAAACTGGAAAGCAACAAAATTGGTTTTGAGCAGATATTTATAAGTATTGCAACTGTTGCAAAACTTCCACTCTTCGTCCACGTAGAACGAGTCAACAAACTGAATTGTTTACCCCTGGTCTGCTGCTCAGAAACTACCACTTCATTGAGAAAATGAGGTTTATTGACAAATATTTGATAGATAATTTAAAAAATGCCAAGCATACATAAAAAAATAAAAGTCTGACATATGTAGGGTTAACATCAAATGTAATTTACCTTGACTACTTTTCTACAACTTGCGTCATTAAAAACGTATTTAATGTGAAAAGATCCTCCAGAAGCCTAGTGAGGGAAGGCCCGAGCAACTGTCTGAGCGCCTTAACGTCCACCACTAAGCCTGCAACTTGGCATATGTGCAAACATTCAAATAAAAAAATCGATACAGGAAAACGTGTGATGTTTGGCCCGCGTGATTGCCTATGGCTAATGCCATGTGCGTCTAAATAGACTGCGAAAAAAATGTGCTTGACCAGCCATGCGCCAACTTAGGGCACTGCGGGTATCGTTGGGGATTCTAACTCAAAAAATGCCGCACACGGAATGGTGTTTTGCACGCGTAGGCGGTGACTCAGGTCGCTCGAGGCACCCTTGGCAAAATATACTAATAATATGTTTTCTCTTGCACAAAACGTGCGCAGAATAGCAAAAGACAGATAATCACCGTGGATGCTGCGCATACTGGACGTCTGTATAAGGTATGTAATTTTGATGCCGTCAACGCTGTGCGTACCCTGTTCTGAGGTGCATGCTGTAACTAGGACGCACACGTAAAAACTGAGCCTGCGCTCGATTGAGCTTTTAACAAAGAAGAAATTAAAAAGGTGGTTTATGGTCACTTGAGTTCGATGGACAATGCCTTCTTCAGTGGGTTGAAGCAGCCGTGAGACTGCTTCAGACACGCGCTGAATGTATGGCATAGACTTTTGGACTTCGAATTTTTGTTGCACCAGTCGTTTTTTTATTTCGCGGTTGTTTCATTGAACCCAGTACATCTCAATGATTCATATGAGAGCACTTAACAAGTAAGAGTTCTCGTAATTATCTGTCTGTTTAAACGCAAATTTAACCATTATGTGATAGCTATTAGGTTCCATTATCTGACGTCAACACTTACGAAGTGTCCATTTGTGCATATAAAGACAGATAATTACGAAAGCTCTTAATTTTTAAGTGATATCATATGAGATCACTGAAGGGTTATAGGTTAATAAAGGAAATTATGTAACCATTTTCTCGGAGGAGATTTCGAAGGTATTGCTGTTGAAATCTTCTGTCAATTAGAGTTCTTTAATGTGTGTCAACCTTTTGGAAAAAAAGGAGGGCTACAACCGTGGGTATGACACATGCGGTGATGCCCGTGCAAATTTAACACTAAATTCGCGTCGGTGACCCATCTGAGTAATATGGTTTGCAGTGGTCCCTCAATGACCGTGAAGCACATTCTCAGTTATCTGTGGTCAGTTATCTATGGTATACCACCACCTGCATCCCTTTTATTTGATTCGTCTTCCCTTTGGCGTTCTGATGACCACTGATAAAGAACGATTGAGTCGTGTTAAAGAACGATAGCTCAACACCAAGCATCCATTGATCTGAAGCTAGATGTATATTCTTTCTTACACATGCAGAGACCTGGAATGCCAACCTTTCATTCACACAATGAATATTTTTAACAATTAAAATGTTCATGTCATGGAGTTTATTTGCTACAACGTGACATTCTTTTACGATCAGACCCAAATGCCATAACATATTTGATTCCGAACAATCCACTTCACTCTGATAACCATGCAATGTACTTTCGACAAACTGCTTATTCTATGAGAAGCATGCATGTTTATGATAATGATGTTTTACCGTTATCCTCACATATTTACTAGTGAGAAGAAATCACACATGATTCACTGATATGTCTGATGTTGCATGACGCCAAAATGATGTGTTAGTCTCTTGGGTAAATGCCCTAGGGCTTTTTCTATATGACGTCTTTTGTAAAAACCCCACAGAATTATCAAACGAATATATCTAAAAATATAGTAAATGCATGCAATGAATGTTCCGAAACCAGACACATAAATATGGGCGTAATACGTGTCTGGATATTAAGCTACACTATATGTTTGTTGTGCACTTTTTACACATTGCCATGCGAATGCATATGCAGATAGGAGGAAGGATGACGAAGGTTTGCAGACTAATTTTATATTTTCATCACTCCCATCATAGCACTTAGTGACATACTTTTATCTACTATCTCCGTAAGACAATGACGTGTGATCTTTAGGGATATAAAACAGTTCTAAATTGGGAGGGGGGGGAAATGTACCCTGCGCACATTAGATCGCTCTAAATTACCATTTCAAATGATGTCAACACCACGCCTACTGGACCATTGCTGAACATTGGCTATGCAGAATTTACGAAAAAAGCCAAAAACGCAGATTAACTCGTTCCCTCCCATTTGAGACAAAACTACTGCCTTTATTGCGGCAGCTTAAATCACAACCTGCCTTGGCAAACGTGGCATATTTAGAAAATACCAGACGGCTTGCATAACAGGGCACGTGTTCTTTTTTTTCTTGACGCATCTGACCGTCTGAGACACTACTTGTTATGAATTGGAAACATAGCCGATTCCACTACCCCACAATCACATGTCACATAGACATGCCTAGAGGGAAGTCTCCCACACGTTGCAGGATTTTCAGGGAATCTGATAATTTCACTTTTATCCTGCATGATTTATACCATAGCACCTGTCCAGTGTTTACGAATGAACATTCGCAACACAAAAAACTCAAATTTTTTCCCTGACGTGAACAAAAGTTTGTCTAGATATATCATAGTAGCATATATATAAATTTGCGTGCATATCTATGTTGACGTGGCTTTATTCACGAAAGACATAATGTGTCAGGCATCTACGTTTTCTATCTGAGCATTGCTTATTGGCAAATATTTTAAAATGTGCTTTTGTAACGTTGCAATGTTAGTAAACAAACGTAACTAATTAATCTTGTCTTTAAAATAAGACAAGACAGATATCTCGAGTAATATAACAAAGGATATACATACTAGGTAAATTTTCGTTTGGATATTTCCGGCTTTTTATTTAATAAAAACATACCTTCAAATCGCCGAAAAAATTGACGTTTATGTAAATGACGTCGATTCAGGCAATGTAATCAGAACAAACCAAGTTCCTATCAAAATAATTAAGCATATCAGGAAAAATATGAAACAGGCCGTCAAAATGGATGTCTGCGACCTTACAAATTTGCAGCAGTCTGTCTTAACGTTATGCAAACTGCCGACATATGAACTCATAAATCTAACTTTTAGTTATGCATAAATATCCAGTGCATTTCTATCAAACGATAAGGAGTGCTGCATATGCGTATATCTAGAATATTGGATGTCCTCGGCAGAAACTGCCTCTACACTCCAGTTTCAAACTGGCGACCAGGGAGGTAGAGAAGAACATGTTACACTAACTTTATACGTACGATGCTTTTTCGGATGTGTCAGTTTCCAAAATTGGGAGTCAAGTATTGGAAATGTGCATGGACGTCAAAATCGTGTCGTAGCAACATCTATACATCAACAGAAATGTGATTTTCTATTAATATTAATTCGCTCATAGTAAAATAGTTTCCGGATCTCCACATTTCTTAACAAATGTTTGTAATATTTAACAGCATTTTGATTCATTTAAACTACAATGAAAACTTTCATGATATTTCATGTTTTCGAAGTTTTGCTCAATAAATTATGATAATAATTTGAATTGAGTTACACACAGCTATTAGGGGATGTATCCTGACGACGCAGGACCGATGCAACATGCATCAATCTTGCCTGCAGTCACCGTCAACTGTGCATATAATGGATTTATCTCCCTGGGTTTCACCACTTCCGCAAAGGCGTAGTCCCAGTGCGTCTGCTTAATAATTAAAAAACATCATAAGCACTTTGCATAGAACCTTTTTTTCTAGCCGATATCAACCATGTCGTTCGTACTGTCTAACAGTTGCAAAATATACATGTAAATAGTATATGTAGTTACGCACAGTTTGGCAAGTGCTGAAAACAACCATCATAACGAAACTTAACCTGCTAGTTATGCATATATTTGGACATGTTCTTTAGATGAACTTATTATTTTTAATAAACTAAAATCTCTAGTGTGGAAAACTGTCGTCTCAAAAAAGGTTCTTGAGGAAAGTAGACCCTTAGTTTGGCTTAATCATGAGGAACTTTCTATTAAAGAAATGGTCTATGCTATAAAGAAATACAAAAACAAATTTTTTCTGATATACACGTTGCCGTGGAATAATAACAAATAACTAAAAAGGTGGATTAATAATGGTTCTCAGAGGTGGACAATTTCGTGCTAAGTTGCGCAAACATAAGTGAAGGGATGTCTAAGGAATCGCATTTATTTTATTAAACAGGCAATAATTTAAGTTTTTGAAATTTTGTGTAGCTATCGCGCGACACCTGGACTTGTGCGTAAGCTGCTACCGCAAAGTGAATCTATAGAAGGACTTATTGAATTTAGGACATGCAAAATTGTTGTTTTGTTTATAAAAAACAAGCAAATCAAGCGTTATCTAGAAAGGAATCAGACGGAAGAAAAATAAATATTTCAATAATGGTCACATATTGCCTGTTTTTTTTGTTAGTAAGCGTATAGCGATTCGTGATGATATTCTCCTTAAACGAAATCTATTTTTTGATAAAGAGAAAAAGGATTTTTTTCATCTCCAGTTCAATTAAGTCTTTTTCTTGCGGTAAAATAAGAAATTTGTCGAACATCTGTAATACCCCTGTGACATTACCTTGGTAAAATTTAATATGCACATATTTTTTGTCTGCTTAATATCCGATAAAAACACTTTGTAAATAGACAACCCACTATGGAAGTATTTTTTAAATAATCTACAGAATAATATGGGTGGTATCTAGCAGACGTTTTGTATGTTCAGCAAGGGTGTTAGCCATCGTCATACAAAATTACATCCAGAAGCTCGTTTTTTTGGAAAATGCTCTTTATTTATATCTTATTTTAAAGATCTTTATATAAACGCCGAAACGATTGCTAACTCTCCCGTTTATGACATTGACAAATTTGCCCATAGTCAAAATCGACGGGGGAACTGTCGTGAGGTCAAGTGATTAACTTTTCGACTGGCTTCCTTCAAAACAATGAAAGCTGTCAGGCGATAAGACTGTAGAGAAACACACACACACACGCCCATGCCAGTGCGCCCGAACGCGCCTACAAAGTTAGCGTGGTACTAACACACACGCGCACACGCGCGTCGAAGGCGCTGATGGCAATTCAAGGTGACCCTTTCTACCAATGATAAAAAAGACGCACACAGAAACAGTCATCACTTTTATTAAGTATACAGATATTGCGTTTTAAGTGTTTTTATCCTCTAATGACCAGTGTTATCTGCTTTAAATCCTGCAAAAAATACTTTGAAAATTACACAGTAAGAAATAGTTTAAGCCTTGCACCGAATTCAGTATGAAGTCGTACAGAGTTAACGTCAGCGGAGCCTCTGCATTTATCTTCTTCTCTTCAGGTCTTGATGACCTTTTGAACAAGGAAGGTTGAATACGCTCATGTGTGCTTGAACTTTCAGTAAAATCCCAATATATGTAAATACATGTGTAAGTGTGTGCGTCATGCAGAGGTTCTGTCAGCCACTGTTTCTACACAACCTCAGCCAAATAACGAGCGTCCGTGCTGGCATGCACGTTTAGTTTGGCAAAGCTTATCTTCGAGAGGTCTGCATACTTGCATCTATCTAACGGAAATTAAGTGCTTCAAGTTGTTGCAGTGCAGTAAAACCCACTGGATGGTTGTGTGCCAAAATAAACAGGAAGTAGGAATACACACTCAGTCAACATGTTTTTGGGGAATGCATTGTTGCTCCAGAATAATGTGACGTTTAGGAAAATACTCTATTTTGCTGTGATTCCAATAGCTCCGCACCCTTGTTATGCGCTCATGATACGTGTTGTTTACAGTGCATGGGGTAATGGTTACTGCATTTTTCGAACTTGTTGATTATATATAGTAGTAAAGCATCTTTGTACTAGTGACACAGAGCACGCATTACATTCAATGTATGTTTTGGCATATAAACATTCACTGTAAGCCTATGACGTGCGCTGGAATGATGTGGGACCCTAATTCATACAGGCCATTCGCATGTCGTATATTTGCTCGAATGGGCAGCTAATTAGATCCCATTTTACCACGCTGTACAAGATGGTGTACCTCGTTTGCGTCCAGACTTCCTTAAGATGGTATTAAATACCCACCGCGCTTGTACGCTGTCTTTCTATGATTACTTTATGTGTAAAAATAGCAGTTTGCCTGATTTTGAAAGCTAACTGAGCACAGGTCTCCATAAGCGTAACAGGGTCTATGTAGACAAAAATGAAGAAAACTATTTTAGCTCTGAAAAGGCAGTTAATACTTGACAGTGGGTTTTTGAATTTGAAAGGGTAGATTCTACGCTAGCTAATTTCTACCGTAGCCATCATTGGTGAAGACTATTCAGTATTATGTTCTCGCAAAAAATGAGTCTTGCCGTTTCCACCTATTACGTTTCTTTCAAAAGTTGAATTCTATGTGACGGGCAAGCGTTGTAATACAATAGCCGTTACCTTCGCCATTTATTCCCTAAATTGTGTTTTTACGGAGGCATTATTCTGCGTTTTGGTGGCTCTTTGGTGTGATCCACTTTTTACATAAAATCGCAGGGATATCGTAAACTTGTCTTCGAAAATGAATGCATTCCAGACATTCAAACGTCATTCTTCCTGAAGCAAGCTGTATGGATCAATCAACGCAGCTAAACTCTGTTTAATATTTAAAAATGTGGGCTCCGAAAAGTAATTAAATGTATCAAAGCCAAACCTTAAACAAATATGGTGTTTTATTTTTATTCAGTGTTACAACTTGCATACATTGCATTGTTGGCTACTTGATTAAAGTAAGTTATACTTTACTGAGTGATGCATTTTTTGTCTGAAAGTGTGAAAATGCAGCTTTTTTTTCATTCCCTCTCCTGCTCCCTGCGTGGCTGCTTATCTGCACCGATGCGAAGGAGAAATTTGGACAGCTGTTGACGTCATTTGCATATATTAACGAATTCAATTTGGCAAGAATATGTTGTCAGCTTGTCTTAAAACATACCATAATATTTGCTGTAGTAATGAACACGGTGCAGATAAAAGAGAATAAATAAGCGTAGTCTGATAACACTTCATCGTTTAAACGCCGCCCACAAGGCAACACCATTGTCTAGAGGTTCCTATTTTGAGGAAGTGTGGGGAAGAAAAGAGGTTTGTGGGCGTTAATCTGAGGTAAAATAAACGGAGTCATAACTGCCGCTATTTGCACCAATCAATCGATGGACACTTGAGGGTGGGAGCGACATGCGATCACCAACAGCGTCGGATCAGCCACTGATGTGAAATAATTCATTTACTATTGACAATATAACCACAGCACCAACTGCAAAACTTAGCATATGTGAAAAGTTTTTAAAATTCGGTCAATGAGTTGTATGTATATTCAGTGTCAATTACATGCTCAGCAGAAATGTTTTAGCAACATAAATATCTGGATCGTCGTGGTTATTGTACTATTACATGTTTCGCGACATTATCATCCTGGTTAATGCCTTTACGGACATGCCTAATGGACCAGAGGTATATGACAGATACCAGCGTGATTTTCGCTGCCAGTGCCATCTATACAAAAATTCATAAGTGAACCTTAGTAACTAACAATACTATTCGTTTTGCAACATGCACTACTCCGCTTGGCAATTTCGCAATGATTTTAACCAGAATGAGTACATCCTGGCGTAAGATTACCATTTCTGTATATTCCCTATCGGCAACCGGCAAAACTGAGAACTCATGACGCGGGTTTGAAAGTCGATTGTGGCAGCAATTTCAGCGAATACACTCTCCTTGGCTATCGGAAGCAGACGACAGCTAAAAGGTCAAAAATAACTACCATAGCATGATGTTAATACCTATATAATCGTGGATTGCGTCTGCCAGCCAAACATCTGCTCGTGCATTTTGCTGTAGAAAAGCCCTTAGATGGCACACTGAAATAGACATATCACAGGTGTTTGTGTTATGTGGGCCTCTAAGCGACGCGAAAAGTAGACTTTGAATAAGAACACAATTAATATGAGTAAATATCATCGATTTTTTTCCAAATGATGCGCAGGCTGGCTACCATAGTACGCCAACTATATACTTTTTGCGATAACAAAGTCATAATTATTTACGTTTGAACGCTATACTTTTAGCTGAAGACTAATTTTAGCGAAAAGCACGTCCACATGGACCGAACGTGTCTGCTGGGCCTCAAACGTCAATGTATATATTGATATATCAGTTATAGATGTATCAGAAACCCCAAACATTGTGCTTCTTAGACGAACGCGTTTAGTCTAAGATTTGTTTATGTCAGCATCCGGCCTTACAGCGCCAAATTTGCCTGTTGGACGATAAAAGCGCTTTTATAATCTACACAAAATATTTTGCACGTGGACGCATGTTTATTGCAAACACATGGGGTGCGATTACAGTCGCGTATAGCCCTAAGAAGCAAATTGCTGCTTCCGTCAGTTTACGATACATAAAATGCGCCACTTCGTTTATGCCCTGTACCAAACTGTGGTTATAATAGTGCCTGGTACATATGGCGGTTTATGTTCGCCGGCTGCATAATATATGATGCGGTCTATGACATGCTTCGTCAGGGAGAACAGTTACATTGCGTTATTCGAGTAGAGTTAGCTAATCGCTGTCAGAAACATACTTTAAATGAACGTTATCTAAACCTTTTCGAATACCAGTAAACCGCTTCGTTCATTTTGTGTCTGCTTCCGAAATAGTATCATTTTTTGGTGATATCTAAAATTTAGGATCAGATGTCCTTACAAAAAAGAAAAATACAGACATAAGGCTGATTGGAATTTTCGATGAGACTATGCTTTCCTTTGCATATTTTCCATAGTCATAGTCAACATATTGTGATTGCGTGTGCTGTCGTCTGCTCTGCTGCTTGTCATTTTCTCGCGCATGTTGCTGTGTGGTTGCAGCGCTTGAGATCGTTGCACCACCTTTTCCATACGTGGCAGGCACATTTGGCTCAAAACGATAAACGAAACGAAATAAGAACCACCAATCTTTCTGGTGGAGGGAATCGCAGGTGCATTTCAAAGCAATATGGAGTTCAGCAAAGATCTGGAAATGTCTCAAATGGCAGCTTCCTTCATCACTTCTTCACAATCAGCACCATAATACAATGAAATCCGAAAGAAATGCACGTAACATTTCCAAACCCAGTCGGAAAATTTCGCAATACATCGATTGTGATCGAAGGCAGTATATTTTCTGCTAGAATTAAGTATTAAAAACCTTATTAACTGCATTCGAACAAACATGAAGCCCTAACTTATGGAATTCTGCCAGCCTACTTAATCTTTGCAGCATTTATAAGTAGCAGTTTTATTCTTGAAATTAATTGCGTACCTGCGTAGATAGTTTCCGTAAAACAAATTCAATAACTTTTTTTATAATTTGTAAGCTTTTCTGGCACTTTCTAAGTTGAGCAATAGCAGTCCGACAGGAGCATGTTTTTCTGGATTATTAATAAACTAAAACTTATCACCGTTTTGGATGTGCTCGCCAATCGCAGACTCAACGGCGAATTCAGTAACACGGTTTATGGAAAGCCGAATAATACAACCCATGTGCTAAGCTTCCATATCAACCACCCAGAACGTGGCTAAACAAGTAATATTTGCGAGGGCGAAGACACAATATATTGAACCGGAGGCACGACTTCAATATTTATGACATCTTCGAAACCACCTGGTCAGGCATCGGCACCCGAATAACTTCATCAGCCGATGTCTCCGAAGGTGCCCAAGCAAAGCAAACGAGAGGGTGGAACGAACCATCTGCTTTACATCAAACACTTGTCACAAGCAACATAGCCTATCACTGCAGAGCTCGGCGTGGGTATTCCTCATCACCCAGGACCTACCATGCGCGCTAGCGTAATGCAAATGAAAGACTCGATGGGTTTAGGTGAGAAGTCTGGCGTCAATTATCTGGTACCATGCCACGACTTTTTTTGACGTTATACAGGACAGACCGAGTGAAGGTTTAGTTTGCAAATACCGGAGCACACACGTGCACTGCAGGAAGGCGATCCACTATTTCAGATAGCTGTCCACATTCTGAAGGACGGCCATATATTCAACTTCCCGAACACATGAATAATACCACGAACCCGTAATAAAACGGACAGGCACTACTGAAGGCCTGATTGCCACATCTTATCCCCATTAACAGGACTTTGGATATGCCGTCTTGTTAGTTTGCCATCCATACCCGCGACCAGAAATCAGAGTCCAGTTCCCCTACAAGGATGCTGGCTGCCACGTCACCGTTATAAGCCGTTAAGCTAGAGATGCCCGTAGAAGAAATGAATGGGTAGCGTGAGAATGAGCGTGGCGTGTACAGGGTCCAATTAATAATTGCTAATGCTCCCACCAACCCTATTTATGTGTAGCTAATGCTTGCCGTTTTCTAATTCATTATGCAGATGGATTTTCGTTTGGAGGCCAAACTTCAGAAAAACACTATCGTTCCAGAGGTCGTGTCTTCCTCTTTTTACAGGAATTTTATTATTGTTTATTGCACACCAGTATCTGACATAACAAGTTACGATGAGTTTTTACATCATATAATGGATAATATCAAAATATATGAATAGAGCACGGATAGGTGTTGCTCCTTGAAAAAACAAGCACAAGTCCTTATTCATGTATTTATATAGTGAAGGTCAATATCAGTCAGCATGTTTGGAGTAAATGAACGGAGCCCTTGAAAAATCTCAATTAAAACGGTAGAGGAATACATACGTTTTTAAGCAACTTGCAATTATTGTTACAGATCGCTATTGCTGTGCAAAAAAGGCATAGGAATATTTTGGAAATCTAACTTTTTAAGGCCAGAGGCATTTGCGGAATGGCAGCGTACAATGTTTCACTGTATGTAAAGACACTTGTGATCGTTTGGTGTAAATAAAAACTATATTTAAATCAAACGAGCATTATTTTTGTTTGTAGTGTTTTCTTCATTTTAGTTGGGCGGCTTTTAGGTTTGTCAGATGATTAGCAAAACCTATTTTAAAGGCATTTACAGTGGTTGAATACACACTTGAATCAGGCTAGCATTTCCATTCTCGAATTACGCTTCAAAAGAGAAAAACGAATAAACGTTGGCTTTTTCGGCGTTGTTCCCTCTTCAATATGCAGTCATATCTTCTGCGTTTCCTACCTGTGGACATTTAAAAGAGATCCCTACATTTAAAAATCCACGCCATTTACCCTTAGTAACTGAACAGTTGTTATAATATCACCTCTGTCATGTCTATAACGGAGGCAAAGGAGGTGTAAAGCAGTCAGCCACTGTTCATAGGTGGAGTGCATAAGTTCAGGGGCCGCCCTGTTAGAAAAATGTTGAACACCTTCAATAATCATCATGTCTTTCTGAAGTTAGGGCCGCCGAGCCTGGATTGCATATTCCAGATGTGGCCACACGAACTTTTTCATATATATTTCCAAAGATATCAGCATTCTGGTTAACCAATGTCCTTTGTATGGCGCCCATGACCGACATTGCCGTCGCTGCGGCTTTTGAGCACTATGCGGAGGCACTTAGATCGTCTTTAATAAAGATACCTGTGGCGCTTTGCACATTTTCGGTTTCCAGAGGTGTACCTCCCAATATATTATGTTGTGAAAGAGTATTTCTGTATCGTCTTGCTGCTAACATGTGCATTACTATACATCTTTTGGGGTTGAAGCTCATACACCAATTGTTGCTCCAAAATTACAGTCGGTCTATATCCTCTTGTAATATTTGGAAATCCTTTTCGCCTTTTTACTCCCTGCACAGTTTCAGATCATCAGCAAAGAGGTCTATTCCACATTTAATTTCTTACACGATGTCATTTACGTAGATGGTGAAAAGCAGTGGCCCACGCACTGACCCTTGTGGAAATCCACTTTTGATAGGAGCCCACCTTGAACAGTAGCCACCTGCAGTAACTTTTTCACTACGGTATCCAAGGAAGTCTTGAATGCACTTCAGGTGATTACCTGTCATCCCAAAGTCAAATAAAATAACATCTACTGGGTGTTTGTCATTCATGGCGTCTATCCAGTGTTCTAGCTTTGAAAGAAAAGATCTTTTCTCATAGAAACCATGATGGACTGAGCTGATTTGGCGGCGAAATGGATCGGGCGATAACATCGAATTTGTAATTAAACCCTTCCATCAGCTTACAACAGATGCACATCAAAGTAACCTGTCGGTAGTAAGTGGGATAAAGTCTTCATCATTCCTTATGAATGCGAACGACTTTTGCCAACGCCCATGTTTTAAGGAGTTTAGCAGCTTCGAGCAATTTTCGAAAAAAAAACATACTGAGTGCTTTCGCTAATTACTCAGACGGTTTGCGTAGAGGTACATCTCGGATCTCATCCAGTCCATGTGACTTGGCCGGATCCAAATTCTTTACTCTGTGAAAACTGTCTGCAGTGTAAATAACACAGTTTTTATAATCGAATTATTGACGGTGTGTGACAAAGGATAAGGCTGGAGTTGTGGCTCAGTGTTGGAAACATTCCGAAAGATATTCGGATTTTAAAGGTCAGTGCTCATTGTTTCGTTGTTTTTTGTCTTTTAAAGCTGCAAGGTGGTCACGAAAATTTGTACAACTTATGAAGTAGGCGTAGAGGGCTTTGGATTTTTGTGACTCGTCTTCCAGTAGTCGTTGTTCATAGGTGAATTGTCGTTCTCTGAGGATTCCTTTGCAGTAATTGCGTCGTTATCTAAATTATTGGAGCAAGTCTTACTCCTAGGTCTGTAAAAATAACTTCCGCAGCTTTTGTTTTTTGCGATTTAAATTTTACCGGTTTTTTCAGCCATCTTGGTCTTTTTACTGGTCAACTATTTATTGGGAGGACAGTAAAATTTGATCAAGTTTCTTTTTCTTGATTCAAAGATATTCCAACAATCATTGGTACCCCTCGGAATAATTCCATCCATCTTGTATGTCCAATCGTCAACTTATCTGCCTCAAAGTTTCCCCGCCAGTCACTTATTCATGGCTTTGAACTTCGTTCGAGGTGATCTACAGAAATTGTTTATCTCATCAATGTCATATGATCAGAAGTTACTACGGGTGGATCTACATTTCTTTCATCAACACTTACCTCACTTTTGGAAAAAACGTAGATCCAGAAAGTAGATATCTGACCTTCACGCATTCGAGTCCCAGTTCGTACATTTTTTAACAGAAAATCGTCAAGGGTCATGTCCAATAGCATTTCATCGAATACTTGTGTAGGGCATTTGCTGTTCATCAGATCCCAGTATACCAACGGGACGTCGAAATTGCCTACTATCTTGTGTCCAACACTCCGTAAGGAGTCGGCTGAGTAACATATGATTTTTGTCCGCAAGTTGATTTCGAGGCCTGTATGCAACGGTAAAAGTATAATCTTCAGCGTTGCGTACCAATAAGTGACACTGTAGCATTTCCAGGTCACGGTCATTCGCACCTTTGTCTGTGAGGGTCAAGTCATCTTCACTACTGATATACCGGGCAACTCCACCACCTCTGTGTATTTTTCGATCGTGTCTTAGCATCTGATAACCATCTATTCGAATTTCAAAGTCTTGTATAGCTTCGGTTGGTCACATGTACGTTAGTGCAATTAAATCAGGTCTTAGCTCGGCAACAAGTACTTTGAGTTCGGCAATTTTTGTTAAGGAGCATTGCAAATTTCCATAATAAAACTTAATTTTGTAGAAAGTTCCTTGTTTGCTTAATTTTCCGGTCGTGTGCCTTTTGATACGATGAAGGGCGTCCTCCACAGCAAGGGCTTTTGTCGTCAGACAATTACCCTTCTCCTTTTTTACAGGCCCTTTACTCCTTGTTCTTTCAATATGGCTAGGTCCGCCTTTAATGCCTTCCATTTAATCCTCTACTTAACCGTGTACTCCTGTTGAAAAAAAATCGCCATTTGGCCGACGATACCTCCTGCCGTTTGCTCGAGCAGGGGAACTGTCTGATGTTTACTCTTTAAAATTAATTTTAACGGCCTGGATTGTGCTCTTTGAGAATTGGAGATGTCCCTACTGTTTAGTCTGCAATGTGTCAGTATCGAAAACGGATCATCCTCACTAATAACATCATTTAAGCACTCATTTAAGGCCTTGGATTCATCGCCCATTCTAAACATTGAACTACTGTTGGTTCGTTCAGAGAGCCCACGGAGAATAATACACTGTGATCTTTCCACCTTAACAGTGTCTTAACGATTTTGATGAATAGTCTGGCTGATTCCAGCACGGGCCTCAGTGCTTTGGTCATGAGGATTTGTGACGCCAGACAGTTCGTTTATATGAGCGGTTGCCGTGCTTGCCACATTCTGCAGTTTAAGTCCATTAAATGTGCCTAGCTTTAGCGGAATTTCCAATTTGGAATGCGCCTCATGGGCTGAAATTAGGCTCAGAATATCAGGCTCGTGGACATTTACAGATACTACTGTAAGATCTTCATAATTGTATTCCTCGTCAAAGACTACTTGACCATTAATGTAACTTGAGTAAGTAAAATTTTCAGGTCCCTCAAGGCAGTCTGGTAGTCTAATGGCCACGATGTTCGCCTGCTGGCCCGACGTACAGAGTTTGAATCCTGCGTCATCTGCATTATCGTTGACTTTCGAAATTTCGACTAGATCGATTTCCGTAAATGGCTCTGAAAGATTTTGCTCTTGGGGCATGGAATCCTTCACTGTTTTCTTAACAGTGCCCTTGTCTCCCCTGGTCTCCGACATCGTGCCATTCGTAAGAGTATGGAGATATGTCTTAAGGTTCTCTACCTGTTTTTTACGGTTATACACATCCTTTTTTGTGATGGAAAAGGTTTTGAAGGTTTTGGAGGACTTCTAACTCTTTTAGCGGGTTGCGATTGCGTTGCATCAACATTGCGAATTTCGCCCTAAATGTGCAACTAGGGACTTTATTCCAAATTTAATCATTAACAGCTGAGTGCCTTAGTGGTTAAGTGGTAACAACCGATGACCATTGTCTTCATCTTCTGGTTTGAAGTCCCTCTCGCGGCGTTACCTTAAGTTTTGTTTCTCATAATAGATCAAAGTGGGGTTAACGATATTTAAACTCTATGCAATATGCAATAAGCGATCAACTGTATTAAAAGGATACTGAAACGACTTAGTTGTTTGTAGATGGTGGAATCCCGGAGATACGTTGACAGAAGGCGGTCACGGACATGTTACTCAGTTTGACTAAGGTCCTGCCGTGTCTTCTAAGGGTGGATATGTTGTGAGAACAAATTCGGTAGCTAACAACGAAACTTTGCCAGAGTTCTTGGTGAATCGAAATCCCGAAATAGCATTTCACACGAAAAACAATAAATTTAAACCGCAGTCTGAGGCATGCGTGCACTTTGTGCTAAAGAAACAAAGGTCCATGCTTATTTTGCCTATGAGAATGTTTAAATGTATTGTGCTAATTTACAGTATTTTTTAAAGCCGCCGGAGATTGGGCCTTATCGAATAAAAATTATGCCTACTATGCCTAATTCCGCTTATTATAATTTCTAAGTTTTCGCAAATGCGTTCACGCTGATATGCGAAAAATGATCACATTTTACAAATTCACGCACATATCATGCAGCACTGGTCATACTCTATACTGTCAATTAAGGTGCTACGTTTTACGAGGCCAAATTTAATTTGTTGTGGATGTACATGTATAAAGTTTTGGTAATATCTGGCATATTGTCATGTCGAACAGAAGCACATTCCTCGGGAGTGATATGTTGAACATGCGAGGCCGCCTTTGCAACCGTGACTTCAGTACATAACAACATGCGTTTGACATACTGAAAATCGGTGTCCGAACTTCTGCGTGCAAAACTATGAGATATCCTTAGATCCAAACAAAATATGGGCGTTTGACTGTCGCTCTGTCAAGTGACTTGCAGTGTCTTTACCTTTCGGAAGTGCACATTTTCATGATCTGTACTTATGCATTACAACTTAGACAGAATATCACTAATGGAAAAACTATTTGTTAATTTTCGGCTTATTCATGAACATACTTTGTCAATTTTCGGAAAAGAAAACTTATTTGAATTCAAAACTAAATCTGAACGCATAAAAACATCTATACCTAACTAACAAACAGTAAGTGACACTTAGAAGCAAGATGAGGGAGTGTTAAAATTAAAACTTATCATGCAGAAATAGGGTACCTTGGAACTTTTCATTTTCTTTCGAAAGCAACACCCACTATTATACGTTGTTCTGCATTGACATATAGTTATTTTTTGTTTTCAATTAATATACACCGAAAAGCTATATTCAGATGACGTTATTTTTAACTTTGGAAAACAAACCTTCATTTTCTACCTTTTCATGTTTACGATTGTCTATTTTCCTATTAAAACTCTTATAAACCCAAATTAGCAAAAATTCGTTTAACACCCAACATTAAAAAATGCGTATATATGCTCCTGAACAAATACTACTCCCCAAATAAATGACGAACATTTTTCAGGTTGAAAAGTATACCTAAAAAACTCATTTTTAAGACAGCGAATACATTTGAAATATAAATAGGGTAACGCACTATCTGTACTTCTCGACAGTGCGTTTCCAAGCTGTTTGAACACCTTGGATCTCACGTTGTCATACATTTACAGTGTTCTGCCTAATGTGCACAAACAGTGATATTTTGTACACGTTTGGAAACAGATTACGCCTTCTTTAAATGTTATACTTGAAGAAAAAGCATCTTTTGGTTTAAAATTGATCGAATTATTAGCCCTTTGTGCAATGTTTAGGTGTTCGCTCATAAAACATCGTATCGGTCACTGTGTCAATGCTGCCTTTACTGTACAAAGCAAAATTTAATGAGAACTATGCGAGATCTTTAAAAAATGTAAGGTGAAAGCGTGATTACCCTTAAACAGGATGTTCACAGTGCGTAGTTTGTAAACCTTCAATTTCAATGTGGCGGTTTTAGGTTTCAAAATTTATTCGGCAACTTATAAGTTAATTGAAGGCTACAGTTACGTTTTCCTTATGTATGACGTATACAGAAGGCTTAATTTTTTAAAAAACGAGTGCAAGAAATAACTTTTCCTTCATGTTTTCCAAAAATATATTTGTGTTTATGACGGCAAATAAAATAAATGACCAAAGGTCATGCTATTTTTTGTAGACACATTGTTATGATGCGTACATTTGTTTGACGGTCGGAAAGAAGCTTGTTCAAATTTCGAACAAAATATATTGAAGTTAGGCTGTAGGATCATTTTTTAAAGCATTCGTCGTTGATTTGTTTGAATCAAACACGCATTTCAGGATTTCGGGTAACCTTTCATGACATAGGCGATCTACTGTAGCTTCTAAGTATAAAAGTGCTGTGCTTAGGTTCAGTTGCAAGGAATTTATTTTTGATTTCTACATTTGCCAAATTGTCAGTGAACCTTTTTTTATGTTTTTGCTTGGCAGTCCTTAATGGTGTTTTCTATTCGTTGGTCTCATGACTAATCCCAACTGCTCAAAATGGCAAATGCCACAGGCATTTTTAGGGGAAAATACTAATACTCGACATCTGCTGATTCTCAAAACTCAGGTGTGCCATTAACTAAAACTTTTTGTTTACAGCCTGGCTGCTATTTCCTTTCTTCTGGCTCAATGATAGTCATATAAGCTCCGGCATTCTATCTTTTAGGACTGCTTTTGTATGCAAAACGTGTGTTCAGGGTTTGCCCCCCTGCATGTGCTGCTAGTAGATATGCACAGTGCTAACCAAACCTAGATTCCTCATTTTCTTACGGGAAGTGAAGTCTTAAATTGAATACGAGGCAGGTTGTACAATCTCCGATGCTCATCGCAGCGAAAATAATACGTGTTTTTGTATTGTAGTCTGCTTGACTGTTTGCATTATTAAACACCAATCCATAAACCATTGCTGGTGATTTTTCCCTTTGTCCGACAACCAGCTTTCAAATATACAAAAAACCTTCAGGTTTGAATCTCGGGTCTAATGCAGAAAGGAGTGGTATACCGTAGTTGGCAAGGGCTTATACGTCAGTTGTGGCCATTCTATGTTTTGCCTTTGTTGGTATGCCATTTCCACTATCTAGTTGTTACGTTCCATTTTTTTCCAAAAAAATGCCGACGTCTGTAAAGTATTATTACTCGAAGCAAGGACATCTTTGTCCAAACGAAAGTGTCATTTAAATGGTAACATAGGTGAGTAGGGACTGCAAGGAAACGTATATATGAACACAAAGAGAAACTAAGGGTGTATCTCAGTGGCCGCCTTTAAAACATTTTTCACACGGAAAGGGCGCGGCTGAGCAGAATAATCAGGTGTGTTGTTCGGATATCAGTGAAAATTTATGCTGCCGGATTTCTAATGCGAGGTTTCGAAGTAGGACAGAAGATCGAAATACCTGCACTGCAAGGCACAGTATATTCTTCATAACAAAAAAGTGTATTCGGGTGTTATATCGATTAAGGCGGGAAAGCATGTACCAACGCCAACACAAAAACAGAAAGTCCTGGAGCCCTACGGACAGCAAGATTGCTCCAACCTCAGTAAAAACGGAAAAATAGCGACGATGTGCTTTGTGTGCATCCTGCGGTGAACTGTTTGACTGACACGTGTACATTATACTGGGGTCGCGCAAGAGATAATGTTGATTATTGTTCACCTCCCTAGATTCAGAGGATGATTCAGACCCTGAGGAAGACCCAGATGAAGAACTGGAAGAGGAAGAGCCTGAAGACGATGATGACGAAGATTCAGATTCAGCATTTTGCTGACCAATCTCAACGTCGTTCGGATTTCGTGGACGCCCCACGTCGGGCAAGACAGTGTCATCAAGGCTCGATATGTTATTACAAAACACGTGGAGTAAGCTGGCTGACCATAAAGGTGTGACCGTGCTCCAAATGTGAGATATAGGAGCCAGAGGTTCATCGAGACAGTCGAGCAAATCGAAGATATCAGCGGCGCTCAGCATATTTCCAAGCATCAATGTAGGGAGTTTGCCGCTAGTAAGAGTATAGTTTGGTAGAATCCAGCAAGCAATACACACAGAGAGCAACAAAGATAGCTGCGCAAGGCGGCATTGCATTGTCATTGACGTAAAGATATCATTCACATCCTGAAATAGGATAGCATTGTAGAGGTAGGTGTTAGTATTGAAGCAAGAACCTCTATGAAAAGTATTGTAGGAAGCGCACACTACGCTGATGACGCTGCAGTAGTGCGTATCATGCGAAAAAATTCCAAAATGTTTGGTCAGATTTGACCTTAGGCTGTTCACTGCAGCATTTATTTTCCGCTGTCGTGGGCAGCGCAGAAAAATCTGTACGTTGGACAGCTTTCGTATTGATAGTCGATGGCATCGCTCCACGTGCCTGTTGGACAACTATCTATGATAATCCCATACTTCTGTTGGAAACTCCAAACTTCCTATACCTTCACTCTCATATTACACGTACCCCAATCCATGAAACAAACCTTATATACAACTACAATAGTACTTTAGACTGTAATGGTACTCACGTTTTTATTTTTTTATTATTAAGCATCATCACTATAGTTGTTTTGCAAAAAGACCAGAATTTGTAGTAAGTTTCTTATCCCATGAAACACCACCCAAAGTTTTTAAGTACGTTTCCGATTGAAAAATGTTAAGTACATATGAATAAATTGATGACGATCGTGCAGGCTTATCTTAATATATTTTAGTGACATCAGGATGCCGGCTTTTAAATATTTTCCCCTTTACCGCCAAGCAATAATTTGTACTGTAAAAATTAGCTACTTAAGAAATATACCCTTTTGCCATTGAGTATGACCGACTTTAGAATATATTAAGGCAGTCAAGAGCAATGAAAGAAGGCATATTATGTGAATAGACAGTCTTTCCTGTAGCATAGACACGTATCCCGATTTGTCTGGGGACCCACTCATCCCCTTATATAGCCTTTAGAGCTCTCTCGAGCCCTCTCTCTCGCACGTTCGGCCTGGCGGGACAGATAGCGACGTCAAATTTCGGTGTGGCAGCAATGTAAGCAGCCATACTAGGGTTAGGTATCACTAGCCGATGATGCCTAAGAAGGCAGACAATGCTTTTCTAGGGTCCCGTCTTCGCTGGTAATGTCCTTATGCCTACACTCTTTAATGTTTCTTTTGTTTAGCAGTCTGGAACAGCCTTGTTAAAATCCGTCTTCGTGATGCGACTAAAATGTCTTGATAGTATGCCGTACGATCGTTATTATTTCAAATATACTGAATTAATATGTTTCAATCGAAAACATATTTCAGAATTCCGGTTGACGTTTCATGAGATAGTGAATCTATTGTTTACAAAATATATGCAATAAAGTGGTCAACACATTTTTTAATACAAGGGATCAATCTTAAAACCGGCAAATGTGTTAAGGCATAGACAATAAAAAATGACAATATTTTATAGTTCAGTATTAAATCCTACATGATGGTAGGCATTTTACAACGCAGTAGCGTATAACGGTGCCTAGAGATTGAAAACTGTGTAATTTGGTAGCTGTAGGTTACAGAAGCATCCATATGCAGTGTGTTTCTCCTAAAATAATATCGCTATTTATTGTGCCAAAGAGTCGACCAAACCGATCAGTACCAAGAGCCAGTGAGAAGGTATGCTCCATATAATCAACCTGATATAGGTAAATACGCAGTTAATTAAACCATAGGACAATAGTCATGCACAACGAATATACCTAGATTTTTAATTGTGGGAAAGCAAATTCAGTCCTTGGAACTGCGTACTTTGGTTGAAGAATATAAAAACAGGTACAAAGGTAGAGCGCTGCCGATGTTCCAAAAATTTGCGCAAATACCCAGGGTGCTAGGATTCTCGTTAGCTAGGTTGAGGGGTAATATTCATGTTCATATATGAATCAAGATGCGAAAAAAGCATTTTATCTATGAGCACGCACACATAATGTACAGGGATAGCTGCAGTAAAACCAATAAAAACTTACTTTAGAGCGGCAGACATTTATCGCCTTATAAAAAAGAAAATAAATATATGACGAATTGAGGTCAATGTCTCGTTGATGCTCTTAAACCATTTTCTAGTTTGTGTCAGTATTTTGTCAAAGAATAGAATTACTTGATTGTTAGCCCCCGGAGAGATACCTGTCGCACCTATGGTATCCGTTTGCATAATGAAGAACATCTAGTTATATACATTTACTCCGCCATCATTGCGATCTTGAAGATGAATCAAGCACATTCGCGCAAGGGCACTACTTGCGCTCACAGGTGTTGATATTGTAGGGGATATCAACTTGCATTTACAATGTTTTAGGAGGAACACTGCCACCTAACAGCATTAAAAAATTTTGTGTGTAGTGTGTGTACAAGCAGTTTTGATACCCAGGCAAATACATCAACATGTGCCTAAATAAGAAACCAGACAATAACGAGATTTGGAACGTACCTTGGAGCATAGGTCACTAGACGGTGTGTCAGGACGACGACGGAAATAATCAACAGGAAAATCCTAAAATTGTGACAATAGGGTGTTTTTGGCATGGACACAAAATAAAGAAGGAAGGGATTTTGTACAAATTAATTTACAAATTGGTAAAAGGCATTTGAAGGACGCTACTGTGGCAGCTGTATAGCCACGACGTAGGGGGCCACATGGGTGCAAGGTTACTTTGGAAAATAAGTTCTTTTTTTCTATCCTATGTTCGTCTGATAGCAAAATAAAAAAAAGCAATGGCATTTGCGGTGCCATGAAACTAAACTTGTTAAGCCGTGGTAGACAAGGCAGCGGATACGTTGGCCTTTTTGTTAGCGACTTTAGTGTTAAAAAGGCGCATATTTTATAGGTAGATGTACGGTCGAAAGCCAGCAACTGCGCCATTTCATGCATAAGTAGGAAGCCTTAGTTCCACTGCTGTGGCATGTGCTAGCTCATGCAAAAAACGAAATAATAACCTCGAATGAACCAAACATGGTTCAAGTCAGTGATTTCCTGAGAATAATCTACCCATGTTTAGCAGGTATAACTGTACAATCTGAAATGGAACTGAAGACAGTAGCTGCAACTGTGGGCACGCGTGGTGCAGAAACTGGGGAGTAGTTTAATCGTGATGGCTTTAAGCTAAGAAAGGACAACTAAAGTTGTGTAAAGTGAAGTTGGTTGACAATGGAACTTCCATTAAAGTTGAAATGTCCTTTGGAGAAAAGGATATTTAGGGGGAAAGTTGACCGGTAACTGCCAGCTGGTGTGGCGCAGGGGTGTAAGAAGTTGAAGATAACAAAGCGCAGTTGACGTGCTCGTACGTAAAGTCAAAATGTGGTGGCAATGTATTATACATGATCGTGTCTGTAGAGGAAGGGGAAGAGAACTCGAAGAGAGGCAAGTGCATGTCGGCGTGATACAGTGCGTAGGCAAAAGTTTAACCCGATTCGGTAAAGTTAAGGAATTCCGAATGATGTGGTCTCACGTAGATTGAAGGAGATGACGATGAAAACCAATAAACTGGTGCATAGGAATCTTAAAAGCAGTTATCTAACATCGGTGTTGGTAGCATCCAAGGAGTATTTTCGGGCGGAAGTGTAGACTGGCGTAATGTCACCAGTATGTAGTTAGGCACAGTAATGAAGATGCCCTTGTTCGAATGCATCGCAATTAATTAAGCGTGCAGGTGCTTTTCTTCGCCAATGGAAACCAGCCTTCTTTAAGTTATAAATCACTGAGTGTATATGTGTTTCTGTATTGCTTGTGCATTTGCCGCCCTTTGATAATTTATAAGTAGCCGATTCTCTTGAACTGTGGCTGAGATTAAAGGACTTGTCCGAGCATTCGCTAAGCGGTAATTGTACAATCCCCAGATAATGGATTTCCGCTTATCCACTAGAATCTCGTCTCAATTACTGCATAATTTGTCGCAGAGTGCAACGGACATTCATAGGCACATGCAGCCGGTCCCTATTTTTACGTTTGGCACACCAAAAAAATATTACTGGTTTAATTTTCATTACGTGTGATAACATGTATAACGTAGAAAAAGGTAAAATTTACTTTATAGTAATAGCACAGAAACGTCTACAAAAGAAAAAAAATATGTTTATGATGAGTTCAGGTACAATAAAATATCATGTGAGTTAAACTTATTGCTGCGCTTACTTGCAAAGGAATTAGCCTTTTTCAGGGACAATGCGATACTTTTATTGGATAACGCGTGCGAATTATGCATGCAAATGCCATGCGATATATAATAGCTGCCCTAACCCACGACTGGTGATAAACGACATTGGAGAAGGTGATTTAACCATTTGGTTAGGAAAAAAGGGTTACTTCATATAGCAGCAGATTTAACAACAGCCGTTATACTCCTGGCCGACATATATTTGTTGCTGTTTGTATTCAGAGCCATGTAAATTTCGTATAGAAAATGTGCTTCGCATCTAAACATTTGATGTGGCCAAACCCGACCAAGGCCCCTGGTTTGTATTAACTGAGAAAACCATAACAGCGACACATGTCCAATCAATATATATATATATATATATATATATATATATACATATATATTTGAATGGAAAGCTCCAATTGAAAACGCTTACCCAAAAATTATTCTGGTCAATGCGCTCCTACCAACAAAAGAACATGCGCAAATAACTAGAGTGCAAAGTGTTGTCATTATAACTATATGCTACAATATCAATATCCAGACCTACGTCACAAATACAAATTCAGTGCAGAATGTCAATGGGCGTTTTAATTAATCAATTAAAGCCGTATTTCACAAGCAAGCGTGCTTCTTGGGAATTATTTTTTATCCCTGCAAAACATAATTTGCTCATTACGATTACATTTGACGGGCTTTGTGTAAATACCTGATTCACAGAATAAATCAGTGGCATTTTTTTCTGGACAACACTACGTACATAAACGTCGACAGTGCAATCAATCAGTAGTATGAGCAAACTATTGTGCCTTACTTCGACACAGGTACGGTATGACCCGCCTCTAATATTTGCAAAATATTCAGGAACTAGAAGTTCTCTTGCGGTCAGCCGTGGCTGTGGTAGGCATGCCCAACAACGGGCTGGACATAATGCTCACAAATACTTTGGGAGTCCGATGCAGGAATCAAAACACGCACACACACATGTCAGCGACACACTTCTCAAAAAAACGTGTCACATTATCCTTGGTTGCAATAATGGGTTCACTTGTCGTCATCTCTTTGTCCACCTTAATTTCCGGAGTAGCAGTAATTAGTGGCCTAAACATCCTAGTGGAGAAATGGTCCGATGGAGATGACAAACAGTTAAAAAAGGATGTAGTTGAGCTACTGACCTAGTGATTTACTGCACATATTGCACTTTTTAGCACAAGGTCTGCGAGCACAATCAAGGAACCACGAAAGGGCTACTGTATATCGGGCTATATGATTGAATCACTAATTCAGGATCTAAACGCGCAAACCTCACAAACCTTTCAGATGCGCTACGTGAACTTTATCCTCGTTATCCTTCGTCTCGCTGGGAAAAAAGTCTTTCAATTGTCACTTAACTCCTTCTTCCCGGAAATCCAATTTATAGTGGACGAAAACTAGCGGACAAATTTATTTCTTGATATTCCGGTTTTTGCGAGGGGAGATGGCGAACCGTAGACTGGTATTTTTTAGAAAAAAATGACAAACACGACACATGTTATCCATTGCAACAGCAGGCACCGCCCATCTAATAAATGCAGTTGCGTCCGAACACACTTTCCACGCATTCAAAACACAGTGTTCCACCGATTCCAGACTGCTACGGCAGCGCGAAACTCTATGACAACCTTTCCTCTCCAATGCCTACCCGGGTAGCTTAATCATCAAGTGCTTGTACTTGAGGCAGATGAACACCTAGGGTCAACCAACATGAGGAAAATCTGTCATGCACTGCCCTACGCAAGAGACCTCTCCGAAGACACTAAGTGCATGCTTAGACCTCTTAAAGTGGACTTTGGTCACAGAACAGAGCTTACATTCCAAAGCTTGCTAATGCACCCCGAGAACACCTCATGTCTTGCTTACAGATAAAAGTTTCTAGAGTGTCCAGACAACTACTGTTCGACGACAGACACACGGCCTAAAAACCAGAATGCATGGGCACACATTCACCATAAAGCGATAAAGCCTTATATCGCCCGTCGCTCTGTATAGACTGTAAAGCCTTCATAAATGTAACTACCACAGTGTAGTATTAATCGGCTGAGGTGAGAACCAAATGGGGAGTGAGATTATCGAAGCCTGTAAACTGATTTCAATTCGATTAACAGATAGATTGAACTGTCCATGCAATACGAGGCCATCTGGTTGCTATAAGACAGGTCAAAATAACCGGACTTATGAACAATGAAGCGGAAAAAACCTACTTAAAGTATTACATTACCGTTCATTGTCTATGTCCAATGATGTGCTTAAGTGTGAGTGTGAAACGTCTGATGAGTCTGCCATACTATCTAGAAATCACCTTAAATTTTCGTTCTATCACAAAAAATTGGTTCAGCATTTTCACATATTTCCAACTGTAAAATGCTTGCTGCATAACACAGGTAAACTAAAATACGCATCTTGGATTCCGTCCGAGCGTCTGTTGCATTTCACGGCGTAAAGCAAACTATACGGGTTTGCAAAATGATTTAAAAAAACTCGACTTTTCTTGAAACATGATGACTAGCTGCATGAATAACTATTTCTTAAAGGCCTTAACATCTGAATGGCATTCTATTCCACGATACATGATTTAAAGCTGATGTCGCTACGCCACATATTACTCTTGTCAATAATAAGTTAAGTTCACCTAGCATTCATACGAATTCCGCTAATGCTATCAGCTCCAAAGGGAAAATCGTGAAGCAATTTCTAAATATAACTAACTCATGGTTCATTTGAAATGACCATGAGCTTTCATGTTAAGTACTGATGAAAATTTTACAAGCTCTTTCTTATGTTCCGAAGAAATTACAAATCCGCACCATAATTGAAGTGGCACTATGTATAATTTCAAACAGGCAACATGCACTAATACAATAAATGAATTCCTTTGTTTGTTCTTTTGTGTAAAGTGTTTCTTGTAAAATAGCGTTTGTTAAGTTAAGCAACTTAAAATGCTTGTTGTTTTCATTTATAATGCTGCATTATGATATTTTTGGCAGCGACGTGCATGTTTTTTCGTACAAAACGCTGCATGGCAACCATTTTAGTAGAACTGTTTGATTTCTTGAAAACATGACCTTCAATTTTTCATGCATTAAGCGAACGTTATCAGCAATTTTTAAAAAAAACTTCTACAATTTTGTCAACTATAAAAACGTTTATGTTAGTTTGTAATCAAGTATATAAACTCACAGTAAAGTCGTTAACATCACACTATATTTGTAAAGAAAAAGCATTTATAATTCTGTCAGTTAAATTCATTTACATTTCACTGACAATTTTTAACATTCACTAAATTGTAAATGTCTGCGCATGCGGCAAAAAAGATGACAACATAAAAAATGAATGCAGTCTGTCTGGGAATGCTCTGATCAAAACTTTTTGGTGTAAACAGTAAAACAAATGTATTGGATCCTTAAACAAATTACAAGCGAATGTATTGCTAACTCTATGGAACCTGTTTCGTAAGGTGGACTTGGTATCTCTTGTACTTTTTTCACTGAACGGTTGCAAAATATGTATGTCAGGGACCGAATCTACTTTCTCTAGACCCTGGCGACTAACCTGCCAAATTTTATTCCATTCCAGGGTGTGAATAATGCATAATGAGATAACCAGTGCTTGGGGTGACATACAGTGTATAGGCCTATATCAATAATCTTTGCGCGCATGGATTTTAGTAACTAAGCTGCATTACCAATGATTGTTCATAAAATCTTTCTCCTTAATGAAAAACATATATAAAGCTTGCCCTACATTCATTACAGACAAATGCAAGACATGCGCTGATGTCTATCTGACTACCATCAGCCATGTTAACCACAATACAGTGCACCTTTAAACTGTCAGCCCATTATTTAGCTAGAAGATATTATGTTTCGCATTAAGTGACATAGGTCACGAGGCGACCTTCATCTCGCAGGCTATTCTTTATAAGCGTCAGACCGTTCATTATTGTGTCTGCATTACGCCTCAGTTTTGCGTCATTGTTCTTCATGCAAAAGTATACACACACCAGATCGTTTTAGACGACTCACTTTACAGCATTTGACTGATCCCACTACTCAGCTTTACACGTGTCACTTTCATACACCTTCGGATCAGTGTAAATGCATATCTGTTCAATAGTCTTGATTAAGTCGTTCGATCGTATGATGCGTTAATCCGTTCTAAGATGAAGCTATTTAAACTAAGTTGTGTCCCCATGTCCAACATAGAATTGAACCCGCACAGTTTGAATTTTCGAGCAAAACCAGGGCGATTATATTTCAAGTTTTATACAGAAAGATACCGTCTTTGGACAAAAATTGAATCAAAAAACCTATTATTCTAAACAATCTTCCGTCCAATTTCCTTCGAAACCCCCACTGCTCGACGAGGAACTCTTCTCCAAATCGGGCATCTCACTGAAAATATTGGCTCGGCCTACATAGTCTTATTGTCGCAATCAGTCTCGTCAGGGTTCTGAGGAGTATCCACGGACAGGCTGAGTCGATATATTTATATACTGCTGTGTATAATTACTAGAAGACTATAATTATCTAAGTAAAGGCCACCTTATCATTTTATATCTTGCTTTTTTCAGCCCAAATTAGTACCAGTAGGCAACTATTAGACTACACTATCTCGGTGTATAATCGCTAGAAAACCTTATTCATATAATTAAGGAAACCCTATCGTTTGTATTTTCCTTACGCCAATATACTCCTTGGTAGTAACTGTTAGACTACACTTTCTCGGTTGCAGATACGTCTTGTCTGACCGACGCCGCAATAGTTTATAAGTATAACGTTTGAGCTTAAGTTTTACCATGCAGAACTTAGAAGTCCACGACCAAACTGTGGATGGAGAAAAAGCCCTTTCGGAAGCCGGCGTCGATCCCCGACCGTCGATTTCGGAGGCGAACATCTTAGCCGCTCGGCCACTACAACCAAGCTTTGTGATTCGCAGAAAGTTAAGTGCATTGACAGGGTTGACACGATAAATTTTGCCAATGAACTCCACGACCAAACTGTCCCAGCCATTGCAACCCAGCTACGCGGCTCACAGAAAGTTATGTGCATTGGCAGGGTTGACACGATGAAATCTGCCAACGACCCAACTGTCCTAGGTGAAGAAAAAGTTTTTTTCCGGAATCGGCGTTGATCCCTCGACCTGCGATTTAGGAGGCGAACGTCTAGACAGCTCGGCCACTGCAACCCGGCTATGCAAATCACAGAAAGTTAAGTCTATTGACAGGGTTAACACGATAAATTCTGCCAACGAACGCCACGACTAAACTGTTTCTGTGACAAACACTGCGACATACGAGACAAGGGTATAAACCCTACGGCCACTATGACCACCTCGCACAATTCACATAAGGGTAGGAACAGTGACACGGATGACACGCATTGCCCGACGGCATGCGAACATTGCAAACATTGCCCGAAAATATCAAAATTGGAGTCACGCATATATTTACTAGGGGATGTTATCACATGGTTTCTCAAGCATGGCACATTAAAGCCGCTAGATGAAACCAGTGGAAATCAACAGCTAGAATCCGTCTTGACGGAAGTCGCTACCAGGCACCAGCCAATCGGGCCAAGCGCGATTAAATCTGAAGAGAAGCAAACACAAACAAGTCCTAATCTACCGTCCCAAGACAGTTCCGGTTCTGGGATCATCAAAACGGCCAGGAAAAGAGGGAAGCGTCTACCTGACCAACAAGTCTCACCCTCTTTACGGGTAAAAACTCCTCACATTGCACGAAAGAGGATCGGAAAAGAGCTGGGAGAAGAAAGAGGGACACTATTTGCACCGAGACAACTGCGGTCCGATGCACACAAAGCGATGAAAGCTAAGGAAGCCGCCGAAAAACAAACGAGGGAGCCAATACTTACAGTGCACGCCACCACAATTGATCAATCAGCCACCGCTGAGACGAGTTTAAACAATCTTGCCCTAGATAACAAAAACACAATTGGTTCGCCCCGTAAAGTGCAGGCTGCCGCGGAGACAGATACCAGGGAGCCCATACTTACGGTTAAGGCCCCCACAGTAGACCAATCAGCCACCGCTGAGGCGAGTTTAAACAATCTCGCCGTAAACAACAAAAACACGATTGGTTCGCCACGTAAAGTACAGGCTGCCGTCAGCAAAGACACGAAGGAAAACACGAAAGCGTTGCACCAAGAAGTGACCGACGGCGTAGAGGGGACGCAGAATGTCACCGATAAAGGCAAAAGTTTCGTATTACCAGGTCTACCGGAATCCACTGCTAGTACTGCTATAAACCAGAAAGTGGGTGACAGTGTCGCATGCCCGAGCCTGAAGCCCACAGTAGAAAACGAGGGCAGCACATCAACCATAGAGTCCGGTCGCACACAATATGGTCACAATAGCAGCACGAGAGCTGTTAACGAGCAAGCAAGTGACAGTGTCGTAGGCCCGAAAAATGGCACTAAGAGAGAAGCCAGCATCATAATACAGATTTAACGGAATCAACCGCAGCCACTTCCATGGACCGGCATTCCGCAGATGTCCAGCTCTTCCATGCCCTTATGAACAAAATGCTGGGACCCAATGTACCATTAGAGTGCGCAAAGGCCTTCCGCCTTGGCAAACGACCTGAGGGCCCAACTGGAACGTCACGTCCAAGACCTCTGAAAGTGATCATGACAAGAAGCCAAGACGCCAAGCTCGTTCTACCTAGGCGTTTTAAAATAAAAGACTCTGACCCGGGCGTTCTTTTTCAACAGGAGTTCTCAGCTGCAGAACGGAACAAACGTCATCAACTTGTTTCCGAAAAGAGGGAGTGGGCCAGCAAGGGCGAACAAAACTTGGTTATTTACAACAACCAATTGATTCAACGTCCATTGTTCTCACCTTGGATAGGTCCGTTCCGGATAACCACACAGTCAGCTCAGTAGAGGGAGGATTGAGCCCAATCGAAAAACATACATAGGCAGAACGAAGGGGAAAAACATTTGGGTAGCTAAAACAACCAAGTGATCCAGCGTCCACTGTTCTCCCCCAGGAAAGGCCCTCCCCGGATGACCGCACAGTCGACCCGGAAAGGGGTGGGGAGAGCCTGACTGTCACAAATTCTCGAGCCAACAGCAAGTTAACTTTCATGTACACAAATGCACAGAGTATGCTTTCAAAGCTTGACGAGCTGAAGATTCATGCCTTTGAGTTATCACCAGACATAGTTTCAATAACGGAAACTTGGCTGTCTGAACAGGTAGCCGGCGGCGAGGTATCCATGCCTGGCTATCAACTATTCAGAAAAGACAAAGAAGGTCATCAAGGCGGTGGCGTAGCAACATACGTGAAAAATTAACTCAAAGTTTTAGACAAAACGGATAAACTGGCGTGTACTTCCGAGGCCATCTGGCTGTCCATTAAAGTATCAGGTGCACCCAACCTCGATGTACTGACACTCTACCGACCACCGAGAAGAGAGCCAGTAGTGGATGCCTCCTTGCTAGAGGAGCAGAAAAATATTATTGCACGATCGGACATCCTGATTGTGGGGGAATTTAACGCGCCTCACATCGACTGGTGTGCGGCCTGCGCACATATCTCCGATCTAACCTTCGACAGCTGCCTTCTGAGCATGACTCTGAAGTTATTTCTCACGCAACACGTCACTTTTCCGACAAGGATGCGCGATGGCCAACAGTCCAACTGTCTGGACCTCGTTCACACGAAATCGCAGGACAGCATCGACGAAGTGCCATGTCTCTCACCACTAGGTAAAAGCGACCATGTTGTACTGCTATGGGAGTACTCGTTATTCTCAATGCCGGAGAGACCCTCAAAAGCCAGACGAAATATTTGGCGAGGCGGTTTCGATCGAATGAAGACCGAACTCACGCGCGCCGATTGGGAAACTCTATTTTCTGGAAACATAACTGCGGACTGGGAAGCGTTCCGGACCACACTGCACAGACTCATCGACAACCACTGTCCAATTTCACGAAAAAAGGTGAACACTAGACCGCGATGGCTTACGCAGGCCTTAAAAAATTGAAGGGAACAAAAAGCGGAAGCTGTGGAAAAAATGCTAGCAGACAGGACTCCTGCATCTGTCAGTGCCAACAAAACTCAGAGAAACCGGGTCAAGGGTCTTATTCTCAAAACAAGACGGTATTTCGAAGCAGACTTGCTAAACCGGGCCACAGTGAACCCCAAACTGTTTTACAGTTATCTCAGGCAGAGTACCAAAAACAAGGATCCGATACCCCTGCTAAGGACCGCTGAGGGAAGAGACTTGATAGATGATGAAGCGAAGGCTGATCATCTGTCGAAATTTTTCCGATCAGTCTTCACAAAGGAAATGGCATACGATCACCCCACCGACGACACCGAAGCGGATACAGTAGTTGAGACTGTCCGATTCCCCGAGGATGCTGTTCTTAAGGAACTCTTAAGTTTAAAAGAATCTACGTCACCAGGTCCCGACAACGTACCAGCCAAGATTTTGAAGGAGCTCGCCAATGAGTTGGCCAAACCACTCTCTATGCTCTTCCAAACCTCCTTCGAAACCGGATGCCTACCAGTAGATTGGAAATCCGCGAGGATTACACCGCTATACAAGGGGGGAAGCCGGGTCTCAGCGAATAACTACCGACCAGTCAGCCTTACTGCAATCTGTTGCAAAATCATGGAAAATATTATTAAGCAACAACTTATGCAGTTCCTTGAGCAAAACCATCTGCTATCGGATGCTCAGCATGGTTTTCGTAGAGGTAGGTCCTGCGTTACAAACTTGCTCTACTGTTTAGAACGGTGGACTGAGGCAGTCGATAGTGGAAACTCAGTGAATGCTGTTTATATGGACTTCAAAAAGGCGTTCGATAGCGTGCCGCACCACCGCCTCCTTTATAAAGTCAGCCGCATAGGAGTAAGGGGTAGGCTCCTTACGTGGATAAAACGCTTCCTAATCGGTCGCTCGCAAACTGTCCACATCAGCGAATAACAGTCAGCCAAGGTTGAGGTTGAGAGTGGTGTTCCCCAAGGCTCCGTTCTTGGCCCTATCTTGTTTGTTATCTCTATCAACGACTGTGTCCGCGAACTGGATTGCGGCATCACCATGTTTGCCGATGATATAAAACTTTGGAGCGAAATTCGAACTGTGGCTGACGAAGTTCACTTACAGGAAAATTTAAATAGATTTCAAAAATGGTCGGCGGAATGGCTCTTACCGTTCAATGAGATCAAGTGCACCATCATTCGAGTTGGCAAATCCGGTTCTCCAAACGGCATGGCTTACCGACTGAATTATATACCATTGAAGGAAGTAAACGCCCAGAAAGACTTGGGAGTCTGGATCACACCCTCGTTTAAACCCTCCCTGCATTGCACAAAGGTAGCCAAGTCCGCGATGTCGATCCTATACCTCGTCAAACGAGCTTTTTCTACCTTCAATGACGAGTGCTTCACAAAAGTCTTCGGAACCTTCGTACGACCGCACCTAGAATCCGCTATCCAAGCTTGGAGACCCTGGGCCAGGAAAGACATCAACATCCTGGAAAAGGTACATCGGCGCGCAACCAAACTTGTTATGGGGCAGGGCTCGCAGCATTATGAAACACAACTGTCGAATCTCAACCTCTTCCCTTTGCGCTACAAGCAGCTTTGGGGGGACCTCATACTAGCATTCCGCGTATTACGTCTTCAATACTGCTGTCTTATATCAGGAGATTTTTTCGAATTAGCAACGACCACGAATCTGAGGGATCATCTCCTCAAATTAAAGGTAACAAGTGGCAGGCTGGACGCTCGGAAACACTTCTTTTCAAAAAAGGGTGCTCGGAGCGTGGAATGCGCTGCCTCAGGACGTTGTTATGTTGGAATCGCTAGAGGTTTTTAAGCAAAAACTGGATCGATATAGCAGTGCACAATTGATTGGAACTGACAATTTGCAATAACAATGATACTACTTCCAATTTTTCAGTAATATTAGTTTTATATCCATTCACGTTTGCTATTAATAACCCCCTCCCACGCATCGCCTCATGCGAAGGTCTCCGCGGTCTACCCTACTTGGCTATCTGCGCACCGTGATTACCCCGCTGGCGATCTTATCAGCCAGTCCTGCCGGTCTAAAGAGTCACCCTTGGTTCGACCCAAAGCGGACTGTCGACGATCTGGACGGATGCCTCTGTTTTTCCAGTTCCGTGGCGGACTCTGCAATCAGCAAGGAAGAATCAGGACGTGGCTTCCACACGGTGATGATTCTGGGAACCTTTGCAATGCCCCCCAGTGGGAACCCCCTTTTTTTCTCCTTAATCCCACGCATTACCCCCACAAGGACGACAGTTTTTCTCCTAAAAATCCCTGATGGTTTTTTTCACTGTCTGCTCCTATTTTCATACTATGACTCAGGACAACTGGCCTCGCCAACAGTCTAAGCAATAAATTTTGTGCAACCACTGCACATACGTACAAATAGGGCACTCAAATGAATTTTTCCTACATAACCTCAATATACTGATACTGATACTGTATACGTATCTTACTTTCTGTTGTAGAATGCTGTCATGCTCGTGTGAAACTACATGAACTATATATATGCAGTCTTTCGCGCGTAACGTCAGAGCTTGAGGAAATATAAACCCAAGTTAGCTCTTGCAGGAGAAGTGTCATAAAATGCCCTTTTGCAACCGGAAATTTATATGGTTTATTTACCGTAAGGATACGCTCAAATATTTTATCGTTTTATACAATTATTGCAAATGCAGATGCCCCTATATAAGATGTGCATTTTGAAAGAAACCATGACTATTTGACGGATGTGGGCAAACTGACGCGGAGATACTAGCATAAGCTATGACAAACAAAATACTATCCAATAAGCAAAAATTATTGAAGCATTGCTGGAATAAACTTACTCCTTTAAAAGTGCTTAGCTGTCAAAATAAAATATTTTTTTGAATACATACATAGGACGTGCAAATGTTTACATTACACTAGTTTATATCACTCAATTGTCAAACTTTTCGCATGAAAACCAATCTCAGGTGGCTGCATAACTATAATGTGCATAGATGCAACATAGCAAAATCCATAAAGCTTATATAGTGATTTCATAAACCATGTAGTAACCACCCTTGTGCAAATCTCCAATATAATAAACCCGAAGTACGAAACCGCTACTTTGGTTTAAATGGATGGCATTTTCGAACTGCGCGAGTTATCACCATATCCGAAAGTAATAACTGAACACCTCTTCAAATTTGTATGCCTGTGTGAACAGAACCCTCGATTTCAATTCAATTTCTTTTTGTTTTAAATAATGTCGTCTAAATTATCTGACGTAAATATGTTTGACGATAGTTTGGACTGTTAAATAGTTCACTGCTAGAACCGCGCATCTGAGCAGGTTGCTAATGTTGTTGAAAGTATTCCTTGTCAAAAACGGTAAAAAAGCCCTAGGAAGCACCATCTTCAGTTGCTCCTGTGTTCTGACCACATTAACATATACTAGTGGCTGGATGACTGGTCAGAACATTACACAGTGCCCTACATTGCAAGTAAATAAAAGAGTCTTATTGTCGGCATATGGACTCAACACAATTGTTCTAACGGTGCACTACAACAAGCATTTGACAATTTAAACGAATTGCAGTGTCAATTCTCTTTTCACTTAAATTTGCTCAATTACCAAACACTTTCCTTAACTAGTGACTGCCTCAATCAAATTCAAGTTTTAAAAAACTGCGAAATGTGCATATCCTTTTAATGGAAATGTACACTTTTGCCTACAGTTTGAGAAAGAAATCACATAGTAGTCGTAAAATATTCAAATATTTTTTTGCAGAAAAAGCTGCACTAATAAATTTACTGATACGATGTTTTATGAATGAAGACCTCACAATCGTAAAAAAGCTCAAAATTAGCATTATTTTTAAAAATAAAAGCTACAATTTCTTTGATTAAAAAATTATGAAGACAGTTTCTAAAGAAACAAGTGCAATAAATAATGTTGGCCTACATTTTTCCATAAAATATATTTAAATGTATAAAGGCCGTCAAAATCAATGATACAAAGGCATACTAGATAAGAAGCCAGTTTCACAGTTCATACGTTTTACTTATGGTCAGAACGAAGCTGTTAAAAAAGCGTGGTTTCTGCCATGACTCAAACTAATTAAAAGCCGACAACACGATAATCAGTATCACAACCTGGGTCAATGCCGATTAGCGAAAGTGTTTTAGTTTTTGCAACTGTCTAAATGTTGCATCATGTTTGGTGTCTACAGGGTAATATGCAAGGGAGCAAATATCTCTATGATAGGTTAGATTATAAATGTAGACTGTGGCCGACTCATACCTATTTACATGTTATACTGCATTTTGAATTTAAGAAATTACGGGACAAAACAGGTGGCCATGAGTACGTTTAATTACTACGCAGAAGCACGGAGTGAATCTTACTAATTAAAATGTTTGAGAAAGTAAAAAACTTTTATTTAACCACGTTTACCTTTGAAGCAAGCGAAAAAATGAGAATATATTTGCATAAAAGTAACTTAGGATAAACATAACCAACTGCTTCCTATATTTGCATTAATAACGTAGCAATTGTATCACACGCTTGACATATATTAATGCAAACATACCCCTACAATCTTCGCAAATGGTGGTGGATTGCAATAGTACATCTGAAAATGAAGTAATGCTAGCAGATAAGTCAGGTTAAACATTCGTTTATTGAGCTGCGGGCACAAGCTTACAAAAAAACGAATTTTTTATATATATTTTCAAATAGCACTAAAAGCCTCATTGACGAACTGCTAACTATATTAAGTGTACCGCACTTTTCTTCAGCGAAAGCCCCTTAATCCTCTAACAGAAGCCACTTAATACACCATACACAACAGTGGACATGGCTGCTATCTTTGTATGGCATGTTCGTACGCGTGCTTAACATTCATTTTAAAATATATATATATACGCCTACGCAACCGTTTACCTTGATGTTCATTTGGAGGCAACATGCATTCCTTTTCTGAACCGAAATGCTCTTCCGCCTTCTGTCATTATTATCATTGGATCATTCTAGTCTAACGATTGGTGTTTAACAATCTCCAATATCGTCGGTAGATGTATGATGCTTCTCTTAACGCATGTTCTCCACATATCGAGTGTATTTTTATTCCAGTTTATAAGCTGCAGTCAGCATTTTCGCATACATCCATATCCTTAAATATCCATGCATACTGTCGCCTCGCATTTCTTGCAAAAATAGAATCAATTGGTTATTCTGACTTCGGCTTTGGGAGATCAGATGTAAATATATTTAGCCACTGTTTAGCTGTAATATTTGTACTCCTATTTTTGACGGTTTCTAGTGTTTAAATGTACTGACAGTCCCCGAAATGTTATTACCTTGTCTACTAAAACTGCAGGCTATTCCAACTTTTAAACTGTGTTATAAAGCTTTGTATTGTTGTCGTTTATGGTAATTGCTGTGTATGATTGTAAATTTAAGCAATAACATTGGGGATACCGCTAGAATGCTTGGAGTACACGCGTACATATGCGGTGTACATATCGTTTTATTTTCCTTCAGCATTGCATAATTGTAAAATGTGTAGTCTGACTTATACAAATATAGTTAGACATTAAATTTGCACTAACTTTAAACAGATGAAGGTATCGCTTTCATGAAGCACAAGCATTTGCCTGCCAATATATAAACTCATATTGACGCAAACGTGACTGCGACGGAAAATCAACCATACTGTGTTTGCCTAACCAACCAAATCAATCAGCGAGAATAACATGACCTATGCTAACTACAATCGTCTTTAAACAAGCGTCAACACTGAGTTCACTATTGCGAAGGTAAACTTACGCCCGGTAATGCAGGTTGCTGGAAATAAAAATTTTCACGTTTGTAGTATATACAGATAATACGTTCAAAGACGATAACATTACTGTTTTAAGCCTTACTTTAGTCATGGAAATTCACGTGTGTAATCTTAACTTAGTTCACACAAACATTTCGCGAACAGATAAATATTTTGTTATCCGTTTTTTTATCGTAGATGCTATAGAACTGCAAGGATATCGTTTTTCTATATCTCTCGAAGATAACTTGCAGGCTGACTGGTCGTTGAAAGTAAATGCAAACATCACTAACTTAGAAGGAGTAAGAGTCCGGTTTCCCTTGAGAATCCCAGGAGCTTTGATGGGAGTGGTTTAAAAAATCATTAATTATTATGATCTAGCGTGCATTCTCCTGATGTTAAATATTTCAATTAGGGTATTTAAAACTATCCCTGTTTTAACAAGTTCAAACATAATATGAACGTTTTATATCAAAATTCATGAACAGGGTTTTTTTTTACAAAATCACTATCTTTATCCAAGTCAACACATCTAACAGACCATTCATACACCGACAAGACTTCCTATAATGAAGATACATAACAAACCTGAATCCACTCAACAACACGTTTTTGTTAGCAATGCGGACAAGAACGGAAAATAATGTCCACACCAAGAAATGCCTATTTGTGTGGACTTCAACTTATTGCTTGAATGCAGCAATTATCAGACGTCGACATGGGTAGAGGACGTCAACCTATACTTTTGTTTAAATTATACTTCAAAGCTGTTTGCTATTAAAATTGGTTGTTATAACACTCAGGACGCACGGCGCGGTTTTTTAGCTTAAGTGAACGATTGCTGGATTTTTTGAAAGCCTTGTATGCTATGTATATACGCTAAATAGTGGGTCAACTCAATTAATCAAATCTGCCAAATCCCCATATATAGGGAATTATTAATGCCTAAGCATATATTGTTACTAAATTGGATAACTTCACATACGCTGAGGCATGATTGCCTGTTTAGAAACAAATTTCGTTATGGTCCTCTGAGTTTCTGCTCATTGAAATGTTTACACACCCGTAGGTACATCTTTTTATGTTCCAGAGCTGTGTCTTAGTCAACTTTATATTTTTAATCAAACGAAATAAACTTGAATGATTGCTCGTTGATCGTCTCAATATATACGGTCTTCCTTAAACTTTACACTTCAAGAAAGCGAATTAAAATGTGTAAGAAAAAATGCTTCCCGTTTATTTTAAAAATAGAGACCTCCTTCTTTTTCTTTTTCTTATAAGCATACAATGACAACCTGTAGTTTGTGAACGTTGACAAACGGCAATGCAAGAAAGTCTTTATTGTTAACTGATGACACGCTTAAGAATATGTTTTGAACACTCAAGACTTCGCCTTAGTTAGTGACCTCTCCAATGGATTTTGATCGCACAAACGCTTTACAGTAACATGTGGATGCTTTACACGACACATTACACAAACACATTAATCGTTGGGTGATACCGACTTGCGCTTCAAATCTCTCGGAAATAGGAAAAAATTGATAATAAATACTCGTGTTCATTCTAACTTTGGCTTTAGGAGGTTAAAGGATCAACGTTCTCAGCAACTGTTTACGATTAAAATTGTCGCCCCCATTGCTGAAGATGTCTAGTATTAAACTGCATTGACCACCTTGCTAAAACAATATCCCTGTCTACAAAGATTTTAGTTTATGACAATTTTAAATTATTTTTGTTAGTAAGTTTCGATAATAACTTTGTGGATGCTTCAAAAGCCATCATTGCAAAAGTGCTTGCATTTTGCTTGTTCATATAGGGTTGGTTGAGAACTGTTTTATCGTTACACTTCACTTTACCGTTGCTTATCAAATCGCTCCACTAGTTTTGCCTGACTGGGTGAAATCCAAAAGCGAGAATATAATGAGCTTAATCGACTATAATCGTCACGAAATTGAATTGAATTCATTGAATTGAATACATTATCGTGAACAAAAAACTTACGCCCGCGAATTCGGGATACTAAAAATATAAATGCATGCATTCAGTGTATTCAGTAAGTATATATTAAAGATAAAATTACTATTTTTAACTTCAACTAAAATGTAAGTATTTGAAGGTGTAATCCTAGCTTGCGGTTTGCAATAATTAATTTTTATCAAAGATGCTACATAACTGTACGTAAATTGTTCCTCGTCTCTCTAGAATACATTTTACGGGTTGATTTGTTATGGTAAGTAAAGATAGACACAAATAATTTTTGTTTTCCTCGAAGAATCCCAGATATTTTGATGCGAAGAGTTTACAAAATCATCAATTTTTATGAGCTAACGTGCATTATACCGACTCCGACTAGCTTAAATTTTATACGCACATAAAATATCCTAAGTTATGAACAGAGTTTAATACAAAATCACCAGTTTCATCCAAATCAACAGGCTTAGCACGAGATGTATACACCAACAGGATTTGCTATAACGAATCTACACAACCAAGTCACATCCAGCAAATAAAATGCCTTTATTAACAATGCAGAAATGAGCGGTAAAGATTGCTTAGAAAAAGGCACCCCTTACTAGTGTGAACTTCGACCTTTTGCCCAAATACATCAATAATCCACTGGACAGACGTCGACATGGGTTAAGAACGTCAAGTTATATTATGTAAATAGTTCACGACTTAATGCTTTAAAAGAAAAGACCAATTTAGTGATTAAAATCGCGGAACACGGCGTAGTTTTGGTACTTAAGTGGACGAGCGTCATCTTTCTAAAGGCCTCCCATGCTACAGATGGTCCACAAGTGGGTCAATTCAATTAATAAAATCTACCAAATCCCCTATATAAGGAATTTTAAATGCTTAAACACACATAAGTTCTTTATTGGATAACCTCGCATGCGCCGAGATCAGCTGCTTCACTTTTTTACACATTTGCTTGATATTTGGCATGCTTAAATTGTTTAATCGGTCATTAGGTATTTTTTGTTTATTTTCCATATGTGTGATTTTCTCCATCGTATCAAGCGAAACCATCAATTTTTCCGAAATGTTTAGCGAAATTTTTATGCGTAAAACATGCTTTCCAATTCTTCTAAATAGTGCCTTTCTTTATATGCTGCCATTATTTATTAGTCAATCGAAATAGTCAATAGGATCTGAACGTGAATGTCCCGTTTAGAAATGGCACTGTAAGAAAATCTTAATTATTACCTGACGACACGCTTAATAATATTTTTAAGAAAACAATTCTTAAACGCTATTCGATGGCATACATTCCTTTTGCGCGCGTCATTAATATTTTCTAAATTAAAAAGTAGAGGAATAATATGGATATATTTTAGCAAGTTCAACCATAGCACATAGCAGTGCAACAATGCCGTCGATCAGTTAAGCTACACAGAATTACGTTTTAGCATCCTGTGATGCACACTATGAGAAAAGTTTTATCTAGCAGGTTTTTCGTGTAAGCGTCAAACCGCTCATTACCGTTTTAGCTTGCAGTCTTCCCTGTCAAATCATAGGCAAACACTCCAGATGATTAAAAGAAAGTATGATACACTTCATTTGACAAATATTGCAAGGACGCTTTATTGATTTGACTGTCATACATCTTCTGCGCGGGATGACAAGATAGTTATTTGCTAGACAGACATCGTGCTCAAGTGATACCATCTGTATTATACAAGTGGACACTCGCGCTCAACAGCATGGTTTATAAGGAAATTCAAAACCGCGTTCGCTTTCGCACGAACACTTTTATAATCTGTTTTTATCGTGACGAGTGATTTAATAGTTTTTTTTAGATACTAACTGCATTTTTGTTATATTTTGCAACGAAAATGTACAGGTAGATGCATCGTATAGAGAATGTGCATACGTGGAGCAAAATTGACTGTCAGCCAAATGCGCCTACCTTATGTATTATTACGTGGACAAACTAAGGCGGTGATAATAGATCAAGCTATGCTATTTAAAGTGGTGTCAAAAAGTACGGCAAATATAAATGAAAGATCGCGTGCACACACGTACCGTCTTCATATTGTCCTGCTATAATTGATAAAAATTATTATATTTATTTAATTTGAGCATGCTTTACTTTAAACTACACTCAATGTGGCTTATTTGAAAAACAAACCGGCGAAAAACTACTCCCAATTTCCAAGGATAATCACTTCAGTAAGTTAAGTAGCCATGCACTGTAAACCTCGAAGCTCTTCGGCAAGGCTGCCATGTAAAACACTTAAAATAGGCATGCATTCATTTTGGTGATAATGTCTGTACATTTCGAACTGCGCGAGTTATCGGAAGCTGCGCATGAAATAACCGACAAACTGGTGAAATAGCTACCTGCATATTTGACAGAAGCATTAAGTTCCAACATACTCTTAATATGTGGAAGTGTTCGCACAATTTTGGGATTGGGCACCTAATAAGTCCAAACTAATTGCCTGTATTTGTTGCATTCTCATCACCAAATCTGTTGAAGAACCTACACTTTGATGAATAATTTTTGGAAAGTTTAAAGGGGCAATATTTTGCGCTAGAGATGCCTGTTTTGCTGGACTGAGCAGAATGTCAACTAAACGCCTAGTGTCAACTCGTTGAAAGGCAACTGAGGACGATTTAACTCCATGAGTTTTACAAACCAATTGCCACACTGTGAAATCAGCTTTTAAGGATACGTTTGCGTATTTGAATAGAAGGCACGTCATTTACAGTATTCCTTGCGGTGGCTGCAACGCAATTCATTTCAGATGGCCAGATGCTATCATATAGGTCTGTCGTGACCGCATACACAAATATTAACGAACGATTAAAACCGCACTTCAACGCGCCACCCAACCTTTTTAAATATGAGCTAGGGGCACTCTACACCGTATTCTTACACAGCGCGCTACGTCAACGCAACTTTTGCGATAGCTGATTGGCCATGAACTATGAAAAAAAAACCGTCCACCAAGGCAAGACTCTTCTGATGGTGTTCTGGTTCATAACTTTTCCTCCCATTTTCCCGCTTACCAACAACTACATCCTCTATTCTATGACGCAAAGTTCAGTACGAGTGATGTTCTAACAGAGGATTTTGTAGCATCCTTGGATTTGAATGTTGTGTAATTTGAGGCAAATGTGGAGTTCAACAATGACATGCGTATACAATAAGACACTTGAATTCTTCTTTTTCGCGGGCAGTAGGAACAATAGCCGTGACAAAATGAAATATATATGACTCTTATAATTACTGGAAGAGAACGAAGATACGCAAAAGTGCATAGGAAACGTACATTTACGTGGAATACATGAAAAAATCCACTCTAAAATTGAGAAAGTGTGTGATACTCTTTAGAATAGCATTAAGAATACGAAAAATGTTAACCGATCAAGCAAGTCTAGCATCCACACATAGTAGTTTAAACATTATTATAATAATGAGACTCACATCATTAATGGCATCAGTAATTCTTGCTCTTTTCCCCGACATAGTTCTCTTTATAGGAATTACATTTGACGAGGTACATGACAAAGGCTGTTTCACCTCAGGACAGGGGAGCCTTCAGATCTATGGCCAATCCTGATACACAATGATTGCTGGAGCCAAGCGGCTGCCTCAGACAAGTTTTTGATATAAGGTAGTGCCCGAAAGATATTTGGTTGGCTGATCATTAACTTTCTTATTAAGTCTATCCGTCTACTGCGCTCTATGAAGGTCCGGGCTATCCGTTGGTAATGAACATCTGCTGTACATTTAATATCCGGAACAATTGAGTGGGGCATGCAAGTTCGTGACTGTTTCCGTTTATAAGATGACGAAAGTGTGCTCTACTTAACGCGCACAAAACGTTGGCTCGTATGTGGCGAACACGAATGCTTTTCAACTCTGGAGGACCGCTTCTGCGATGAAACCAGTTAGTGGTGATCCCATCAGTGTACCTTTACTTTGCTCCTGCAGCGTCCTTTCGAAGTTAAAGTAGTTGTTAAGGCACCACTTCATCCAACTGCATGCGATGTGCCAGTTGGGGTGTTTTGGCTGCCTCTGTATAGCAAGTATCAAGTAGTTTGCTTACAGTTTCAATGGCCAGGCTTTGTTGGAGCGTGGTGAAAAGTGCTACGACGTCGTACGATATCATGTTTTATCTGCCTCAAAGTGATACACAGTGAGTCTCTCCAAGAATTTTGTGGCTTAACGAGTTGTTGTATCATGGATCAAAGCGTTGAAACATCTTTTTTCCTGGGAAAATTTGAGTCTGCCTCACAAAGACACAATTGGACGAAGCAAAGTACCCTCTTTTTAAATTTTTGGTAGCCCGTACATGTATATATATGCATATATATTTAGACGTATTTATATTTGATAATCGCATACTTGACAGTAAGGTGTAGCCAAATCATGATTTTTCACGCGTTAATTATTGAAGTGAACAAAAATAACTTACAATAGAACAGATGATCGTGTATTCTTATAAGTGCGTCTGATAATTACACATCGATGTCTTCCTTACAGATAATTATTTTTAAAACTGTTTGCAGATCCTCTTATGCTGGTCGCTTTTAAAAGCAGAAAATATTCCAAACATTTAATTAGCTCTTAATAGGACCTCTTAATGGAGAGCAAATATAAAAACACGGTCTTAAATACTGGCTTAGTAGTAGGCAATTAACGATCCTCAAGATGCAGAAACTGCAGCCCTTCCCTTAAACCCATTCATAGGGAATCTTAAACTGGGTATCATTCTTTTACGATTATGGTGCGAACGGGTTTACAAATAACGTTATACTTGTAAATCAAGACATCGAGCGTGTGGTCCAACACAGACATATTCCAACCATTTATTTGGATGCTACTGAACTGAATTCTAGTTAAAAGAAAATACGCATCGACTATGTTTGCTAGCGAAGATAAGTAGAAAGGAAAAATACTGAGATTTTACTATTCATGGACAAAAATTTTTTTCACAGCACGTTACCCATGGCTTTCATATTTATTTAGTGACCATTGTGTACCCTCTTAATATGCACGTTTCTTATTATCATTGAGATGGTAAAACGTTTATATGACCCAACGAACAATATGTGAAATGTTAAAATGCACAGAGGAGCAACCTACAGCTAACGTCAGTCGCGCCTAAAAGTAGGAGAAATTAAGAGATACAGTTTTACATATTATTTTAAAACTGTTGTTTAGTAAAATTATCAGAAATGGCAAAGATAACAATTGCATAACGTCGTTGGAACCTTATTCACAAATGGGGAAGCATACAAACAATGTTGTAGTGCACTGAGGCCAAAAGTACCCACTTTACCTTGTAATGGCTTAAGCTTCTAGAGAGGCACCACCAATTTATACTTATGCATTAAGATGTGACCCATAAAAAAATTTCCGCAAATATTACCATGGTTAATATAAGAAGGCAGTTTTGGGCAAACAATTGTTTTCAGCAACTCTTCATCAGACCAAACATTTGCAGGGGAAATTAAAGTTGTTCATAACAATTAAAGTTTGCATAGGTAGAAAAATCAATAACTATCTAACACGGGCGCTGATTGGCCAACGCGGACTATGTCCGTTTGCGCATGTAGGCCATGTCAGCGTTTTGGTTGAGGGATTGTCGCTTGTTGGTCGGGGCGAAATCCTATCGCCATTTGGTGTCGGTTAAGTCATGGAAGTGACAGAGCTTTTTTCAGAGTTTTATGACAACTTAGCACTGGATTTCCTAGCCTTGTAGCTACTTTTTCGTCTGTTGCAAGCATCCGTTGGCGTAGGCCTTTGGAAGAATTAGATGGTATCCTGAAAACTACAAGAAATACTTTGTTAGTATCGACTCGATGGTTCGTATCGATTTGATGTGTGAGGTAAGCACTCGAGATAGATCTCGTTTCACCTTTACTTAGCCAGTTTGTTATGTGCTCACGTACTCTCTTTTCGAGACGCCTCGTTGTAAGGCCGATGTATTCCGCTCTACAGGAGCACGCGTTTCCCTGGCAACACCAATAGCAGCTGCGCCGTAGTTACTGCGGCTCTAAAGCAACCACACGATTTTTGGCAAGCATATACATATTGTTTTATTGCCACGTTGGGCACCTTTTATCTCTAGGATAATAAACTCTTCCGAAATTGCCTAGAAATCCATTTTGGAAAGCAGCCAGCAGGCCCTAATGGCAAGTAGTACAGGCAGGTTTGATAACTAAAAATCCAAGGGGGACTAAAATGTCATTTTCCATGACATTGAACCCCTACCGACTGGTTGTTTACAACCCCCTTTTCCGCCTATTATAGGCACTTTTCAACGCCATTTTGTAATACATACGTAAAACATTCGTAATACATACGTAAATGATCAATTGAAATTAGACTACACTATTTAACCTTGTCCATCTCTATAGTTGTAAGTATCCTGCAAATGTTTTGGCCTGATTATTATTTGCTGAAAACATATGTTTGCCAATCTTGACTTCTCAACTTAAGAATGGGAATATTTACAGAATTTCATAATACGTCTACAGATATAGCCATTTACCCGCGAACTTGTTGCCTTGATAGCTATTGACGCTACTCGACTATTGTTCACATATTTCTTACGGTAAATGACAAATGTGCTCTTTGATGTGGTTCATAAACGAGCATTACCAACAACCAAAGATACAGAACCTGTACGGACGTCGGAGAATACAGGCAACGTGAGTTCAACATTATTGTTGGAGTTAACGGAGATTGTGCATCGAAATTTTCACATGCATAAATTATAAATAAGCTTAGTTTTAGGTTAAAAATGTGTAAGAATTTATAGCAAAATCTAAAATGTCACATGCTTTTCCAAAATTTCATTTTTAAGCTAGAATCAATTAGTAAAAATACGTGTCACATATGCATAGTTATTCTTATCTCATGCGTCCTCTTTCTCTATTTCCATTCAAACTTTGATTAACTCCATGTTGGTCTCAATAGTGTCCTTCAAACCCATCCTTCTGCACACACTATCATTTTGATAGCTTAGGTGCTGGTGTTTGAACGTAGTATGGTTCCTCAACGTTTGTGTTTTAAGAAAATAAGGTTAACATTTAAATGTACTCAAAAAAGATGTATGCAAAATGGAAATAAGCGTTTGAAATTTAAAGTTGGAATTTCAGAAGGTGTTAAAATTTGCTCCCTTCCTGAGATTGTTCTGTTTTTACATGAAGGAAATCATAGAAGGCATGCAACACAGTTGATGTGCTTCAGAAAAGTAAAGATTACTTACGTATAGGTGTTGGCCTCATACACAATAAAAATTCATATTTTTTCAAGACTGCCAAATTATAATGAACCAGTTTAAGTGTAGCATCCCGGAGACGTCGGTTCGCGTCTCGGTACCATTATAAGTATCTTGTAATGTATTGCCTTATACATTCTACTGCTTACTGATGTTCCTTAGGTTTTGTCTATTTTATATGGCAGACATGATGTGAAGGAATGCAGGCATCAAGCTTAATTTAAAAAAGTGGAAGCCTAGCGGGTAGGCATTGCCCATGCAGCAGCAAAATAAAACAGTAATAATAAGGTAGCGTATGTGAATAAAATAAATTTTTAACAGGTTTGTTGATTTGAATTCGGTTGGACACATTCTTAGTGCTAGCATTTTACATGCCTTCTTAGTAAAGTTGACAATTATGCTTGCATCAGATAGTAATATATTTAAGCGATGCCAATGGCTTCGCAACAGTCAGAAATAACTCAAGAATTCCCTTCTTTAGAACGATCAATATTTAAAAATTATTAATGCATATGATGTCTGCATTTACGTCCTTTCCTGGAAGAACTGTTAGCTTTAATTTGCAAATTCGAAACTGTTACTTGCATTTTATAGTCAGACATTGGAGCGAAAAAAAAATATCGCATATAAATCATGTGTTTAGTCCCCTTTCGGAAACACTATTAGTTTCACTGTGTCTTCGCCGATAATTTCGATCAAGTAGGAAGTCATGATTGTTTTTCTACATAATTTTACAAAAAGACATTTGTGGCCAGGAGTTCCATTACTCCTTTTTATGAAATTGAGATAACGTATAGAAGCACGACCGTTTATGTCCATTGAACACTAACGAGTCGAGTGCATGCAACTGCAGATTGCGGTAGCGATAACTAAACAACATGTGCATTCAATCGGACACCAGCTTTCATTTTTTCTCAGATTTATATATGTATGTTCGTGCTGAAAATGTTATAGGCGTATGTTTTACGCCACCTTTCTATGCACGCGATACACTAATTAGACCACAGCTTGTTTCATTGCCTGAGAAGCATTGCAAGATTGCAAGCGATTGTAAAAAAAGGGCAATTCATTTTATATCTGCTTAGCTTATTATTTTAATCTTGCGAAATCTAATATAAATGCCAGCTCTATTCGTTGAAGGATAAAGGGACCATTCTTCTAGAGATAAGTGTTGTTCTCACTCAATACAACTTTAACCATTTACATTTACGGAGTAAACAAAACGTTACGCTAGAGGTATGCCCTTCTTGTCAACCTTACTCGGAGAGAAGTGGAAATTAAAAATTAAAACAAATTGTAAAATACAAAAAGGTTAAAAAGTGTGAAGCATACGTATGGGGAACTTGCAGAGAATGGAATTGAAGCAACCTATATAAGCACACAAATTTGTACTTTAAATATGCAGGGTTATTTAAAGATATTAATTTGTGTGATTACTGGCAGCTTATAAATATTACCTTAAATGTAAATCGGTATGTCACTTTGAAAAACAAATGTGTACATCTTCAAGTTTCCATTGCGTTTTGTATACAATATGTCAGCGCAACAGTTATTCCAGGAATATAGTAGGATTGGCCTTTATTTTTTTAACATCCTGAATCAGGTGTCCGATTAATCTGCACCAATACCTTCTTAAGTGATGGGTGTTTGAACGCAGCATCAGTTGCATTTTTCTGTGTTGTGCAAAATGCTAGGCATTGATTAATATACAGCTTTCTTTCTTGATATACTTGACAATTTAAAGTTGAATATGTGCAGGTCCTGAACACATGATAGGCAACAAAGCAAATAGTCAGTCGGGAAAAGTTAAAATTACTTATATTGCTCGCAATTTTAGCCTCAGCAGTAGAACTCATAAAGCAATTACGGTTATGACAGTATGGTACCCTTTACTTGCTGTATATGATTTTGAATGTTATAGTAATATTCGGAACTTACTATACCCAGCACTTTTAGGAAACATTTGTTTATCTAAAATTTAAAAAAATGGTATCATCATATTTAGCATGAATATATTACATTTTGTGTTAACAGCAACATGCTAATATTAAAGGATCTAATTAAAAACACGAATGAACAGTTAAAAAATAGAAATGTAGGGTGTGTATTGTTGCAGTAGTGCTGTGCGCCAAGCGTAGAGAAAGTTTGTGTGACTTTGTTAGTTTTTGTGGCGTGCAATAAATCATTTCAAATGTTTGATTTCAGATAGAGAAATCGCGTGCCTACACGAACAAAAGCTGTTACTTCTTAGTATTTTACATTGAGCAAACATGGTATTTGATTAAGCTGCACAGCATATCTTAATTACAACTGGTATTTGCTGATGTGCTAAAAATAAAACGGCATTATCAGTTTAAGAAACAATGTTGCATATTAAGGTTATCTTACAAAATTTACAAAGGATGACAGTTTTTCGTGGTCAAAGAAAATATATCCATAAAATTTGTGAATTCCACTTACTGCGGCCTGCTCCTGATATAGATATATGGCCTAAAATATGGTCTTTCTGGACCGCATCATCGGACTTTTAACTTGATTTAGTATAAAGTCCTGTTTAGAAGGGATGTCCGCAGATGTTATGTAACTTATGAATTTCATTGATCTTACGTCAAGGTTTCGCATTCTAAAATGTTTCTTTCTGGTCTTCTGCAGATATATCACTTCGCGTTTATAACCTTTGATTAAGAGTTATAAAATGCTTTCCTCATTTAATATTGTTTGCAAAGGCAACCATTAAATTTGATTGTTGTTTTTGTTATTTGAAAGCAAACTGTACGGTCTTTATATCGTTAAGATGTTAAAAAGTATCCGAATTTTTATTGTACTATGAGCAAATGCGTATTGTCATCAGTACTAAGGGTTATAGTAATAAGCCGTTCATGTTGATTGCTGAACTGCTCTAGAATTCAGGGAAATGCGTGCTTACATAAAGGCAAATAACTCTAAAACAGTTATGTATTATGTAACCTACAACATTTCGTCATTTATCTGGTACTATGGACTGTTACGATTTTCCGGTTAAATATTCGTAGGAAATTTTTCGGCCGCACTGGGTATGTTTAACTTCCTTCGTTAATCCCATTGATAAAAATCGTCAGGTTTTCATTTGATAGTGCCGGCTGTGTTCAATAGTAACAGGGCTTGCTCTTGATTTTGGAAAATGATCTTAAGAAGTTTTGTTTTGGCTCGAGTCCTCCTTGGAATTTGTCTTATGTCTTCTATTAAACGGGTTTAGCACGCTGATGCTCTCCTGTTTTTAGATAAATATGAACTATTGCAAAAATAATGTTCCTTGACTATTGGTATAATTGAGAATATAAATCATTATGAGGGCGTTTATGCTGCTTAAATTTCATTAAAGGAAGTGGTGTCGGGGTTGTTCCTTGGGTCGTGGGACAATCGAGAATGTATACAGGGTTTAACAAAAAGATGTATACACATTTGAAATAATGGTAAACTTAGTGCTTGTTATAATTTTATAATTTGGCCTTCATTAAATGTTTTTGTCCCTTATGTAAACAAAGCTTATAAGAGAACTTAAAATAATTATGTTCAGTTAAGTTTTATTAGGGAAATAAAGGCTTATACCTCTGAACTCCCTCTTTGTACATAGCTGTGATGCCGATATTGTGGCATTGCCAGTAATACAAAAATGCGTTAAGGGTGGCAGAACTTTTGCTGCTGTACTTGCAGGCGTACTTGATCGCTGAGTTGCGAAATTCAACATTGATGTGGGCTTTGAATACTTCTGACAGTAGAGGACAATTCGCTCAAATCCAACTGTAACAAATAAGAACCAAATTAGTTCGCCTTTCCTTGATAACTGCTTCGAATCCATCAATCTCAGGTTGTCGCTTTCTGTAGCGAGGGTAACCATCACCAGCAGTCTCAGTTGCGACAAGGAATCGCTTGGGATTTCTCCTGGTACATTTACCATCCTTCATGAAAGGACAGTTGGGATTTATCTGACCACATGGGTCATGCACAATTTGCGTTTTGATCGTTTCAAGTAGAACAGGGTCAACGGACTGGCCAGGCAGCTCTGCACATATGCATTTGCCGACATTAGACAAGTGCAGTTTTTCATTTTACCAGATTACTATGTGAGCATGCGGCAGTCCTCTCTTTTGCCACTTTGAAGTGTACATATGGCATTGTTCGTCACCGACAATTTTGAATTTTGTGATTTGTTTTATCATGGTTTTCAACTGAAGCTGGAATACCCGCGCGGAAAAATTATGGTGATCCTTTGGCATTTGACCGGGAAGCAGCTCATAAGTAATTTCAGGCCATGATCACTTCCGGTTGAAGTACTGAATAGACCTGAACGTAAACCAACGCATTCTGAGTTTTTTTAATGCATATGGCGAGGTAGACGGCGTCCCCGAATCCTCGAGATGTTAGCGGCCTCGCCTTTTTTGCCCCTTCACCCAAACACATCCCCACCCCACCCACCTTCCATGGCGGATTCACAATAGCCTGTAAATTCGGATGTAAATTGCGAGTCTGATACAGCTGCCTGCCACATACGATAAAGGGGAGAAACACAGACACAGTGACACCGGCACTGTCATCTGTGTAATCGATTTATAGACAGGCACCCGAAAGGCGGGTCACACGTCACGTGCGACTGTCACCCGGACAGGCGCGCATGGCCGCGTGCAGAAGACGCAGAAGTCATTATAATTTGACCCCTGAAATCAATTATAATGGAGTATCATGCAGAGGCAGTCCGGATTTCTATTAAGTTTACAGATAAAATGTTGGCTAGCATGGAACTGACAGATAGTTCTCTAGTTTTGACCCCAAATGCCCTCAGTAGGTTTCTATTTACGTGGTTAAGCCAATTCGATCAATGTGTGTCAAATTGTGTGTGAATATGCATATGCATATAATATAAGCTATCGTATTTCTTTGTAGTTAAATGTTGTCCAATGAAACAACAGTCACTTTGAATGGTGATTCTCACCTCAAAAAGTACAATTAGTTTTGACTTCACAATCCACGTTTGTTATTGTACGCCAATTGTTACAATGCGCGTGTCCATGGAGCACATTTCACATCAAATCATATACTGATTGTTTAGGTTGATAAAAGTGCAAAACCATTTTCGCTAGTTCATTATTTGACCGAATTCGAAATGAATATGCATGTTTACAACTTATATAATAAATAATTTATCTTCCTGTCGTTTCGGGTTCCGTCGGCAATCCTTTAACAAAGATAATCATACCATATTTAAAATTCTGCGCAGAGAGGCTTGAAAAATGCACATGTTGCTTAATATTTGTAGTCCATTCCTGTCCCCGCGTGCGTGTGATAATTACTGACTTTTTTAGCTACTGCATAGGTCTTAATTTATGTGGTTATGGCTGTACACTTCGTATTCCACTCACTTATTTTCGCAATAACCTTGTCAGCATCGGACCAAGACCTAATAATTTCGTGCAAATTATGTCCGTTGTACTCATGGCTTTTGTTACGCCCAGCCGTTTGCAAGTGGCTGATTCTCTTGCATATGCAATTCCACAGTACACATAATGGGAACGGCAAATCATTGCGGTTGTTAAGTGACCGTGGCCCTGGGAACCATGACACGAGCGGCTCGCGGTACACGGGATTAACACCTCTTGCGGCAATACGGCCTTTGTAAACTGGAAAATATGGCTAAGTCCCGCCAAGTGGAAGTTGGCTTTTTGTCTTTAATACTGTCACTGCATATTATGCCTTTTGCTTGCTTAGTAGTCTCCCAGTTTGTCCGACGTAGTTGCTATTTCCCCAACTGCGGTAGATCCGCTGGAATATAAAAAGACAAGAAAATAAACCTCTTTTTCTGTTATTGTATTTTCTTCTTCGGAAGTGCTTCCTGGAACTCGCATCTTTCATTATGGGCAACTTCTATAATATTGTCTGTCAAATGCAGCGTAGTGGCAAAACTTTAGGAAAGTTGCCCAATCCTGTCGCTTGCTTGGCTTGAGTAGTAAATGGCTCATTGGGTTTTTATGTGCGATTAATTTGGCTTTGCCTGCTATTAAAAAGGCAATGATAATTAAGCACACTTGCTAAATACTTATGCATAATAATAAGATACTCTTTTAGACAAACTTTGATTGCAGTTTTCAGTTGCAGCCTTTCGGCGTTGAGGCCAATTTGTATATGTCTGCGCAAACAACTTGTAGAAATACAAATAACGTACTTTTTAGGAGCAACATACGCTACTGAAAGTGATTGTGTTTCTTAAGTATTATTCGGATAAACCTTTTGCTTTTAAGAACAACTCATGTATATTTGAGGGTCAATAGTGTTTTTACACTATGCAATGGTCGCTATTTATTTATAAAAAACTTATTTAATTTGAGACAAAAACAAATATATATTTTGACGTTGACTATAAAACACCATTCACTTCAAATAAATACTGCATTTTTTATACACAGCGGCTGATGTAGCTTTTGTGCGATACAAAGACGTTTTCCCATTTCTAAAACTTATTCCATTTTTATACAGAGAAAAGCATAATTACCACCCCAATCAATGCAAGCTGTCAAACGCAAGAAACAAACTTATAATTTATCTTACCTCTCTTTTGCGCACACATGTTACTAGTCTGGTGTTTCCCATTGGACATTCGCTCATGGAATCCCGAGTGTCCTCTCCAAGGTGCTGTGCGATCATAAATAATTATTGTCAATTGTCATGACACATTCAGGCGAAAAAAAAACTATGCCACAATATTTATGTTGGTTATTCTATTGGACATTGCGCTTTGCTGCATAATTTTAGATGAATGTACAGTCGTTGTTCACATATTTAATGCTAATTTAAGGGTAAGTCATAATATTGCATGTGCCTTTCATATACACGTGTATTTTTTTTCCGAATATACAGTTCTGTGAATCCTGTAAATTAATTTCAGGAGGAAATGTAACGGGGCAGTTAGACCTTTACCTGGAAAAGTTATTTTGGTCAACCGAGTTGATTTAATAATATGAAGGATTTGTTTTGGAAAACGGCACGGTTATTTACAGTGATTGGGGAAAAAAGGCTCTCGTATTTGCGATATCGTGAGTATGTTTACGTAAAAGGGATGCCATCTGCTATTGGGAAGGCAGTATAAAACATTCTGCTAATGTAAATTGTGCTGTAAAAGAATTCTAAAATCAGTAAAAAGGTGGAATAATAATCCATTCCAGTACTGAAAAAGTTTGTGCCAACTTAATCAAATGGAACTTAAGTAAAGTTGAAGGAATCGCATTTAATTTCAGAAAAAATCACCGATAGAAGTTAAAAAAATTACATTTAGCTTGTATGCTAAGTTTTTTGGCAAAAAATGCATTAACAAAAAGTTCTTGGTAGAACATTTCATTTTACCGCCCTGGTGGTCGTAATCGTAAACAAAGTTGCTAAATTTATCTGCGCAGACATACTTATTGAATGCAGGTCATGTAGAAATATAGTTTTTTTTATCAAAAATACGTTCCGCCTTAGCGTTATTTAGAAGAGGAACAGCCAGAGATATAAGAAGTATTCTAAAATTGGCCTGTTTTTTGTGCATTTGGACGTCTATTACAAATTGTAGAAAAAATATCTTTAAACGTTCTGTTCTAAAGAACAAGGTATGTTCTTTCATCTCCACTCATAATTTGATCGTTTATTTAACATAAATTAAAGAAATTGGCGAATCTCTGCAATTTCAATGTTAGATTATCTTAAACACAGTAAACAAATGAAAAAAGCTTGTCAGCTCTATACCAAATAAAATTAGTTTTTAAATAGGTAAACTATTATGGAAGCTTTTTAAGGTATCGAAGTAATAGCAATATGCGCAGTATCTAGCAGACTTGTTGTTTTCTCGAAAATAGGGTTTGCTCTTTTGAAGCATCTACATATTCGACCAACACGGCCATCTTCGTTGAAAATAATATCTTTAAGCTTGTTTTTTTTCAGTAAATGCTGTTAAGTTATTTCTTTATTTAAATGTCTCGATGTAAACGTCAAAGAGGCGGGCAAATATTTAACTGATGAATTAATACAGCGAAAAGTAACGAAATAAAGAGATAATTTATTCCACGATATTCAGAAAGTTCGTATTCAATCATTAATAAATATACAAAATATTTTAACTTACGGAAGCTCTTTTCGTATGAAGACAGTTTTTGCTTTCACTTTATACTTAACAAACTATTTTTATTTATTTTTCTAACTTATAGCTATTTTTGATGCCCTCACATGCTGGGAATTTTCGAGAAAATTGTAATTTTCTTAACAAACACTTATAACTTATTATAGTTCTCGTAAGTATTTAATATGCCTAATTTTGCTCATTATTAATTATAAGTTTTCTTTAATGCATTTCCACAGATATTGTCAAAATAATCAATTATTAATGAATTGAGGATATTTGCTTGCAGCACTTGCAGACCTATATAATCTATTTATCCCGTTTTTGGACTTGCCTGGGCGGAATACGTAACGTTAATACAGTCATCCGATGTGCTACCTTAGCTGACTGCGTTATGATTCACATAATTTTGTACTAAAAACCTTTGCTTAAAAACCTACAGCTACCGCTGTTTTGGCTGAGCACAATAAAATGCGATAAGCTATTAAAATCCACATATTTAAATTGCATTCAGGCAAAACACAGACAGGTGTGTACACGGCACGTTGAGACTTACAGATGTACAATCATACGTGCACAGCCATCTCTAAAAAATACATTTAGATGAATGAAGCTTACATGTGTTTAGTTTACTGTTGCTGGATTAAAAAGAAATAGCAACTGAGATATGTCTCATGGATAACCAATGACACGAATAGTATATGTCCTGCCCGCATACGCTCAGTATTACTATGAGCGTCTTTAGTTTACGAAATGCATTATTACCTTGGACAGGTTATTATTGCTTTCTTAATCTTGCCTATCAAATGTGATTATTGCTTGCATAATGGGTCCTCTAACTGTTATAAACAAACACAACTTTCGGTACTCTAATGATGTTTACCAGACATGTGAACACAGTCATGACATATCGACCGTATTCTTAGCAAATAAGCGTGCATCTTCTCGAATTGGTGGTTTGGTATAAGCCTTTCGTAGAGGGTGTAACCAAACGCTATGCCAATTCTTTTTGACCATCGGACTCTCATCGATTCAATGACCATCCAGTTGATATAATAACATATATATATGCAAATTGCATTTACATGATTAACTTTGATGTTGTGCAAAGGTATGCACGCGTGCTTTTCTGCCGTGGGGCATATATTTTAGTGAACTGCTTCAAATACGGAGCAAAACAGTGTGTGGTCAAATCCAATTTTTGAGCATTTATCAAAAAATCTGCAAATTACTTGGGAATTTAAAAAGTGTACCTACTATTTGTTGTTTCCTAGGTAATGTTAGATACTTTTGGATAAATCAGTCATCTACCATTATTAAATATATTGAACTCCATCTAAAATATAAATATCTAGCACAGTTAAGGTGGAATATGAAAGTTCTACGTCGCCCACACTTCCGAAATGCTGATCAAGCATGCCTATTGAAAAGTTCGGAAGACTGCCCCGTGTACAACGCTCAAATCGGTACGAAATATAAAACAGCCGGGGAAATAATACGCAAGCTAATATTCGGAAACATAGAAACTATTTCAGAAATAGTTATGTGAATAGAGATGACTAATTTTCCCTAAATAATATATATATATATATAATACGTATTACCGTATTACCTACAATCTTTGTGGTATTTGCTTTACGGTAAACATGAAATGCCCATTAAAAACATGGAAATCAGAGTTAAACCAAATAATGAGAGCTAGGGGCTGTAAACTGAAGGCTCTTTCGTGGTAAATAATTTTCGAATGAAAGGCGGAAGACCAAAACGTACATTTCAATTTTTTGAAAATCCACGTGTCCTAACTATTATATTGCATGTATAAAGAAAACATCGGTATTGAATATCACGCAAACTTTCCGTATACTTACTCCATAATAATATTTGACTTCATTCATCCTGTGATTCTCCAATACGCAGATAGCAGGACATACAGCGATCAGGAAAGCAAAAAGGCATGTTTTTGACCTGTGAAGATGAACAGCGTTCACGGTTAACGGCAATAGTCAAATATTACATTCCTATTCTTCTAGACAAACAGGTGTACACGTTCAAACGTGTGTCTTCATACGCAGAATTGTGCCCGTCTGCTAATCCTAAGAGGAAATTCAAGTCACCGGTCATTTCTTAATATACATGTTCACTTCAACAGGTTAGCATCGGGCCTCGAATAGAGGACAGTAGAGGGAGGGGGTGGCTGACTAGTCAATGATAAACGAGACAGATGGTAGGGAAAGCAAATGCTCAGCCCGGTAGTGGTCAGCGTACGCCGACGCAGTTCCTACACTGTCCTGCGGAGTAGTTATGTGCATCTTGCAACATATTTTTACCCTCTTGTGATTGTGACGCAGCAGCAAAAGCGTGAATGCGCTCCTTGACCCAAGCGTGCGCTCATGCGCGGCTCCGGTGAGAAAGGATCGACAAGCTATGTTTGTTAACGTTAACTGTGATAACTGTTTGCATTACTAAGCAGTTTATCTGTGCAAATGCTTAAATTCGTGAAGGTAGCTGATGTATTTTCCGCATTGATCACGTACAAGTTCTCAAACGGAAGGAAAAATATCTATACCAGGAGAGAAGAGTAGATGACATAACGTCGTTTTCGTGAGTTAAATTCTATTTAAGACTGCATGTTTCGCTTGTATACAGCCGCAGGTCCGAGTAGGTTTATGACTTTTGGTTGGAAATTCTTGGATTTAATTGTTCACCTTATTTTTAGAGAAAAAGCAATCACATTTAAAGCTAGGCAGTCCCTGATAGTGTTTTTTTTCTTCAGGAAAGGCAATTATATGCTAGATAAATGTTTCATTCACACGTCCTTGTGGACCCAATATTTGAGGATTTATTCAGGTGTTGAATGATTGGTGTCACTGACATTCGATTTGCTTCCGCTGCCTACGACTGCTTATTATTATTTGTGGTCACCACTTGTTTCTACTAAAGACAGTTCAAGTAAATAAAATCATGATACTTGTAGTTAAATTGTCTTCATCTGATGTATCTATCCAGACATAAGAAGCCTGCGTATATTTGCCTCAAATCTAAATATACCGGTTAAAAAGTAAGAGTTTTAAAAACACTCACCACATGCTCGCAGACCCATAATGGCGTTGCAAAAATACATTCGTGCAAAGGAAGACGCTGATCTCAGCTAATAAGGGAAGGATGGAGACGTGGAGACTAAATTTGAGAGGTTTTGCCTCCTTAAAAACATTGTTCTTTGGGTTCCGTATAAAATCGCACACTGCCCAATTAAAACCAATTGTGATGATTATAAATGTAACTCGCAGCAAAATCGCCTTTATCGTGCTTGCCGTGATCAGCATAATGATGCGGTTTGACAGCTAACCTTCGTAACGGTAGTTCACTGTCTTGACGTAGCTGCGTAAAAACAAAGCCAACAGCTCGCCGTTGCGTTCATCAGCCACCGCTGGAATATTTGGTGCTTTTTAGAAAACAGTGGGTCAGGACGAACTGACTAGAAGCTAGAACTTCAGGGGCTGAGGCGTTAATGTAAGGTGCCTAAAATAGTTGCAAAACAATATAAAAAAGCTTCTAAGAAGGACTTTCACATCCCTGCCAGCACTGTGTTGCTTTTAAATAAAAATATGTGTAAAAAATATTTTGCGACCTAATTTAGTACTGAAGAAATGCATCCACAGTGGCGTTAAAACGGACACCTCAATGAAAACAAAGTAAATTTACTTAAAAGTATTTAACGTCCAACAACTGTTTGTTATAACTGATGATAGGGTCAGCCAAGCGTGAAAGCAAGCAAATTACCCTTGAGCAAATTGTTATAGGCGTTTCAGATTTTGGAAAACTTCCACCGTCATTCACTTAAATGCATCAAACAACTGACTGTCTACGACAGTGGCCCGTCATTTAGACTGGGCTGGAAAGTTCAGCATTCTTCTTTCAGCATCATCAGCTGGCCACGTGCGAAGCTGCCAATGTGTACAATGAACCGTTACTGAAAATTGACTGCGGGTTGGTCACGCATGTTTTTGTTTTATGAAGAGTGTTTGGGCGTTTTACTTGAAGTCAAGCTATAAGGGCTGCTTCCAAAATTAGGTTTAATGACACATCGACCGATTCGACATCGGAGAAACCGTCATTTTCTATTTGTGGTGGCACACACTATGTGGATGTGCGTAGTTTTCATGCACGGTCTTCCTCATTCTGTAAATTGTACGGTTCCAGGCTGAAAAAGGTCGCAAAAATTGAACTATATGCGGGAAGGTTTTTTTTTATCCCTAGAAGCCTACAAGATGTCACCGATACACAAGCCCTCAGTTGACACCAAAAAGGAAAAGTCAAAGTGTCAGTCAACATAACAATGTGACGAAAACAAAGACAAGTTTAGCAATACGAAAAACGATAAAGATAACACTGATGCAGATGAAACCAAGCTGACTGATTGTCTGAAAAGACTTCAAAAAGACGGTAGCATAAGCGAGTACGACTTAGAACGTCTCCGCCCCCTTCGCACGTACATACCTTGACTGTACGGTTTACCGAAGATTCACAAAGCTGGCGTACCCGTGCGTCCCATCCTAGATATGATAATTTCGCCATACCTTGCGACAGCGAAATGGCTAGCGGACAAACTGAAAACCATACAGAGTCAACTAGCCCCATACAGTCTCCTAGACACCTTCGAATTCGTAGACGGTGTGAAAGAGCTCGACCTGAACAGGACAGTGATGTTTGCACTGGATGTCTCCTCCCTGTTCACAAACGTGCCGGTCACAGAAACAGTATATTACATCTGTGACTTCATTAGCTCAAATCACCAGGACATAAGAGTGCCAGTAAATGCACTCAGGAAATTGCTACTAAACATTACCTTGAATGTACAGTTCCTTATCGACAAAAAGATGTACAGGCAATTAGACGGAGTAGCTATGGGCTCACCCGTGGGTCCTCTTCTAGCAAATATATTCATGGGAAAACTAGAGGCTACGCAACTAAGTCACCAGATAAATGATCTGATGTACTACAAACGTTACTTAGATGACATATTTGCTGTTGCATCAGACCAAACCGACTTTTCAGCTCTAATGAATAAAGTGAATCAGGCGCATCCGTCTATCAAATTTACAGTAGAAGTAGAAGAATCTGGATCACTCCGATTTCTTGATGTACTACTGAGTAGAAGGTCTGATTGGAGCATTCAACGGAAGGTATATCGTAAGAAAACGTGGTCCGGGAAAAACATCCATTTTGCTAGCTTCGCACCGTTAAAATTCAAACGTAATTTAGTACGATATTTGATGCAAAGGGTGAAAAGTATTTGCTCGAATTATAGCATAAACGATGAGCTAAGGATCGTTGAGTGTGTATTTCGAAAAAATGGGTACCCCAGTCGATTTATCGCTAAGCACATGGCTGAAAGGCTACCGAAACCTGCAATGCTAACAGCAGAGAAGAAGCGAATATTTATCAGAGTCCCATTTTAAGGAAACGGACCAAGCGATCTTCTAAGGAGACGCCTGAGTCAAGCTGTAGCAACCACCTTTCCAGCAGCCAACGCCCACGTACTCTTCTCCACCGATCCCATCCTATACGGAGAAATCAAGGACAAACTGCCAGCCTAGACCACATTCATGTGCATATATTTATTTACCTGTTCCTGTGGGGCGGGATACATTGGTCGCACGAGTCGGCGTTTGTCCAAAAGAGTCCAAGAGCCCATCCCAGCATGGTTAGGACAGGGTAAAGTGAAGGGTGTTAACAATTCCATTCTAGCGCATCTGGTAGACTCTGACCATCGCGTGGATGCCAAAGTGGCCTTCCGAAGTATCTACAAGGTATCCTCAAGCTACTCAAAATTTCTTGGACAGCGTCTCTTGGCTACGACAGAAGTGGCCGCAATCAGGTTACGCTGACCCATCCTTTGCGCCCAAAAAAATTTCGTTGCGGCACCGCAGTAACCATGGTCAAAAGCTGCTTATCCAACAGCCAGCGGCTAAACACCTCAACCGACTACCAGCTCCCCTTAACGCGGATCGAATTTTGACCCCGTTTTGACCCCCAATTCCCCCTCCCCTGACAACTGTCCTTCCTTTGTTCTACTAACATGCATTGTCAATTTACTTAATTATCCTATAAAAGTAAAGGCCTGATGAGAATTATCGAAAACAAACGTATGTTCGCCTATTCATCTTCTGAATGTGTAAAGCCTTTTAAAACATGAATAATATTCATATTTTTCGTACTGAGTCGCAGTGATTAGCGCGCATCATATATTGAAATGCATAGATTTTATCTCATTGTTTCTTCAGAACATTCCATCATATTCAAAAGGCAACCGGCATTTTCCAATCGTATGTAGGCTCACAAACATAGCAAAGGACTAAAATGTTGAAGTTTGGAAAGAGCAGCGGTTTTTAGACTGAAGGAAATTCAATCTTTGTTTGAAAGAAAACTGATATCCCAACACAATGTTGCATCTGTTAGGTAACTACAAGCGTTGACGCTTCATCAGCAGAAAATCTATCCGAAATAATATTTTTGAAAGCAGTGGCAGTCATAATGTCGGTTTATAAAAACCTAAAGTTTCAAAGTAAAGCTGCAGCAAAAGGATAGAAAGCCCAATGTACACCCTAACAAATCAAAATTGTACAAGTTGCCAATGCAAGCAAACATTTATATCTCAGGAATCGATTGAGAAGAAGAAGACTTGATCGCTGTGACAATAATTAGTCATCTGGCGTTTCAATATACGTCGCGGATTCATCACCAGAGACATAACTAGCATGTCTCTCATGTCCCTGATATCGAAACGTCAGGTGAATAAATATATTGTCTCAGCGATCGAGACTTCTTCTTCTTATTGCACACGCATTAGTTTATTATTTCGTTTTTTGTTTCCGGTCCAGTTTGGGCTATGAGTCTTTGTGCAGTGTAGAGCAGTGGTAAATGTAATAAGATCTGTTTTGATTCAACAATCGGATATCAGCGATGGTGTTAATTGCTAAGGCAATCATCTTCTCAAGCAAGATTAAGCAAGTTTGCAGGAACAGTGTTACGCGTATGCTTCTGCTAGAGAGATAAAGAGCAAACAAATACTTTTTCTGAAAATATGCACTATATCCCTTAAGTAGAGAGTTATACAAAGGGCTCTTCTTGCTGCACGCTGTTTTAAGCATAGGTATCAGTCTAAGTTAAAAATGTCATAGTAAGCTGCATTAGATGTCGTAAAACGCGAGGTTGGATGCATCGGACGGTGATAATTATGTCATATAAGTCCATTGTGTAAATTTTAATCATCAAACGAGCATACTATCCTTATTTCTGTTGATGTTCCCAGTGCTCTTGCTCTGTTTAAAGTTTTATTATACTTATCACGTATTGAGATATATCAATAAAAGATCATTTTCCATTATAAATCTACATTTATAATTTAGAGTGCTTTATAAACCATATTTATTTTATTTTAACAGTAACTACCACCCCATTTATCAAATTAGGTGACTAGACATTTAAAAGTAAACAGTGCAAAAATATATGTTAAATATCAAAAGTAGTTTACTTTGAGGACTTTTCTGCTACTGGCGTTAGAACAAACCCATTCACGTTGAAAAAATCACAAACTAGCCTGCTGAGGTTTGGTCCAAGCAGTTATCTCCGCGCCAAAACGTCCACCACTAAGCCTGCAACGTGGCATTTGCGCTGGACCAACATTCAAATTTTAAAAAATCAATGCAGACGTATTTTTTCCTGGTAGACCCGCGTCACTACCTATGGCTTAAGACATGCACGCCTAAATAGGCTGCACAGCAAATGCGCTGGACGAGCGTACGCCAACTCAGGGCACTGCAGGTCAAACTACGGATTCAGCAACAGTAGCTTATACAGCCTTCTCCATAATCTCTTCATCCTGTATGTTTTCACGCAAAAATGTGGGTATGGGAGGAAAAATCAGAAAACGCAGTAAAATACACTTTAATAAATGGTAAATTCGTTTTTATTTTACTGTATTTAAAAGTGCTGTTGATTTCTATCTGCAGGTTTTCTTATCTGTATCATCATTTAAATTATTGCAGGGAAAACCAATTTTCAAATTACAGGTATCTTGAATTTCCTGAAAAATTGAAATGGTGTTTGGGAGGTCGTCTACTTCAATTTAACTTCTGCCTATTTAAGCGTTCATGAGTTAGATTAGTAAAGCCTGCAGCGCGTAGCGCCGCGCACACCGTCAATGTACATGCGGAACAACCTGCTCCCAGCGGCTGCGGGAAGCAACTTCGACTAGATTTTTCCACTTACCACTTTTTTCTGCCTTTCCTATTTCCGCACCCAACATAACCCTTTAACCACCATTTTTTCTGGAAAAAATGTTGGGAGTAGGGGTATATGTGTGAGCTACATAAGCTTATTTTGCTGGGTCTTCTCATCAAAAAAATGCCACACATGGATCGGGGTTTATTACGCGTAGGTGGTGATCAAGTCGCGGCAGTAACAGTCGCGTTAGCATACCAATTGACATTTTTGTCTTGCATCAAAACTGGAGCGGGGTTGCTGAGGACCGAGAAATTGCCGCGGATGCTGCGTCAACCGGTCCTCAGCATAAATTACGTAATTTTGACGCCACGGTGAAGCTTCCCAATACAGCGCTCGATGGCTCGCGTCAAAACTGAACCTGGGTACGTTTAGACGAGGAACATAACGTCTGCATTAGGTAATGCGGATAAAGCCAAGTGGCATACTGGACGATTGTTTTTATATCCGTTGTGTACTTCCCAGCTACGGGAGTTTGATAAGTGATTCACGAATAATAATGCAGCTGAATGGTTAAGCAAGTTTTTAAAAAGTTTTGTTTTGCTGAGTGCAGACTGGTTGGTTAAGAACAATCACGCACCTGAAGTCTTTCACATTTCATGCAAACGTAAACAATGCACATCACCTGGAATTTTGCATTTTCCACATTTTTGAAAGTCAATTCTTGGTAAGAAGGAATTGCGTCAGGAGATGGTTTATTTAATCGGACTCTGCCATATCCAAATAGTGTACTCCTTAATGTCACCATTTGACATTTTTTCAAGGAACACACAGCAAACCTTACTATCTCATAATGCATCGACAACAACATTAAAAATCCAACACAATGCTTGCAGCCTTTGATGGCTTAAAAGTGGCCCATTGCTTACAGACAAGCTTTGCATATTTTTGATGATATTCGGACTTCGAAAAATAGATGGCTTTTTGCAAAAGCTCCACTTTGTGTCATCTTACATCCGTAGACACCAAACAGTTATTGAACTTACCCGTGTAACAGGCAACACAAATACATACAGTGTTATGCAAATGCTGGAAAGTAGGTATAACCACGTTGATGAAGCTAAACAAAATATGTTTCCATTGTTGGAAAATAAATGTGCATTATGGGGTCTGAGTGATCGGACGGAGTCCTTGTTCATTGGCTGTGTTCCTCTTGCAATGCATGGATCACAACCCCGAAATACATGTTTATGTGATTAAGGACCTGATTTATAATCCCATAAAAGTGAACATGCGAGTACCAGGAAGTAATTGATATGAAGCCAAATCGATCGGTGGTACAGTTCGTCTTTTTGCATCATTAGTCGACATCAGTCGCGGATCTATCAGCACATACATTAGCAAAGAACAGTTAAAAATGGGTGCCTATATGTTCTGCTAAGGTATTTGATGATGAGACCGCAATTACTTTCGAAACGTCAAACAAATAAACGTATTGTCCCAGCGATCGAGTCGTCTTCTTCGCAGAATTATTTTTCTAATAAAGTCAACGCAGGCTTGCGTTAAACACAGCAGATGGACTACTTCCAGCTTAGTGGCCGTCATATCGCCAGATTTTTTTGGCAAACGCCGCATTTTCAAACAAAGGATCTTTATTTTTTTGTCAGAGGTCGAACGCTTAAACAACTGGTCAACGGGATCTCGGTGGTTGCGTTTTCCAACAAAATTCTTTAGAATAACTAAAAGGCGCTCACATACGTCTAAGAATAGTCAGTCGTCCTACTAATGTGGGGATCTGACAATGAAAACTGCCAACTGCTACTGAACAAGTTTTGCGTTCTAAGCAGTGAAACGTTAACAAAATAGCAGTGGCTTTGCTTATCACAATCATTTAAATAATATAACATTTCATAAAAAAAATTCAAAATATTTTTCTCCGACTTTTCCGTTTTTAGAAACCGTTTGAATTTAATCGGCAAGCTTGCTGAGGTTCCCCATTCACCGTTCATTATAATGTGCTCATTGGCTGGTCTTTAGTACACTTGACACATGTTCTATTGGGTCACATCTCCTTTTTTACCAACTCAATGACAATTGAGAAGCTGGACATTCCCATCTGAATATTTTACACATGATAGTGTATCCCATTCATATGCAAAGTTTTCAGTGCTTATTAAAAATTGTGAACCAAGTAAACCATATGTTTGCCTAAAATTTTAAATTTACACTTAAACCGCATTATTCAATTTAGCATGGATCCTTTTTTTTCTAAAACGCACATACTATGAAGCCAAATATTGCTAACTTAATCTGCCACCGTATTACGCAATATTATCATTTATTGCAGTGGAATGGTTTAAGTAAACAGTTTTGTCACCAAAACTGTGTGGACGGAAGGATTAACGACAATAAGAAATGATTATGCGTGGGATTAGAATGCATGCCTACAGTATCGTGACACGCGTTTTCAATACTTGCTTATAGTTAGACAGGAATAATTGAAACTGTTCGACTTTGCTATATACTCGTTCATGTTTAGAAAGTACTGCAATAACTAGGGGTTGAGAAGGACACGTCAATGATGACAAAGGATATAGGGATTGTCCATCGCGTCTTCTCTGTATTTGTCGGCAATCATACTTGTCCGCACTACTATCTATTAAGTGGCTGCTGGCTGGTTTTGATTGCGAGTTCCAAGGCACAGCCGGAATATTGTATTCTACTTATGGTGTAAGCGGCGAGGACACCGTTGACAGAAGAGGCAAAATATGGTTTATGAATCATTTCCTGCAGTCATAAGTATGATTTGGTGGTGCACAATTAGACGTGATAACTTTCGTGTCTGACTCACTGCAACATTGCTTTAATGAATCCCCATTTATAAGGTTACTTTTGCTTGACATTTAACTTTCCACATATTTTAAATGTTATTTTAAAGGGCATCACAAAATTTTACATTTTCAGGATCATACTTAAATGGATTCTTTGTTAAAGTTAGTTTCTTCGGCATTTTCTGACCATTATTGAAATATATTTTTCCTTTTGTCACTATCAACGGGTACAAGACAGCAGAATATTTTCAGTGTCACCTTTTTATTCATGTTAATATCAAAATCGGCGTTTTGGGTGAAGAAAACATATTGCTGTTTATTAGTTACCATTAATTAAGTTATGTTTTGTTATCCTAAACCAAACTAGGACATAGAATGGATAACTTTATTGTGACCCAATATCGCTGCATAATTTCCATTTAAATGGGAGTACCATAGCTCTCATCAGTAACACAGTTAACTTAATCAAACAAAAAATATTGGCGCATTCTAACCGACTGACAAACAGTTAAATATTGTGCAGAATTGGACACGCATATTATTTAGTGTTTAAGCTGGATTGTAATACTGCGATATCATATTCTTAGTTTTCTTACCATACATTGGGCACACCCTGATGTCGAATTTTGATAATTAAAATAGTTTCTGCAATGGAGGGTCCCATGAAGAAATGTGAATTTTAGCTGTGTCGATGAAACTCTGTTAAGCATATAATCTTGGATGCATGCGCATCAGAACATCTGACGCCTGAGTGTTACAGACATGCAAGCTTGTGTTTTTATTAAATATATGATTTGCATAAATCTTGTCCAACTTTTAATATTTATAAAAGCTTGACATTGTTTTCAATTTTTAATGAATATCATGTAGAATTTTGGGGTAAAAGGCTGCCAAACACTGCTGCCAAAGTCTCGCATATATTAGCTTACAAAGTTACTCCATCGTAGTTTTACAAGTAGATACATAATCATGGGTCACCGAGCAAGTATAAAGGATAAACAATAATCAACCTGAGAAGAAGGCTCGATCCCTGGGACAATATGTTTTCTCGCCTGACGTTTTGATATCCGTTGCGGATTCGTCATCGCCAATGAGGATGATAAACATATTGTCCCAGCGATCGAGTCTTCGTCTTCTCAATTGCTTCCTGGGACACGGATGTGCGCTTGCATTAGCAAATGATCAACCTTACTGTATTTATTATAGTTGCGTTTTTATCCAGCTTAAAGCACTCCCGTACATTGCCGTAAAGCAAACATAGGTCATAACCATTTAGTTTTCTATTGGTAAAGCAGTGGTTTAAAAAATAGTTGGTTCAGCAGAAGTTGTCAAAAGAGGTAGTTTAGGTTATTGCAAACAGAACTCGAGCTGCTGTCAGGAAGTCGGAAAAGGTATGCAAGACTCATTATGCAATTCTGAAAGTAAGAAAATATTATACAAAATTATTCATTATGGAATTGCACCCAGACTTACTGGCGATGCCAAAGGACGTGGGACAGTAATTGAGGAACAGGGATTAAAGCAGACAGTGAAAACAAAAATTATGAGTATTTATATCAATAAAGTGTGTTTAAGTTTAAAGCAATATGTCTCACATGTCAGGACATTAAATAGGCAATGCATGTGAAGAGTATCGGGGTGATAACACGTTTACTGCAGGTCAGAGGAGAATGGAGCGGCATAGATAAGGCGAGCATCGACCGATTTCAGCAAGGACCATTCTGACAATTGGACATCAAAAGAATAACCTGCCGCGACCATTATTATTCTTTTTTTCGCCATGAGCAAGAACCTTAAAACGAAGTTATATATGAAAACTATCATATTTCCGAAATGGTCAGCAGCATTATATTATGCGGTTCACGAAAATGTATTGTATTTTTCTTCTACTTCCTCTGCCGATAGTGAGCGGTATATATGTACATATATATCCCGCTCAATATTTTGTCTGATTCCGAAACGTCAGAACATTAAAGCATTTGTGCCTGTGATCGCCTTGTCTCCTCAATTATGTCCAGTAGCACGCATTTTCGCTCCTTTCATCAAAATATAAATATATATTCCTGACGAAAGCGGAAATGCGTGTTGCTGGACATAATTGAGAAGGCAAGGCGATCACAGTAGCCAAGGATTTAATGTTCTGACGCTTCGGAGTCAGACAAGCGTTGATTGTCAAAGGTGGAAAATGCGAGAACGTTCACAGTTTTTATAGGTAAACTTCAGCTAGGCATGTGGATGACTGTTCTCATGCGTGTGCGGGCTCGTCTTTTCCGGTGGTGGTGGCGTTGGTGTGATAATTGCAATTGATTGGGTGTGCATCGTTCGTAGGTTGGGCCCGGCCACCGTCATGTCGCGTTTACACCTTCACCTTGAGGTGCAAATTGCGTTCGCCATGTTTGCGTTGACGTCTCAGTTGCAACCGGCCTTGCAGTCAAAGTCGCCGTGGTCTCTTATCGGCGTGGGCTCGTGTTCACAAAGATTCCCATCCTGTTAGCCCTTTGCAGGCTTGTGGTCGAAACAGCTTGTCCCCCATTCCTGTTTGCGTTGGGTGGTCTTACGCCCTCGTTTGTGCTGTCGGCTGGTGCCTCTGGTTGGCGTTCCTGACGGTGGTTCTGCTTCTTGTGCTTTTCCCGTAGACTTTGGTAGGCCACTGGTAGCGTCACATACCGATAAATGGAGCTACTTTTAGTATGCCAGGCTTCCAGTATCTTCCTGGCCATTTGGTCGCTTCCACGCCCTATGATCTCAGCGTCTTTGAAAGCGAACTTGTGCCCAGTGGCTGCACAATGTTCTGCCACTAGAGAGCGTTCTTCCTGTCTGCGCACCGCTCCCTCGTAATTTGTCATACGCGTCTGTAATCGCTTACCCTTTTTTCCCTGCATAGTTCAGTTCGCAGGAACTGCAGTTGATCCGGTACACGACGTTGGCAGTTTCACCTCGGGACAGGGGGGCCTTTGGTTTCATTACCAATTGCCTGATTGTTGCCTCGGGTCTGTGGGCGATGCCAATGGTTGCAGGAGTCAAGCAGCTGCTTCATACACGTTTGCGATGTACGGTAGCGCCCGCCAGTCTTTTGGTTGGCTGACCATTGGCTTTCATATCGAGTTAGTCCGCCTATTCCGCTCGATGAAGCTCCGGGTGTACATATTGATGGCGAACATCTGCCATAGATAGCGGAGTTCGTCCACTTTGTCGGCTGTTTCACTGCAGAGGGTCTCAACCCTCTTTTCGAGACTTTATATGCAGCTGCATTTGTGACACTGCGGATGGTTGCTTTGGTAAATCAGGATCTGGCGAGTGTTGGTAGCCTTCCTGCAAACTGTCGTTTTGAGGTTCCCATCAGACTTGAAATGAACCAACATGTCTAGGAATGCTAGTTGCCCATCGTTTTCTGCCTCCATTGTGATTTGAAAGCTGTTGACTCCTTCCCGCTTGATAATGACGAAGTGTCATCCCCATAACGTGCACAAAATTTGGGCTTGTGGTGGGCGAACACTAACATTTCCAACCTCTGTAGGACTGCCTCAGCAACGAAACAAGATAGAGGTGATCCCATCGGTGTACATTTGGTTTGCTCGTACACTTTCCCTTCAAAGGTAAAGTAAGTTCTGAGGCAATTGCAGGTGATGTCCACGTTTAGGTGTTTTGGCTGCCTCGATATATTGGCTGTCCAGTAGGTGGCTAACAGTTTCAATGACAAGAATCTGTGGCATCGAGGTGAATAATGAGGTGACGTCGAATGATATCATGATCTCATCTGCCTCGAGTTTTAATCCAGTGAGTCTCTCCAGAAAATGCTTGGCTGATCGGACAGTCGTACCGGAGCATGATATAAGGGGATTCAAGCGTCGGAACATCAATTTGGCCAGGTTGTAGGTGGGCGTGCCACTGAGTGGCACGATAAGACGAAGTAAAAACACCCTTTTTTGAACTTTGGGTAGGCCGTAGAGCCTTCTCATGGCTGCATCTTTCGGTTTGATGGCTAGTCGTCCTGCTCTCATCATCGCACCATTGCTATGTAGTGTGCTAAGTGTGGAGTTGATTTGATTTACCAACGTTTCATTGGGTCCCCTTCACACTTATGGTATGCCTTGTGGTCCTCGAGCAAGGCGTTGGCCTTCTGTAGGTATTCGGCTTTGTGTAGTACAACCGTAGACCGCCCTTTGTATGCCGGTATTATGACGATTGTCTTGTCAGCCTTCAGCGTCCTCAACGCGTCCTGTTCTGCTTTCGAGATAACCGGCCAGCATTTTTGGGTCATGATTAGAGATGTAATTTGTTGTTTAATTAGGTTTTTGGGTCTCAGCGGGCTCATGGGATTGCTTAAGAACCGAATCAATTGCGACTACCAGGTCAACCTGGTTGGCATCAGAATCGTTGAAACCGGCAGCGTGTTGCAGCACTCTAATTTGCACTGGCTTGAGGTTTTTGGATGACAGGTTGTGAACCAATTTTTCGTCCTCCTCTTCTGTGACGGGACCCAGACTTCGAAATTTGTCCATCAGTTCTCTTTTTCGTCTGGATTTCAATTCTCTGGCTCGTTTATCAATAGCTGCGCGGCGTAGCTCTGTACCTCTTTCACCGATGATTTTTGTGCACATTGAAGATGATTCTTCAATCGTCCGGTGGTATTTGTTTAGTCGGAAATGGCAGTCTTCGGAAGCACTCCATTGTCGAGGCATCTGTGAAGAAATTATATTTAAGCGTATGTTGAAGACACGCGAAGTGCAAATATTTCCCATTGTCGTGCTGATTTGCTCTTTGCGCCCGAATATATTGCTAATAGAAGCAAAAATGCGTGTTACTGGACATAATTGAGAAGGCTTTATATATGGATATAAGCGAAGATGCTGACCCCAGGTATTGGAATGGAAGGATAAGGTAAAGCGATCACTGGGGAAGAATGTTTATTCATCTGACCTGTCGAACTCATGCTCTATCACATCAACGGAGATAGAGCTTGGTTCAAGAACATGAGTTAAAGTAGGGGCTTACTGCTAGCTGCTGGTTGGTCCACCGTCCCCTCGTCTTATTGGACCTGTTCTCGTGCGCATGTGCAACCGTGCGGCATCATATGGCTTGGGGAGGTCTATACTTCTGTTGATTGAGTTGCTGTCCGTTTTCCAGGCCTCAATAACTTCCCTCGCCAGTTTGCTGTCGGCTCGGCCTATGACCTGGGCACCATCAAAGTCGTCCCGATGCTCGTTTTCTAGACAGTGCATGGCGATGTGCGAGCGTCCCTTCGTTCTGTCTACGGCTAAAGAATGCTCGTGCATGCGAGTTATCAGACGTTTGTCCGTCATGCTGCAGTAGTTGGCCCAACAGTCTAGACAGTTGACGCGGTAAACAATACCCGACGTATCTGCTGGCGCTAATCGGCCTTTGGGTTGCATTAATAAGCGACGGATAGTAGCTTCTGGCCGGTGTTCCACGCCCACATTAAGCAGTCTGAGCACGCGCTCAATGGCCTCGGAGACGTTCTTCACGTAGGGTAGGCTACCAAAGGTTGCCGGCCTTTGTTTTTGCCCCTCCTCGTTCTTCATGTGTCTTCGGTACAGGCGTTTGTTTACGAAGTTGCGCGGGTATCCGTTAGTGCAGAACAGGTGCCAAAGGGTCTTCCGCTCGTCTTACTTCTTGCTCTCCGTGCTACAGTGTGTTCGGATGCGGCAAAAGAGCGTCCGGACGCAGCTGTCTTTATGCAAGCTGGGAGGATTGCTGTTGTAGTGCAGAATCTTTTCCGTGTTTGTCCCTTTACAAAATATGCCAGTCTGGAGCGTTCCGTCTGCTTGTCTTGATATCTAAACATCAAGAAATGGGAGCTTTGCGTCCTCTTCTTCTTCCATCGTGAACTGAATCTCTGGAAAGATCGAGTTCAGTTCTCTTTTAAAGTTATCTTTGGCGTCTCGGTGTAGGATGACGAAGGTGTAGTCTACGTAACGCATCCAGAATTTTGGCTTGTAGGACTGAAATACCCGAGTTTCCAGTTCTTGCAAAACCGCCTCCGCTAAATGGCCGGAGATGGGTGATCCCATCGGTGCTCCCTGGGTTTGCTCATAAACACAGTCGTTGAAAATGAAGTATGTGCTCAGGCAGTACTCCAGCAGTTCCATGATGTGTTTCTTTTTAAAGGGCGTTTCCTCTTCTTCGTACCTTCTATCCAATAGCACGCTGACTACTCTCATCGCCAGTTCTTTATGGGTGGATGTGAATGGTGAGACAACGTCAAAGGACACCAGTATCTCGGCGGGAGGTATTGAGACGCCTTCGAGGTTTTCGAGGAAATGTGTTGACGAAACGGCTGTGTACTCGGAGCCTGCTGTCAGTTTTTTCGAAAGTTTGGCCAGCTATTTCGCCATTCCATAGGTAGGCGGGCCTTTCGGTGCAACGATGGGTCGTAGAGGAACATTGGGCTTGTGGATTTTGGGTAAACCAGAGAACCGCTCTGAATGAACTTACTGCATTTTGAATTGACAGCAAGGTGATTTTAAGAAATTAAGTGTGCTCCTGTAACATTTCATTGATATTTTCATTCTCGTTGGACACGCTTTAGGTTTTCATGGTTTGCTCTATTATCGGTGTCTTAGTTTGCCCACGCAAAAACCAAAGTAAGTAATTGCATTTGGCAAAATGCATGCCTTATTTAGAGTGCATCCCTGTGTAAAATTTCATTGTAAAACCATCAGGAATGCCGTAGTGATATAAGCTGAATATAGACAATGAACAGCACCTGTCGAATTTAGGATAAATAATGGCACTAGTCCTGCAAAAATGAACGCAGTTTTAGATATCCTTATAAACCATGTAGTTTGACGTGATTGTTGGTATGCTTAATGCAGGTGGTATCCCATGGGCATTAAAAATATACGCTTAACACCGTCTCGGTGATGACACAAAGAAGTTCAACCTGCTATACCATATAACATATAAACGCATGGCAAAATCAGAAGGAATCAGTAATTGAAGAAGGTGGACTATTTAACAAGTATGTGCTCATCCTGACCGCAAGGTGTTTGAAAGTGAAATGAGCAAATCCCCTTCGGAGGAAGTGAAACGACTAATTGAAGCAACCTGAGGCTTTTTCGAACCCTCTGGAGAGTGTGCATATAATTTGACAGGAAGGACACTCCAGCAGTACCTATCTGTAGTCCAGAAACCGTAATACATGCCGCGTAGCTTAAGCAAAGAACCTGTCAGAAAGAGCTCTTTGCGTGTTCTGTACCAAAGCATTTGAAATCGTAATCGTTGTGGTTTACGTGGTTGACAGAAGTCTCAATATAGACAAAACTGCATAACTGACATCTACCTGTAATGAGTGGAGGACAGTCTACAATATTTAAATTTAAATGCGGTTATAAAGCCTTATACTATTGATTTATTTAAAATTAGTTTAACCTTGTCCCAAGCTAATAATTAGGGGATGACAAAGCTTCCTTTTGCAGATGTGGCATGTGTTTAAGAAATTATCGTTCGTCTCAAAATACTATTGCATACAGGTCATACTAGCAGTATTAGTTGTTGCAAAAAACGGACATCGCTTTTATACAGATAATGGATAGCATGTTTAAGGTATAAACATTTCATACTATCAAACATGAGGTTTATATCAAATAATAGAGGTTCGCACCTTCGTCTTCTGATAATGGAGGTTGTTTGACTATCAAGCCTTTTTATTCGTTCTTTTTTACGAGATAGAAGCAATTATATTAGACCGGTGCAAAAAAAACAAGCTGCATTCACTCATTGAGTAGGCAATTTTGAATGGGTTGTGCTCGAGCAAATAGCAGAGGAGGCATTTAAGCAACCAAACCTCTATCACTTGGGATACACCGTCCTGCAGTGCTGCGTGAATTTAATCACAATTGAGTTCGTGTTTACTCCCGAAATTTACCCCCCGTATGCAATTAAGCTATATGGAACATCAAGATGATTGCCCAAGCAGGATATCGTAGGCAATTTTCCTGAACCAACCAAAATGATAACTAGGCTAACGTTACTATTTAGGGGGCTTGGCAGATTTGAATGATTTGTTTCTGCTATCAAAGAGCCATCACCCTGAATAGCTTCTTCCAGATCGACAAAAAGCCATCCCTTTGTGATGTTGGTCTTTATTTTGTAAACAGCTTATTACATGATGAGCTGTGTGTGATATTCACGCATAAATTAAGATAAGTTTGCATTTTTAAACATTTACTTATATATTGCTGAAGTTAAAAAAAGTTTCATTCACATTTTAAACTGCCTTTATATAACGCACCAATTATATCTGTATTCATGTTTATAGTATCCCGAGTTAGCTGGTGTAAGTTTAACTTCGCAGTATTGCATTCAATGTTTTTCGTTTGCTTAGAGACGACTATAGTTGCCGTAGCTCAGGTTATTGTCGCTGTTTAGCTTGCCTTCTTTGGTAAAACTACTCGCATTAATATGAGTTTGCACATTTACAGGTGAAGTGCTTTGTTGCGTGAGCAATATATCTTAATCCGAAAGCAATCAGGTTCAAACAAATATCTAACTTTATTTATATTACTGTCACTGACAAATTTGTATTTATAAGATGTTGACGATACTTGCGACGATAAACCAATTTTAAAACAACCACATATGTACGCATAAAATGCAAGTGCTCCTGCCATTAGCTCACTTAAAACGTTTTTACGTCTAGTGCCTTAACTAATAATCCAGTACAATGATATCCAAACACGACAGCATTTTGAAGGTGCAGCTATTTGTATGAATCAATATAGACAAACATACTGACCCGAGGTGTATAGATGGAATAATAAAATAAGGTGATATCTGGGGAGGAGGGCATGCTCATCGTCTGACGTTTCGCACTCGTCATCATCGCACATGGAGTAAACTGAGAAATACTTGGTGTAACTATGCGCTTTTCTTACTGAATGCCGATAGTTCAACGAGGTTCATTGGTATTTGTCAATTCTTGTTGCCTAAGTGGTGTTCAACAACCTCCATATAACGTAGGCAGATCTATTTACTAAGCAGGTGGTATGATGATACACAATGCAGCAACATTTTTTGCTAAATATTGTGCAAAAAACTTCACGGGTGAACTGAATAAAATGTTTTCAGCGTAGACGTGTTCTTTGTTTCTGCAAATAAATGCGTCAAGACTTCGTCTCAAGTGCAGCTAAAAATATAAGCTAAAACATATCCAGTTCTTTGAGAATATGCTTCACGTATTGTTTTTTTCTTTTTGGAGGTCTTTCATAACAGAATGCATATTCGTCAACAGCCTTGTCCTATCTGACAGGCAATTCCTTCGGTTTGTGACTTGTCTAATTTTGGTAACGTGGCGATTATTCTAAATAAACGGCTTTCCTATGCTTGTATTCACTTATTTAATTAAAATATCATGACAAATTAAAGGTCGTCATGAGGGCAAAATGCGGAAGGGGACTTGGATCCATGGCAGTTACAGTTAGTTTAGTTAGCAGTGTGTGGGTTTGGATTCGAGTGCTATTTTAAAATATTAGGTTTCATTTGTCCTAAAATTTTACCTGTATTTCAATAAATAAATGTTTAAATTGACTTAAATTTAAGCACCATTTCATTTTTTAGAAGTTTCTCTGCACCCATTCAACGCTAAAGAATTAAAAGCGCATGTTTTCATTCAGCTCTGCCTATTGTCTGACTAGAATTATATTGTTGCTTAATGGAAAGGGAACTATACATATATATTTTTAAATACCACCTTAAAAGCTTACTTCATGTTTTAAGTCGATTGACTATTCCGCAACCTTCCAATTCTGCGCGCGCCGACCGTTGATGCAATGGATAATGATGATGATATAAGACTGCAGAACGGTCCATGCAAACATGTACAATAAGAGCTTAAGTCTGCTCAGTAAGCAAACTGGCTTCTTAAGTTAACCATGGGGATAACTTTCACTTACAAATGTCAAGTAAGGTGAATTTCCGCAATCTTTAATCTTTGAACGCCCACCGGTACTGAAGTCTAAGTTCTTGTTGCCGTCGAAAAATATTTGGCTCAATTTCCTAGCCCAGGTTCAGCACATTAACTATCGCCCGCATATACGCGCTCGCCGCTAGTCCTGTAGGGAGCAGTCATGATAGTTGAATGTACTCAGTGACCTCGCGTAAGGTCAGAGAACCCCCCCCTACCAAATAAACACGCGTTGGCCGCTTAATTTACATGATTAGTAAGTATTCATATGTGCCTAATATGCCTTAACCCTTCTCCCCGTAAAAACAGATGCCCGTATTCGAGTATTCGATAGTTCCTTTCTGATAAGTCGATTAAAAAACTGCTACGGGGGACTCATTCTGTGAACACAAGAATGGAGTATATCCTTAGGAACATCTGCGCACTGTTACATACTCTCACTGTCGGAACACTCTTTTTGTGTTGTCTTGGGCTAAAAACAATCCCTTCATGTTACTTCTACACTGCCGTTTGCAAAGTCAAATAGCACATAATAATGACTAAGGTCTACGCAAGAAAAAAGTCAATACGTCATTCATTTGGTCACCCAAATGTCAAGTCTTTCTGAGTTTCTACGTTTTCTCGTTAATTAAAGAACATATAGTTGAAAAGCTATGAACTCAATGCAAACTAGCTATTAAATGCTTCGTTTTAGAAGAATTAAAGCATAAAAACGTATTGGAGGCATTAAGCGAGCAGCCGTAGCACATTCGTTAAGAGTAAGCACATAGTAAGAGTAGCATTTAAAAAGCATACAGCCTTTCACTAAAATCAGAAATTGATTGATGATGAACAAATAACAGTAATCTTATACCTTTGATCATGTTGGAAACGCACATGTGCAACTTCTATAAAAGATATATGTTTGTATAGGCAAATGTGCGACCGAACAAAGCCTCCTTAAACGTTGGAAAGATGCCCTATTCATACCCTATAAATGCCAGCTTAATCGGTTGCAATATCGGCATGGTGGTTTGTAAACCTTCATTTACTTCGATGTGTTTTTCTATGAATGCGGATTGTACACCACAAGTCTTTCTGCTTGTCAAATGCTTTTGAAGGGTACGATTTAAACGACAGCTTTTGAGACAGACCATCCACAAATACTGATGTGAGGGATGTTGTAATAACTTTCAGTACAGAGCTTTATTCAATGCTTTAACCACTCCTAAAACCTTCTCTGGTCTGTTTGTCAATTATGTCTACTTGATGTTTGCTGTCACCAGACATTGGATACCAGAGGTATTTGTGACTACAACATGGTAAGACTCGTAGCATTGCTAACACTAAGAAATCGATTAAAAAAGCAGAGGTCTAGCACTAAACGTGAGTACCTGCGCAAAATATTCTCAAAATATTTAACTTAAGGAATTTGCACATCGGTGTAGTAGACGACTGGAATAAGAGCAAAAAAGGACATAGGTTGTTTCGATTAGTTTCCCAAATTCACAAAGTTGGGGAATACATTCATATATGAAGTCTTTACCTGAAATCCAGGGTTCTTCCAAAAAAAAGGGATAAGCATTTTTACAGGTTTTCAGGTATTACCTCCGGACTTGGTGATTACTCACGCAGTTCTAAAATGCCAGCCATTGATAGCAAAGGTACGGGTTTCTTCTTCGGCTTCTTTATATCGAAGCGTTGCAAAATAGCATGCGGCTTTCTACTGCATGGTTTATGAAGTCACTGTAGAAGCTTTATTGAGCCATAAATATTGCGCCTCTGCGCACTACAGTTATGTAGCCATTGGAGGTTGGTTTGCATCCGTAACACTTTACAATTGGATGTCCTATCTATGCATTCAAAACATTTTCTATTTCCAGAAAGGTTTATTTAAAGGAGTAAGTTTATTCCCGTAACGCTTAATTTATATTTGCCTTTTATTTGCTTAGGATTCAAGCTGCCATCGCTTACTCTATCCTCTACGCATCAGGTTATCCATATTTAGCCGACAGTCATGTTTGCTCCACAATGCAGGTCTTGCATAGGGTGCATCTGCATTTGCAATATTATTGTACACAAATAAAAATTCCGTGTGCATGCTTACTGAAACTAAACTGCTTTAATCAACGGTCCCCCTTATGGCACGTTGCGTCATTCATCCTGCGAAAGTTGACGTAGTTTTCAATTTTAATCTTAAGCAATGACGTTAGAAGCGAAAGACCACACACATAATGCAGGTATTATCACATGTGCATGACTACAATCTACAACAGACAGTTAGGTACGTACGATGGACATGGTGATACAACGAAGTTCAACTGGATTCATTAAAGTTCGCATAAACGCATTACACAATCAAACAAGTCGATCAAGGAATCATGTGGAATATTGAGCAGCTATTTGATCACACTGACCTGAATGTGTATGACAGTGAATTGGGTATAGCTAATAAGCGGGATCAGCCAAATGAAGTGAAGTGATGCTTATGCAAACCCTCTGACGTATGTGTATATACTTTCACATAAAGGAATATGAAGCAGAACTAAGGCGTACTCCAGACGCGATAATGAACGACCTCAGACTTGTATTCTTATGCCTGCGAGATGATCTTTATCACACAATGCGAAAAAGATTATATTTTTTAGCAAACTAAAAGAATAGCAGGCTTAAGCGGTAGTGCACTGTGGTTTACCTGGCTGACAGAGGCCAAGGTAGGCATCAGTACATGACTTACATTTATCTGTAATGTATCGAAGACAACCTTACCTTTTTTCTTGAAGCAAAAAAGTGTGATAAGCGGTCATTATTAATGCAGCTAATTGACGAATCTCCATGCACGCAAACAGTATTGATGCAGTTATACACCGTGCAGACTTGTGTTCTTTAAAAATGAATTAGCAGGTGGATGTCACCGGGGAATAATATATATCACCGTTTGGTTTTCTCACATGTTTTTTGATAAATGAAAGAAGTGTGCGCCACCTAAAATGTATACCTGTGCTACGGCACTTGCGAAGGTTAACCATGAGTCCTTCCAGCTGCGAAGGATTGCTTTGCAAACGGTCTGTCAAATAGTGAACGATCTATACAAAAGGGGTGAATGTTGTACATAATGCATCTGCAAAAGCCTTTTTGATGTCCATTTAGGTGGCATGCAGTAGTTTGCCTTAAAATAAGAATAAAACATTTGGGGGAGAAAGTTGTTTGGGCGCGAAACAAAAGGTGGTTCCGCTCAGTGATTTATTAATGATTTTTTTGTTGAAATTGATAGTAACAAAAGTAACACTGATCGCGTTGCAACTATGCACACTCAGTTATCACTCAGTGCTTGATGAGATCTTCTTGTCAGAGGAGAGACACAAAGTATAATAGATTGACTGAAAAAAATACGACTTTTTCAGAAGCAAAGCAATTTAACATCTTTGGCGTGATAATACCAGCCGTGTTGATATCGATACTTTCACAAATACCTAGTCAACTTAAATCTTTCTTCCATGAAGTTGACTGCGTTAATGAAAGGCATCAGGATATATTCGTCAGTCAACTGCTTCTTGTTTGGAATATTTACACTTTCGGAATTTCGCAACAGTGGCAAAGCATCCTTATTCCGCGTACTGTGCTTTTTTATAACCGTAAAGTTATTCAGAATTATGAATGGCATGGTAAAGAATATCCATTTTCAAAGATTCTTAGATTTCCAACAATGGGATGTCAAGCCAGTTTATTTGCAGGTGGTCGCTGTTCATGCATTTAAGCGTCGCATCAATTAGGAATCCCTCTCACCGTTTCGCCTTTTTGTCCAGTTGTGTTATTGTGGCATGAAGTCAACCAGTTGAGTACATTTGTGGGAATTCTGCAGTGCCTTAAGATTACGTTGCAGACTCTCTTTTTAAAAAGTTCAAATGAATAACTTATATTGTTTGAGTATGCGGATGTCCAGTTATTCGAACAGATTGTACGTTTCAAATGCAGTAATAAGTGTCGATTAAGTGGAAATAAGTTCAAGGCAGTGCCTCCGCTGGCCCGTAGTAAGTTTTGTCGGAAAAGTGGCAAACTGGTAGAAATAACTTTTGCGCAACTGGCGCAGCGACATAAATGCAAGCTCTTGTGATTCATTTGTGGGCCGAGTACACTTGTTTTTGATGAACACACTGAGCGGTTTTCAATAGAGGACGTCTAGATATAATATATACATTTGTTGCATGTGCTAGCATTTAAAATGTAATCATAGTTAAAAATTCAAATTTAAAGGTGTCTTACCCACGCAATGTATAAGTATTTGCTTATCAAATTTAGCGTTTCCTTAAGAATTATCCTGTGAGTTTATTGACTTAATTTTAAATTTACATTGGCTTTTGTGCGCAGCAGAAAATACTTGACAACTTGACCTCCTGCAAAACTGGAAGTTTTCATTTCATAGAATTCAATATTTCTTTTATAGGTTTTTAGATGTAAAAAGCAGCGTTTTGTAGGAAAAACGTGCAAGTTAGCACCAAATTAATCTCCTAATCTGTATGCTTAAAAAAGTGATGACTGTCTCTGTGTGCATCTCGCTTGTCATTGGTGGATGGCAGCTGTTTTTAGGTCGATCACGGATCGTGGGCAGACACACACACAAGCGCACGCAGGCGTACGTCCATATGTCAGCCACACGCGATGCGCCCCCTGCCCGCTCGCCTTTCGCGCGCCAGTCTGTACGTTGATCACACAGGGGACAGTGCCGGTGTCACTCTGTCTGTGTTTGTCTCCTTTATCATTGGTGGCAGGCAGCTGTTTCAGACTCGCGATTGCCATCCGACGTGACATAAGGATGTAAATACGCCACGGAGGGTGGGCGGGGTGGGAAAGGAGTGGGATGGAGGAGCGAAACGGGCGAGGCCGCTAAGATCTCGAGTGATCGGAAGAGTAAGTACAGGGGTTCTGCCAACGCTACGGTTTGTTCATTTAACAGCTTAACTTATATTCCATCTTAACCTCATGACTTCCTTTTTTGGATCATTATAAGTTCGCACAGCCCAGTAGTTTCTACGAAAGCATTTTCCTTCCTTTCAAGGGTGGTAACATCTCAAAAGAGATAAACGGGAGGCTTCCAAGCACAATTGAAAGAACTTATCACACCGCTTAATTGTTGTACGTAAGCACAATAACGACCATCCATGTTCGACCGCCTAAGGACCTCTGCCTATGCACTTCAAACTGTGTTTATGAGTTTACATGTGGTTGCGGATGCAAATACATCGGGAGCACGCAAATAAAGTTTGCTATGCGGTCAGCTGAAGACATGCCGATGTGGTTGCTCAGGGCGGAACATACAGTACCCAAGAGTTCAATCACTAAGCACTTAGTGGACATTGGCCGACCAAACAACTGCATTTAAGGTCGCACTTCGGGCGACGACCGGGCGTCTCCTACGTTTTGTGGTGACCGCTGCAATACGTAGAAGAACACCAGAGCTTTGTAAGCAGCATGGTCATGTGATAAACCTCGCATTGCCATAGTAACGATCGATAAACTCATTCCCGCTTACGCCTGCTCGTCACCCCAAGGACTGACTGCATCCTGTTCCCTGCCCCAACCTCTCCCCCCTTTTAACCACGTCCTGCTAGCTTTCATCGACTGCTATGCTGTGACAATTACCCCCCTCCTGTACTCCTCACTATGCGCCCACATCTATGACTAATTGTCTCTACTCTCTTTAACTATAATGTTTCACCCATCGAGACGGACACTTAATTGGACAGTTAATTGCCCTTATTAATAGGCAACGACCGTTTGCAGCTGATTGAGAAGTCACGAAATTTCATGACGACATTAAATTCTGCCCAACTCGTGATCTTTGCCTTGTTCAAATTTCTTCCGGGAAAATAATGTTTCAATATGTGTATATACTTTATTTCTACTTATCTTGACATGTATGGTTTTGGTTGCTGGAAGATAATTCCTCCAGGCTATGAAAAAGATGCCACAGAATCCTTGTACAATTTGCCACTAGAAGTAGACCATGTTGTATAGTTCATAAATAGTATTGTTAAGTGGACAGATATGGTGCATTTTAAACAATCTCGCAACTTTTAACATAACGATGAGCCGAAAGACCCACTTGTAACGTTGGAAGTTGAGGTAATTTGCGTCTAAATGGGGATAAAGGGATTTTATTCATGACTTCCACAAAACCTATTTGAATGTTTAAGGTCATCAAAATAAATGTGAAAACTAAACGCTACTCTTTTTGGAGTTCATTTAGAGGACGGCATTCTATTTCGGCTCATGTCACAGGACACTCAACAAAACACATTTCAAGGTGTTGGTCAACATAAAATGAGATATCAAGCCAGCTTTTGTAATTCTGCCTTCCTCAAATTGACCGACAATAAACTGACGTTGGGATCTTTTTTGCCTTTTAAACTGATTGGACTGGCTAAGAACTCATAGTTTAAGATTGAACTCCACGGTCAACGAGGAATCTTGAACACCCCCCTCCTATCTCCACGTTCGGCTGGCTTTCATGAACCGCTATGCTGTGAAAATTATCTCACCCCTGACCGTGCGCCAATATCTATGACTAATTGTTTTTACTCCTTTTACAATCATGTTTCACGCTTTCGAGACTGATACTTAATTTGACAGTTAATTTTCTTATAATTTCGCAACAATCATTCGCAGCTGATTGAGATGTCACGAAATTAAATGATGTCATTAAATTCTGCCCAACTCAGGATCTTTTCTTGTTCGACTAGAGTGGTCGAGCAGCCTTGTGCTACTTAGACGAGTAAAGATACGGCCGTTTGCAAGCTTTAACAGAAACATTGTCCCTTCTGTAATTTTTGAGGCCCTAAAGGATAGAAGTTGATACGATGCCGACGTTGTTGGTAGGAAAAGTTACGGTTTTCTGAAGTTAAAAATATTTTATTGAACCAGTGCTGTACCAGCTCTATTTTCCAATGTCAAGGGTTGCAACCCGCAAGATTGAAACCCAGGATGCCTAGTTATTGAAATGGAAACTATTTTGGTACAACGTGTTTGCTGCTTTGCCGGATAAGATCGGGAATAGGATGGACCTTGAAGTGTACGCCTACCAATTTTTTCGGGACGTCACGCCGCTAGCTCGCATTAAAGGCCATTTTAGGTTCCCCATCCGTGTTTACGGCTTCCATTATTCTGACTGGCCAGTCTTCACACCGGCCAGTAGGTTCGCTTCTGCACTGGCTCTGTTCGCCATCCTTCAGTTTGTAACGTTGAAGCCACGCCATAAATGATTCTTTGCAGCAGGACGCATGACTTACACTGTTCAGTGTCCTCAGCACACGTTTTGCCTACAGACAATCCTGTGTATAGCTTACATAATAGCCTAGCTTCGGCAGTTTTCAGTGTTACACACGTCACATGCTTCTTGCTGGCAACATTTATTTGCATAACAATGGCGACGCATTTAAATGTGCGTGGCATCACTAATATAGCAGTCGCCGTCTATTAAGGCCACCTTGGGCCCGGACTAAATCGGGCTTAATAAGCGGCGGGCGCATTTAGCGGAGAGTACTAGTCATTGAGTAGCAAACGCAAGATAGGCACTATACATAACATACGCACAGTATTATGTGTAAAGCTTGGTTTTGTTCAAGAAAAGAATGTTGTTTGTCTGTATTTTACGTAATAACAAAAACAAACAAAACTTATTTGCGACACGTAACCAGTTGCGCACGCAGAGAGATTAGAATTTCACTCTATCCGGTTGGAAAACTGGGCTTTGTAGCTGGCGACTTTGCTTATAAGCCGGCGGATTTTGCTGTTTAAAATTCCGTCCCAAGGTTACTTGTGCTTAATATGCGGCTGGGCTTATTAGTCGTGGACTTAATAACTGGCGAATACTGTACCTGCAGCGTTACATTTCCGGGCAAAAGGCAATTGGAAACCCTCAAATAATCCCTGAATGCAATGGAACAAAAAACATTTGAGAACGGCAATGAAGTGATTCCGGTTTTAGCACCCACCAATACTCTAGACGTTACGTCCCTCCGAACCCATCTCGGAGAACAAAGCGAACGATGATTTGACGCCCTATGTTGCCAGGGCCTGCTAATCGTCCCTGGAAAGAGTTATCGCGGCAATCAAATTCGAAACGACCATGATGATACAGCAGTTGATTGGAGGTATGTGGCACTGAACAAGGAGGATTTGTCATGGCAGACAGCCCGTGAAGTCCTCCATATCAAGAGTGCGAACAAAAAAACTCCAACAGCTGCATCATTCGAGCACTTTATAAACATCCTTCATGGAACCCGATTTGACGTTCTTTATAGTCAACACTGCCTGATATTTACATTAACTTACCCACCAGCACCCACTGAAGAATGTGTTTTGGGACTTTACCTTTTCATCCCCTAGATTACTCTTTAAATCGCAATTGCAGCGCCAATTCTTCAAAGCTCCTTCAGTTCCCTATACAGCCGCCCAAAATTTCGACAAGTAGATAGGTCGACTACACAAAATGGATATCAGTGTGCCCTATACTATTCGTAGTATGCAGTCCTTATTATTCCTGTTCTTCAATCCGATAGATCATTGCATATATGTGGTGAATACCAACTGGCTATTTATTTGGCAACCAAGTTAAATCCTTATTCTGTCCCACATATCAAGGACCAAAATGCATCTGTTGCAGATGGTAAGCGATTTACGCGTTTGGAGTAAAAACATGTCTAATACAAAGTTGTTGTTAATAGAGAATCTGGAGACGCCACCCCAATCAATACACACCAGGGTTTATTAAGAAACTAAAAACTACCCTTTGGGAATCATTGCTGGGACTGGTCTGACCTCAAACTATGTGATTTGAAGAGGCAAAGACGGGTCTCAACCAATTTGCTCCCCAGATTCAGGAAAACATCATCATCCTGAAATGCAATGCGTCCTCGTATAGCCCGGGTTATGTTCTCAGGCAGCGAATATATTTTGGTCGTAGGCCAAAAACCAACAATGCGCACGAATTAAAGGAGTACGTTCCCATTCTTGTAATATGCATGCCAGCCATAGCGTCTAGACAAAAGTGTTGCCAACTCCTAAAAGCTGCACACAAATTGCTAACGCGGTCCTAAAAAGATTGACACATCACAAATTTTCAGGACGAAATATAGATTAAAAAACTCGTAAAACCTATTTTAACATTGACGGCATTGTCCTTGTCCCCACTGTGGGATCTTCCAGGTCCGATTCCTGAAGAAAATAGAGAATCCATGTGAAGGACAACGTGAGAGGTAGAAAGTGTTCTGTACATACGGAATGGTGAGTAGTAAGTCGGAAGTTTGACTGGTGAACTAATGTATTCGTTCCTTTGTCGGGTCGGCTCCCGAGTGTGATCTAGTGGCAGAAAGCTGGGCACCGAAGGACACTAGTCTCTCTTTCTGTCAGGCAAAGACGACTCCAAAATTGTTTGACTTTCCTATTTAAAGTGACACATAATCAGAATATCCTTAGCAATAATATGTTAACAAATCAAAACGGTTCCCGTCCCACTAGAAACAACCAGCATACAATTCATAACGCTTAAGCTAAGACGGCCGAACGATCAAATTTCTACACCATAAGATATGCGATCACATGGAATGCCCTACCCAACGATATTCGCAAAAGCCAGAGTTTAGCCGAATTTAGAAGAAAGACCAAGCAGTTCTTCTCAAATGACATGACGCATATATCTCTGAACAAAATAGGACACTTTGCTTACCAGTTATTTGAAATCCAATTCGGGCCAAAAGGGATCTAATGGTCCAGGAGTGTTCCCGCACATTTTGGGGAAAACTGGCCATTGCTGGAGGCTTTCCAGACCACGGTTTCCAATGCTGATCAAATCAACGATTAGCAAAATTGTGCCTTGCCTACTTTTCCAATCCTTAAAAATAAAAATAAAAACAAAAACCAAGAACAATTTACCTATTCCAATATTCTTCGACTAACATCTCAATGTTTATAAAAATTATTATGAAAGAAATTAATTTTCTCTACAACTATACTAAAATATATATTGTTTCCATTAATAATGTATCAGAAGTATAAATGCTAATCATGTAAATCTCAATCTCAAAAGGCCAAGTGTCTTCTGCCGATGCACTTGAAGGACGATGGTGCTTAGCAGATGCCTCGACCCCATTGATAACGTCCCATCTAATTATCAAACTCGTGCCACTGGACAACGATTTTAATATCCGTATCGAGCAGACCCATCTATACAGAAGATGCAATGTCCTCAGCTGATTTTTTCGACCACACTGACCGCGGCTAAGTCCACCTGAGTTAAAAAACATGACAGTTTTTTCCAGCCCCCAAGTATACTGACTATAAAACCATAATATGTACAATGTATATTTATTTTATTTCATGGTTTCCTAGTTTTGAAGCTTAGAAATCAGGTTTTTTAACCTAAAACAAACCCCTTATTTCGCACACTATTGACCTAGCAAAAGACCAAACCAATACAATAGTCAATGCGAAAGAAGGTGTTTGGGTTAGGTTTTGTCCTGCCTTCAGGCGTTTTTGACGGCGCCAAAGACGTGCTTTACAAATAAACCTTATTTTTAGTGTGTTTCTCTGTCATAACCGGTTGTGTCCTCGAGTTACCTATAAGAAAGAGAAGGCAGAACAACATACATCACTTTAACTGATTTTATTAAGGGAAGAAGTATTTGGCCCTCATCTCTCTGTTCGTAACCATAAACCGCAGGAATAAAAACGTACCAAGAGTACATAATACTAATGTAGGCTTAATATCAGCGGTAAGCGTGAGCCAGTTGCACGGTGCAGCTACTGAAACTATGAGCATTATATCTGTCACAGTTTCTCAGCAAATGAAAATCAAGTTTGTGTTGAAAGATGTCAAAACTATGTGAGAGCACTACCTTTTCAGAGAGTCCGGTTTACGCTCCGATGACCCTCTGCGAGAAGGCGTTCGTTGAACGTCCATATGGGCCAGTTTACTCTGCAGTTTAGAGGGAGTACTCTGCAGATGTTCCGTCCGAGCCAATTCAAAGAATCCATCACATTATGGGGCACATTCACGGCCTCTAAAAATTTAGTAGGTTCAGATAATGTCATTGCAGAGTTGCCCATAATTCAGAGAAAATATAGTAAGATTGGTTAGCCTGTCTCCATAAGCCAGATGATAATATGTTTATTATGCCAGTTTAAAGGCAATTTTAAAGAGGTGGAAATGCACCTCTTGGGCGCCTTCCAAAACCTCGAAGACCGAATTAAAACCTAAAACAAACTACCTATGTTGCAGCCAGTATTGCTTTTGTTTCACGTTTTTTGTTTTATCAATACTGGGCGAGATAGGGAGTTTGTTTTAAGTGAAAAAAAACCTGCCTTCAAAGGTATGATACAAACGGAATAAATGTACAGTTGTAAGCTGAGTTGACTCATCAGCAGGAGAACTGTTTCACATCGTTTAAAAACATTAGTTCCAGATGGAGAGGGTTGGCACAAGAACACAGTGTTCTCAGTCTTCCTCAATGGCTGTCAGCAAAAATTGCATGCTATCGGCTGAAGGGTTAGCAGACTGCGGGCTACTGCTTCAGCAGCATTATCTTCAGCATGAAGCCTGGCGGAGTTCAAAGTCCACGAACGCCACCAGAGTGAAAGAGAGATTCCACCAAGTCAGCACCCAAAATTCGTGAAAGTTGTCCTGAATGTAGAAAACTAATCATAGCTTTCTCAAACATAGGGTAGCTTTGCTGGATTTTAATAATATTTGGGCAGCTTATTCCAGATTGATATGGCGTTTACTGAAAAGAATTGCCGATACTGAACAGTAGGTGCAATAGGAAGGAATAAAAAACGTCTCGATGACTGGCGCGCCGAGAGCCCTGTAAGGATTAAAGGTTTAAACATTCAAAAGTTTAAACAGTAAAATAGACCCTTCTACAATCTACGAAGCCACAGGGGATCTAGCTTTATAAGTTCGCACCTTTGTTGGTAGGTTAAGTTCCGGTGTTCTGTAGTGAAAACTCTTCTAGTGAAGAAGTGCTGCACTGATTCTATTTTCTTCCGTTCACTAGTGCGCAGAAGACAGAATAAGGGTGAGCAGTATTCAAAACTAGGTCTCACGTACATATTATAAAGGCTAGTTCTAACCTTGATAGTCTTCAAATTTCTAAGGATAAAGCCGGTGGTTCGGCGTGCTTTCGAGACTATCAGGGCACAGTTCTCTGACAAATTGAGACTTTTAGAGTAGGATATGCCCAAATCCTTGATTACTCCTGGGACATTTAGTTCGTGGCCGTCAATGCTTAATTCCGGTTAATGATCGTCGCCAACAACCATAACGGAACATTTGTGCCGTGAAAGGGTGGGGCGCCATGTGCAACACCACTAGGCGAAGGCCTGAAGATACTTTTTTATCAGCTCGAGCATGAGGTTGCGATCTGCCGGTTGATACCGATAAGCGACTTTTAAATCATCAGGGTACATGAAGGGTCTGGCATACTGAAAAAAATCTGAAACGTCGTTGATAAACAGGCAAAATAGGAGCGTAGCCAGTACACTTCCCTGTATAACTTCACTTCTCGCATGACCAAGATTATTTATCATCTTCGAAGCCGTCGCCTTCATTCTTTTCAGGTGCAGGTAATCCTTTTTGAAACACCTACTCAAGGCTTTGACATAATGTCCAATTAGGCAGAAGACAACGCTTCGTAGGTTTTTCTCAAGACCTCCTTGTTGATGTAAACAAATGCCCATCTAATCGCAAACCACACTTATGTCACGCGCTTAGCTGGCTTTAAACGGTGTGAAGATGGTTAAAGCTGGTAGTTTATTGGGACGACCATGTCCTTTTGTTCGTCCAGCTTTAAAAGGTGTTGCCCATCGATGAGCTTTTGGAAGGATTCGTCCTCCTCATTAGCTCTTCCAGTACGGAGTCTGAAGACGACACACTTACTAACGTTGAAGAGAAAGAACCAATGAGCAGACTAGCTGCTTAGTTAATTGGTACACTCATTAAGGGCTTTTCTATCGACGTCAGACTTGGTGGCTCTCAATAATGTAATATCGTCGGCAAACTTGATATTGCTGCAACCCAGGTCATTGACATTGTCGGAGATATGGATAAATAATTTTGTCAGTTGTACTAGTATATCAGCTATGTTTCCTGTGCCTCCAGCAGATTGTTTTTTGTGGTCGATATCGTCTCGGCGGTAGTCTCCGTCTAGCAGTTTCTGTAAGACAAGGGAAAAATTTCAAGCTTGATAAATATCTCCCCAGTCCCTGAGACTTTCAACCATCTTTGTCACCCTGCGCTGCACTTGTTCAAGATGGTCCACGTCCTTTTTTCAAGCACGGTGTCCAAATTGACATTCCGTATTCAAGGTGTGGTCTCAGAGATGTGTCAAATAGTTCCCCGAAGAGTTCAGATAGGAATATTTTGAACGCTCGTCTAATCCAGTGCAGCGTTATACTTGCCTTCTGCAGGGACTGTTTACAGTGCTCAGTTGCATCAAAATAGCGGTGGTCCACACGCCTGGATCCCTTTGCGTATCCAACTCTTTAAACGCTGTGCTACTCAACAAGTAACAACGTTTCTGCCATATTTGTTGACCCGGGCTTACTTGTGGAACCAGACATTGCAAAAAAATAAAATAAGAAAGCCACGTGGACGACCAGATTATCAGTTTAACAATGATTGATTGTACTCTCTTTTATACTGAGCTCAGTAAACATCAGCCCATATATTTACTTCATCCAGAGTTGGTCCTTACCTACAAGATCACAGTTGATAGTTCCCACGCTCCTCCTAGGAGAGTTTTAGATCGATATCCCCCGTCAGTTACGACCTATGACATTGTGGCTGAAACCGTACCTGTAGAATTTATTTCTGCGTCTCTCGAATTATTTTTTCTCGCGTGGAAGATCGTTTGAAGTCGGAAGTTAAGAAGATTTTGTTTTTCAACCAATTTCTGCTGAAAAGCAACTTCTTCTTACCAACGGATTCGCAAAATAATACCGGCCTAGTAAAAGACATCGTCAAGATCCGAATATTCTCGAGACCTTGAAAGGCTGAGTCGTTTCCCAATATTAAATACATTTTTGCAAATAAATTTAAAATGTTTATTAACAAAAAGCTACAGTATTTGTTAAATTAACTCTGATTATTTGTCCTAAGTCATAGTCTGAAAATCATATAAAATGTTATTTTCTGAACGTAATAATTAATGCAGTTTGTTCAACAATTTTTAAGGGCTTTTAACAACAAACTGCGGTAAAATCCTATAGGCTGAGTTCTTCTAGACCCTCTCACATTTAAATCATATTTCAATCAAATTATGAGAAAAAAAAATGCAGCACATCGTAGGATATCTGTCGTCAGACGCAAGCGGTGCCTGACCGCACCTACTAGTCAATGCCTTGATATCAACATGCAGCCTATTGTCAAGGCTAAGCAAATTGATTTATCTGCATTACAGAACTGTTATGACTTCATGCTGAAGTTTGGATCTGCTTTGTCAATATTTGGAACCTCTTTGAAGATCAGTTATCTGATGTATATTCCCAAGACTGTATAAAGTTAAACTTTCTCGTCCATCTAATAACCACGGAAGCTTTTGATAGACAAAAGCGTAATTTTAACGTTATACTTAAAAACGCCTCCGCACTTAGTCGCCCTTTTGACATTGCAAGAAATTGTCTATGCTCGGGTGGGTTCAACTACAAAATTGCGGAAGCTACACAAATAATCTAGCATTGTCGCCTCATGCGGATCGAATATCTGCGAAGGCTGCAAAGATATGTGGTTTTATATCACAAAATGTCCCCCTGCTGTAAATAAAGTTAAAACTCTATCGCCTGTATGCTCTACCCATCCTATAATACTGCTATTACCTTTTTGGTCTAATGAATGCTTCTGACCGTGGTTAGAATGAAAATGTACAGAGGCTGTTAACTCGCAAAATATTCGCTCTTCTTCGATGCACTATTTATTATACGGCGAGATGTCAGTTAGCGAATATGACATTTTTTGAATAAGAAGACTGGAAATGGGCCTCTGCCTGTTTTTTTGCGTTAACACTACCCTTTACCTCCGACAACTCGACGATCTTATTCCTGCAGATAGACCTTATGCCATTTGCAATTCCTCCAGGATTATTGTTCTCCCCTTTCGCTCCACATCGAACCATTCTCGCTTCTTTGCCTACAAATATGCTTCCCTCTGGAATAACATTCCCCTCGAAATAAGGCTGTTGTCTAATTTAGCAGTTTTTAAATTCACATTACGCAACCAGTTAACTTCGGAAGATATATGGTCCTTGTTATCCATCACCTTCCTAAGCACACAACTTTTGGACTTTGAAAAAGGTCCTCCTGGTATTTGATGTGGTTATATTTATGTTACATTGTTTCCCATGTATGTTTATCTGTTCCTCTATAGAGTGATATTTGCAACGATGTTTCGTCCCCGTCTCTGTCCAGTCATCATTGCCGTTCTCCGTCACCCGTTTTACAACCCTGACAATGAGCTTCAGGGTCTCCAATCATGCTCAGGGTGGTTTTGCTATTTTCGTGAGCTCGTCGCTGGATTTCGCAGTCCACAAGGTCGCATCTCCAGCCTTTCGGTGATGAGCACGTGACCTCTGCCGTTCCCTCATCTTGTCAACCCTGTTGTCCGCGATGGCCTCCTCCCGTCTCCTCTCCCTGATGGCTGATCATGAAGCCAGTCGGGCGGTATTACTGTGGTGAACGAGAGCCTCTGCTGCTATATGGTTTCTCCAGTTGACAAGAAGCGTTTCCAACCCTACACGTTCTCATCAACGGTCATGTCTTATTGCACTTCAATCAATCCTTTCAACCAACCTCCTTAATTTTGCAGAAGCAGTTTTTTCTCCTACGTTTTGTTTTCTTTTCAAATGGATGTCCGCTGATGTCTGCCTGCGTTTTAATGGTACGATTTGTTTTCGCTGCTTCCTCCTTTATTCACCATGCGTTTCAGAGAGTGTTGACTACTATTTTATAAGAAAGATATGTTAGGGGGTATGTATATTATCTGCCAACACTACTAAATTATCCCGCTGCCTTTGTAGTTGTGCACGGAGAGCAGCATTTATCAACGTTTTATTGATTTTCCACAACACTAACTTTGCAATGACGAGGGCCTCCGGGCCTAAAATATAAAGTTTATTTATTTACTTATTTATAAACCTGACATCTACCGAATCAACGTCATTTTGGCAGTCGTCTACATTGATCAGGTAGAGTAACGGGCCTAAAACTGAACCTTATGTCATACCACTTCCTATATCTGTCCAGTCCGAGTTTGGATTTCCAACAACGACCCTCTGTTTCCTGATGGAAAATAAATTCTGATCCTTTTAAACATTTTTCTTGCAATCCCACGTCCCAAATCTTCTGTAAAAGAAGCCTGTGTGGTACACTTTCTAAGGCCTTGTTGTAGTCAAATAGTATGGCATCAATGATACAGCCCTTATCTGCGCCAGATGTTGAGTGATACATGGTCAGGGCGCAGGTAGTCATTGAGTGGTGGTAGCACGCAGTACAATTTAAAACCAATTTGAAGTTGCTTTTTTAATGGAAAAAAGTATACTGAAGAAAAAAATTTAGGTTCTCTTGCGCAACTTTTATTGTTCGTTAAAATCCAGTGAAGTTCCTATGCGATAACACGCTGCGATCTAAGCATTCTTCTTAAAGCACATTTGAATATAAATGTCCGTCAATACACAACACATAATAATTTTGCATTCATGAAATTGAAATATGTGCAAGTACGGAAAATGTATTTACAATGTGAAATTAAAACTAATTATTTGAACGAATTTTTTTGGAAAATCCGCATAACAATAGGTTACTTACTTAAAAAACTGTGATTTAACCAAGGCATTACTAGCAAGCGTCAAGACTCTGAGATACGCGTATTTCTGGGTCATAACCCTTTATCGGTCAGAGTTAGCTGACTCACGTTTAGCCGCAGAAACTGCCGTTTTACTCGAATACTATAATTGAGTCAGGTAACTCTGACCGATGAAGGGTAATGACCCAGACATACGCGTATATCAGATTCCTAACGTTTGCCAGTAATACATTGGTTACTTAAAGTTAGCAAGTAACATAATTGTTTCATTAAGTAAAGTTGAAGTGTTCACAGGTCGCAGGACGAAACAAGCCAGGGTTAGTGAATCCTGGGCGAGATCGGATTACACCCATGTACTATAACTGTGATTTGTTTAACTATAGCGAGAAAAGCGATTATTTTAAAATGTTAGCTTTTGAACGATTTTCCTATTGACTAACATATCCAGCTTACAGACCAGATAAATAATATTTTTTCTGTCCATAGTTTGTAAAAAAAACAACTTTTTCGAGTTTTTTGCTTCAAAGACGAGTATCTTTCTTTTTTAATAGCATATTTTTGTTATATTATCCTTGCGCCCGCTAAATATGCCTTCATTTCTGCCAGTACAAGGGGAGGGACTGATTGCGTTTGATCTACGATCAATATTTGCAGAACATCTTTTTTTGGAATGTACGTATTTATCTATACATTATTTATTACGTTGTCCTTTAACAAGAAACAATGTAGGGGGCTTAAACGTACGTTCGCACGTGCGAGAAAGGTTGATTTTAGCTGCAAAAACATTACTTAGGCGAGGGGGGCGGATTGAATTCTGCTGTTTTGTTTTGTTTTGTCAAAGGAATTATTGATGTATCATAGTTAAATAATATTAGCTATTTTACGGTCAAATCGAAACTGAGGCCTCAACTGCATCGATAAGTACTTCGCGTGTACGGTTCTACGAGCTCTGCAAACAAATGTCCTAAATTTATCAATTTTTGACTATTTCTCCCATACCAGCGGGGACTCATATACGAAAACTTATAAATCATAATGAGCAAGATTAGGCATTTTAAGTACTTAAATAATTACAGTGGAGTCCGGCTATTGTCGACACGGTTAATGTGGACAACCGCTTAATGTGGACAGTTGGCCAGGAACGGAATTTCTCCATAGTAGAAACGACTGGTTTTGGGTCAGTTCGCTTAATGTGGACAACCGGTTAATGTGGACAGTTGGCCTGGAACGGAGGTGTGCACATTAACCGGACTCCACCGTATAAGCTAAGTGTTTGTTAAGAAAACTAAAATTTTCTCGATAACCGTCAGCTTGTGAATACGTCAAAATGGCTATAAATTAGAACAATAAAAATGAAAAATTTGTTTGCTATAACACTTAAAGCAACCACTTTATTTATGCAAAAAGAAGTTGTGTTTAGTCAAAATATTTTGTGCATAAGGTAATTATTGCTCACTTATATATTAAATGTGGTTCAATAAATCATCTCTTCATTTCGCTCCTTTTTAGTGGCAACAAGTTGTATATTTCCCATTTTTTTCGAGATTTATATCGACACCTTTAAAATAAGATGTAAATTAGCAGCATTTACCGAAAAAAACGAGCTTTTGGATATTATTTCTCATTCAGATAGCGATGTTGGTCAAATTTAGAAATGCTTCAAAACAGCATATCACATTTTTTGAGTATACAACAGGTCTCCTTGGTACCACGCATATTTTTTTCCTAAGATTAATAAAAAATATTTTTATAATACGTAACCTCTTTAAGAAGTGCTTTTATCGGATATTTAGCTGACGAAATTCTGTGTATATGAACTTTTTCAAAGTGATGTCACAGAGGAATTGGAGACTTTTGACAATTTCCTTAGTTCACCGGAAGAAAAACGATAAAATTGACTGGAAATGAAAGAACATACTTATAATAAGAGGGCAGTTTTCCAAACTAAAGCCCTTCTTAGTATAAAATCCACTCATCTGATCAAAATAACCTGTCCAACTAAATGACAGACTATCAAATAACATTTTGTCTTGAATTTGTTTGCAGCACTCAAATGACTGTATCTGTAAGCATATGTAAAAACCGATAGTTGTGTTTTCAGTGACGTCCCCTCAGAGTGCACATTGTATTAGTCTAGGTGTGTTTCCCCTTCCGTGTTTTTTAAAGCCATCCCTTTTTGTTAAGAAACCACACAGTATGCTACTCTGCAATTCGTTTGGTGCACGTAGACCAGCAAATGCATTCTTGCAAATGCTGTCGAAGGTATTCCCTATGTGAAAATAGCACGTGGGCCTACTATTTCTTATTTCCTTAACAATATGACCGTACTTACCAGCACTATACATCGTATTACACATGCAAAGAAGTTGTATGCCCTTTCAGCGGCAGCGGTTTGACCAAATTTTTCTTGACCAATTCTTATGAGCGTTCCAGACGGGTGAGGTTGCATCTTTTCCTACCAAAGTGCAGTTACACCTGACTGTCACTGCAGTAAAACCATCGTAACACGAATTTTCGTTCACGCATATGTAGCGTAATTGTCAGACTGTATTTAGCAGGCAATAGCATCAAAGTGGCATCTCGTTTGGCATCGGAATCGGTGATAACATTTGGATCTGTTATCAACACCAGGTTTACAGTTGACAGTGTATTAACACACATTTGTCAAAGCCAGCTGTAGCATTCTATTCTACAGGGTACGTTTGCCCTTTCATCAAACAAGCACATCTACTAAGCGAATGCATAATCGGCTTCAGATATACGGCTTATGGTACCCTTTTCTGTACCGACACTTGTAGACTTCGCGTACAAACAGCATTCACCGATCAATGCATTCGTGAAGGTCAGTGTATGAAACAGGCCATGTTTACGTACTTGAAGTAGAGGTTTAAGGAATGACTTGGTTCCTATGATGAGTCAATCCCACAAAAAGGATATTTTTGAGAGTCCAAATTGTCTGCAATCAGAACATGCACCGCGATTTACACACTGGTCACTCTGACCTGATGGATCCATGTTTGTGAGAATTCGTTCACCTCGATCACTTTAAGCGGGCACTATCATTCCACATCATTTTATTCGAAATGATGTATCCTTATTAAATCCAATTAACATTGGGATCTCTCCTTCATTGGTGTAACGGCTGTAGATCAAAGTGGATCAAGGGCCTGGTTGTTAGAGTAAAACAGTAAAGTATGCGGCATGTAGTTTTTGCCGGTTTCGGTACCGTGGTAGGTTGTAAGCATGAGTGAGCAGCCTGTAGTGTCACACCCCAGCCACATTGATACGAGTGACTTTACTTAGCGATAAGTGAGTGCCTACATTTTAGTGTAAACATTCTCGATGGGAAACGCAACGGGAGCGATCTCTTTCGGCGGTTATTTGAGCCTTGAAATTATTTTTAAAATAACCGGCACTGCTCTTGCGTGTCAAAAAATGTCCTTGGACTGATTAATTAACCAGAAATAACCCTGTTAGTGTGCTGGACGCCGGCGTCTGTTGCAGTGACTATCACACTGTCGGCGTCAGTGCCATTACAACGCATCTGGGGTGATGATTAATGCATTTTTTGGATAAAAAGACTCTGTGAACAGTCGCTTCTGCCGGAGCATTTAGTCTGCATTAGGGACGTTTATTTTCCAGCCGTTGAATTACATATTGCCCATCACATTAGAAAGGACTCCCACTGTGTATGTCTAGTAAAGTAAGATGACAGGGAAGCGCACTTTTGCACTAAGCGAACTATTTTCGAAGCGATTAGAACGTGCACCGCGATTAAGACCAGCAATCTGACTTGCTGCATCCTTGTCTGCGAGAAATTCCACACCTCGTTCTTACCAAGCGGATGCCATCTGTACACACAATTTTATTGAAGGATATTTCGCCTTTTTAAATAAACTTATTTTCGTCACCTGTGTTGCCAGTATAGCAAGTTTCAGGCGCGGCTTATACCAGGTTTGCCTTTGTCGGTAACATGTATGTGCCTATAACTTGCTAGCCTTTCAGTATTACTGAGTGGTATGGAGTATCAGACGCCAGCCGCATTGGTACGAGCGACTCTTCTTGCCGATAGGTAAGTGCCTATCTGTTATTCGTAATATTGTCGACGGAAAAATCAACGACATTGATCCCGTCCAGTAGTTGGTTGAACCTTGGAATCGCTCCAAAAATAGCGGTCTCTAGTTACGCGTGTCCGAAAGCTCGTCGTTTTTACGATTTTAAAGCCAACAATAGTCCTTCTGGTGTATTTAGCGCAGCTGTCTGTTGCAGTGATCATAAACCTATTTGCGTCAGTCGCATACAAATGTATGCTGAGTTATCATCCGTTTATCGCAGAAGGAAAAGTCTCTGAAAAATCGCTTCCACCACAGCATTTAGTCTGCATATTGGACATTCATTTTCCGACACATGGAAACATATGTTATCTGCCACACCAAAAAAGACTTCTACTGTATGGTGTTTAGAGATTTCATATGCTACAAAACAGAGCTGTCGCAGCAAGCGAGCTATTTTTTAAGCCTGAATGCCAACCTCGAATGCGCAGATCATGTGGACGGTTAGTGCTCCACTTGTAATTCAACAAAGGCTGCTAAAGTCGCAGGAGGTCTTTTTTCAATGTGGCTGTCGATGCATTTTAGTGAATTTAGGGTTTTTTCGTGTTCCCTGAAGAAGTGTCTATTAGTAAAATTAAGTAGTGCACCATTTTGGGATGACAGAGAATGGGAAAACAAACCATCTTCTCATGTTTTTTTGATGCTTTTAACGGCATAATAAGAGGTTATTTTCAAGCAATTTGGGTTGTATGAATTCCAGGTGATGTCCATTTTTTGACTTTTGATTAACTCCCACAGACTTCGGTTGGTAGGCGTATGCTTATTTTTAAGCCGTGAGTCCATCAGCAACAAAAATGTTGGTTAAAACTTGCTTAGCAATTCATATAATTGGTTATTTGAGAAGTGCTGCATGATTTTCTAAACAATCATACGTTATGCTATGTGCCTAAATCTGCAGATGTTTACGTACGCGTACAATCGTTGTTTAGGAGGAGTTTCAACATGATCCCTAGAGCACAACACGCACACAGGTGACGGCATACAGATTCAATCCTCATACAGACGACCATTTTATGCAGCATAAACTGCATTTCTCTATCCTCTACAACCCCGCCCCAGTTTTGATGCAAGAGGGAAAATATCATTGGTATCCTAAAGTGCAGGTGACTGGAGCGAAGTGATTCGCCGCTTCGCGTGCCAAACCTCGTTCCATATGCGGCAATTTTTAGGAGTTAGAATTCCTACTGTTACGGGCAGTGCCCTGAGTTGGCGCACGGTCGTCCAACGTCTTTGCTTCGTAGCCCGTTGAGGTGCGCATGGATTAGGCCATAGACAGTTACGCGGACCAACAAACTGTCCTTTATCGATTTTGAAATTTAAATGTTGGTAGAGCGCATACACCACATAGCAGGCTTATTGGCGGCCATTTTACGAAAAGAACAGTTGCTCACGCTTATCCTCAAGAGTCGTGTCTATCAATTGTCCACTGTAAATGCGATTTAACACCGTTCAAGTTAGGACTGACCAACAGCAGTAGGAGAAATTTAGTCAAGGTAAGCTACCTTTGATATTAAGCGTAAATGTAACTTAATGATGACTTTTTTCTAAAATCTTAGCCTATTTTGAACTTTCTTTGAAACATTTCTCAATTAACCTCATAACATTTATTTCCTTAATTATGTTTATGCGCCTGTGTGCGATTTCTATCTACTGGTTCCTTTCTTCACTGTGACGGAATCTCCTTGATAAGCAATGAGATACTGAGTACACATTTCAATCTGTGTTGTGAGCAAACGACAGTGACCCAATACCCAAAGATACTGATGATTGTCATGCTTTGAAATTTTTTGCACACTGCTATGTGAAATGTCAACTTGTGTGATTTTTTCCACTGCCAAGCGCTCCAAAAAGACTCACAATCCAAGGTAAACCGGCTGTCCAACATACAGGCAAAGCCAACATGTGTGCATTCTTAGTTCAGCAATAATTGGGTTAATAGGGTTTTCCTTCCAAATCGTAATGTTTTTCGAAATAATACTATGGTGAAAGTTGTTTTCGATATTAATCAATCGCAGGAATTAGTTCGAGATTCAATGTCAGCGGTCGTACTGACCTAGCAACCGCAACATCATGTTTCGATATCAGGCTGTCTTTAAACAGATGTGTTGCTTTATTTCACCGTACACTTTTATTGTTAGTTATATTTATGGGCCTGCATACAATTGCTATGTGCGGGTTGCCTACTTCACTATGACGGATTGCTCTGGATCAAAGATGACATAAATGTAGAAAGTTGAACCTATGTTGTCCGCTAAACAATAGGACGCAATATCAAACATACTAATACTTATCATGTTTTAAATGACCCATATAAAATGGCAGTCCGACCATTGGTTTTTGTGGTGTACCCAGACCTCCCATACTGGGTCCTAGGGTGGCAGTGTCGTCCACTGGGCTGTAGTGGGATAAAACTTTCACCGCATCTGTGACAGTTCTTCTCCAAAAAACACGAATGACATTCCATTTTGAATAATGAGCCAGTCTTATGAGTTTTTTTCACTGTCTGCTCTTCCTCCTCATTTACACTGCTGGCTCGTGTAAACTGCGTGTGAGTTTATTACTTGAAACAAGCGAGTAGTCGTTTGAAATTGTGTCAACGACTTCTTTAGAATGTTCGGCTTTGCCAATACATTTCTTAAATCGGCTCTTGGCACAGCAAAGGCCTATCATGGTCGCATCTCCGGTCTTCGGGACGTTCTCGTGACTCCGAGGTCTCCTCCTCGTATGGTCCTTCGGGTGTAGATATTACTCGTCATGGACGCCATGGCTACCGTCAACATTCACAGAAGCATCATGCCCCTATCATTCACATACTTCCCTTCGAGCGACAGTTTTTCGCCTAAAAACCAAAAATGACATTCCCTTTTGAATTATGAGCCAGCATTAGGAGTTTTTCACTGTCTGCTATTCTTCCTCAGTTACACTGCTGGCTCGTGTAAGCTGCATGTGAGTTTATTGCTTAAAAACAAGCGAGTAGTCGTTTGAAATTGTGTCAACGACTTCTTTAGAATGTTCGGCTTTGCCAATACATTTCTTAAATCATATGTACCAAGAGGGAGTTCAAAGGCGTTTGCCTATATTTCCTTTAATAAATTTGACTTAACTTGACTTGACCTCAGTCTCTGCTCCTTTTTCCCGCCTGGAAGCGGTATCGGTACAGCATCTGGGATATTTTTAATGAAAACAAGGCAAACCCGCAACTTGTGGAGTGCGACAACCAGCAAATGGCAGCCCTTACAGTTTGACTGGCAATTAACCGCACAAATACTCCACGCAAAATAAAAAAAATGTTTGGCTAACTATGCGGTCCATTGAAAGATACTGCTTTTAGCGCACATTGATACATTTATGTGCGTCTGGTGAATAACTGTGAGGGAAGTGCGCTGGGCCGTCCAGCCCAGATTTTGATCCAACGTGAGCAACATACCACTGTCTGTGTCAGTCAGTCGTTTGATGTGTTCCAAGTAGAAAACGAACAAAAGTTGTAAAACAGCTCAAAAGGCGTTTACCATTTGCACAAGGGTTATTTGGTTGCTCTCAAGCTTGCTTGGGGCTATCGACGGTTATCAAGAGTAGTCATTTAAATACGAAATATATAAGCGTATATAAGCGTATATAAGCGTATATAAGCGTAATTAGTTCGCCTTGCCGGGTGTTTTTCCGTCAATGCCGACACATTTATTACATAACAAATACAGTGCCAACATTTGTTTTTTCCCTCTTGTCGTGTATGCCTAACTGAGCTCATGTGAAGACTGTAAATTCCCCAGTCAGCAGCTTGTGCTTTCAAAGTGTTTTGCAATTTATCCAACATTTAGCTCCAACGCTGGCTCCCACTGAAATTGGTCACGACCCACGGCCTTCTATTAAACTTCGAATCTCCCTGTAGTGTCAGGTGAACGGCAGACCTACATTTTGTTTGTACGCAGCAACGTCAACGTCCTGAGCTGTCGTTCCCAAGTTTAGGTGCTCGACCGCAGCATGGCGGAGATCACGCCAAACACGCAAAAGGCGATCCTCCTGCGAGTTTTACTTCTCATCGTCGCAGTTGAAATTAATTTGACGGCGACTAATTTCATTCAGGACCAGAACAACAATGTTTTTAAGCAGGCTCAGCCACTCAAATTCAGTCTCCACATCTTTCTCCTCCCACTATTGGCTGAGTTCGGCATATTTTTGTATGCAAATGCATACTCGGAACGCCGCTACGGGTCTATGGGCATGTGGTGAGTGTTTAAAAGTGCCTGACGCGGTAAATGATCTATTAAAATTTCATGCGAACGCCCGCACCCCAGGTGTATGGGGAGATAAATAAGATTAAAACACTCCCATCATTGTAATCATGGTTTTACACACTTGGGTTTTCGTTAATAGTTATAAACGACGACCAAAACGACAATCAGAAATTAAAGGCGACGGAAGCCTATCAACTGCCAATGGCGTCAATGACAAAACATCTGAAGTTATCGTTAATTTTTGGGTGTTAAACCATCTCTTAGAAAACACTTTTTTCAATTATTTTAAAATTGTTTTTAATGATAAAAAAGAACATTGTCGAGGACTGAGTTGTATCGTAATAGCGAGCATGTTTCTATTGCCTAGCTTTTGCGGCCTTTGATTTCCCTCTAAAGCAAGTTTGATTAACTCAACCTTAGGATTCCACTTAAAATAGAAAGGCATATGTTCGATTTTGTTAAAGATCTGGCTTATTGATTCCTGACTCCCACCATGAGTCGTAAAGTAATATATATGTATATGTGTATATAAGTCAATCATACTCTCGCGTATGCAATCTAACAGCAGTAAATGACTGCTTCGCTGCAAGTATTGTCTTCTGGTATAGGTGATCCTTTTTTAAGAACCTGTACGGAAAAAAAATGATAAAAATATACCACGAGCGTTCAGAAAATTCAGAATTTGCCCATATAAACAGTTAACTAATGCACAAAGCGTTCAAAGGTCAACAAATAATCCAGACTGCTCGTTCATTCCCTCCTCTCTCATGTTCCCTATACGAGACCTGGCGATATTTTGTTACAATGCAAAAAACCGAAAAGCGATTAAATGTGAAAATGCTTGCCCATTGGAACTGATAAATGGGCACAATTTTCCGTACGTAGCCATGCATTTCACGAGTTTGTAGATTTTTGTTAAGAACAGTACAAATGTACATTTTGACAGCACTTGAACTTTACGTTTGCCATAATTCGTCAACATTGTCCTCCTTCACAGGTCCAAAACATGCCTCTTTATTTTCATCCTTGGTGCATGTCCTGCAGTTTGCCTTATGGAGCACCACAGGATGGGTGAAGTGCAATTCTTTTATGGGGTGAGTTTATGGAAACGGGCGTATTACCCGCGGGTTTTACGTGCATTCATGTTTCACTTTTTCACTTGAAATGTGTTGCTTAGGACACGCGGAGGGTCGAAAAGTGCATGCATACGTTGTTTTCTGCCGCGTTGCATTTAACAATTACTTTACATGCAATTATAGGACATCATCTCTAATCCGTTCGGTAGTACTCTGAATCTTAATTGTTTGCATAGCAAAAACAGTGCCTTTTGTGGCATGCATGATATGACCATACAGTAAATATCATAAGGATCCTAAGTTTTGCTCGGATAACATTTCGTAAGGAGCATACCTTTCTTCATATTCATACCTCACATATTGTTTCCACGAGAGTTTCATACTTCATACTGCATTTGTGTTTGTCAGAGGCTACTACTCGATACGAGGTCATTTTTATAAGTCTTCTAAGTAACCTTGTCTCGTACCTAGCAACTATTGGCACATTCGTATCTATCACGCATGCCGTTTATGGTTCGCATTTCCTACGCTTAAGTACCGCCTCCCGTGCATTAAATCTAATAACTTGGGTGCAGTGAACGCGTGGGGATGTACTACACAGACCGTAGTCACCGGACGTCAAGCAAAATGCCGACATATGTGAAAGATTGAAACTATTTCGCTAATCGGTAATGACGTAATTTGTGATACTGATTATCATGTAGTCTAGTCTGAAGTCATTTCAGTCAGGATTTATAGGTGGGTTCTAAAAGGGCTTAGTTTTGGCCAAAAGTAAAACGTATATATTTAAAAGAACTGGCTTTTGAAGTAGTATTCGTTTTTTCTCATTTACTTACACTGGTTTTATAAATTCAAATATATTTTATGTTAAACATGAGCATAATAGATATTTATTATACTTGTTTGATAGCGCATTACGTCTTTGGTAAATGCTTTGCTCAAAGAAAGTGTTGCTTTTGCTTTTTTTTAAATTCTAAATTGCCAAATAATCTCCTACTTACTGACTCCTACACACGAACTCAAGGTTTAAAAATTGCGCACTGCATTCTTTTAAGAATTAAACGCTTTTACCTACAGTTTTCATACAGTTTTGAAAAACATGTATAACATATTTAATGCGGTTTGTTTACCATTAATAATTTGCCGGATACGACGCGTTATCATTAAATACCGCAAAATTATAAAAAAAACCAGAATTAGAAACTTTTTTTAAAAAAAATGAGCTACCCTTTCTTTTAGTATACAATTTAATGAAGGCGTAATTTTCTATCAAACAAGTGTAATTTTGCATTTTTTTGCATACATATTTGAATTTATAATGGCAATCGAACTAAATGATAAAAGCAGCCAGTTCTTACAAAAGATACGCTCTGCTTGTGGTCAGAACGACGGTTGTGTAAAAGGAGCATCCTTTAATAACTGAAATGACTTTAGAATAGGCTACAAAATGATCAGAATCACAACTCAAATCATGGCCGATTGGCGAAGGATTATCAATGATTCACACATGTCGATATGTGGCGTTATCTTTGGTGACTACTGTACTAGTTAACGCGTTAAAATAACTTAACGGCGCAATTCTGCATATTCGCCATGTGAATGTTTTAGCACATGTTTGTTTCAATCCAGATGCAATAAGTATAAAAATTTCTGCATGCATCTTCCCTTATTATATGTGATTCCGGTCGTCTCTGTTAATGTGCATTTCCGAATGAACGGGGACATTCTCCTTTCAGATTCCACCCGAATTGTGTTATATTTTATATTCCAAATCGGGTATGTGGTCCTTAGTGGGTTTGCGACAAACGAAGCTAACGGTTAAAACGTTTTCATAATATCAGGTAAACGATTTATTTAAAGGCATTTATTGGGACAAAACAAATGGTTTGGACACGTTTTTAGAAACCGAAGTAATTTGTATCTTTTGACTTGGTCACACTGTTCACATTGCGTCATTTTTTCATACGCTAATATGCAGAAACACATGCGTATCTGTCCGTGCACACATTGTCTGTGCTAAAAACAGGGTGTCCCAGAAGTTACTGACCCTTTCGATTTGCCAATGAAACAAAAAATATTAACGCTTGGATAATAAAGCTTGTTTTATGCAAAAGAGAAAACTTTTTATGCTTGATGAAAACTAGGTTTTAAATAAAACGTTTTTTTAAATGATGGCCATGGCCGTTTTGACTAGTAAGGGTTCCTTTCCTTTTCGTTTCCATAACGCTTCTTAGTGTATCAGGCGATAGTTTTCTTATTTCACAGCAAATTTTGGTTTTAAGTTCTTGCAGATTTGTCGGAATTGTTACATAAACCCTTGATTTAAGTAGCCCCGTACGACGAAATCGCATTGGGTTAAATCTGCAGATCGAGGGGGCCAATATATGTTACCAAATCGTGAAATTAAATGATTTGACAAGCACTCATTTAACAATGTCATCGTTTCTCTTGCTGTATGGGCCGTGGCTCCATCCTGTTGAAACCAAGTATTGCGTAGGCCATGTCTCTTAATTTGAGGAATATGAAATCATTGTTTAGTATCTTTCACCATTAACTGTTAATGTTGCGCCATCATTATTGTCAAATAAGTATGGGCCAATCACATTGGAAGCAGTTATTCCGCACCACACCGTCACACGAAGCGAATGCAGTGGTCTTTTTTGAATTTTTCTTTGATTTTCATTGCACCAAATTCTAGAATTAATTCTTTCGAATAAAACATTTTTCAATATCCTAGCGTTACCATTTTTCGCTTAATTGGCAAATCAAAAGGATAATTTACTTCTGGAACACCATATATATCTTTGTTTGATGTAAATTATCACAAACCGACGGTCGTTGCGGTGATGACCTTGCGACGGTGCATAATAAATGAAAGTAATTTCGACTGGGCCTTTTCGAAAACCTTACTATGAAGTACATGAACCGAACCTGCCAATGGTTAGACTGAGCTTATCGAAGCGGGACATACATTCTTTATGCCGTTGTCTTCTTGTAAGTGATGTTGCAATGGCGATGAAATAATCGTTAGTTTTCTTGTCTTACGAAAAATAAGCTGTATTTATTTTTGTTTTTCATTCCATCTGAAGTCGTTGCAAATCATCTTACCTTTTAGAAATGGCGTTGCGCATATGACGAAAAACCTCTACCTGTAAGTCTTTAGTAAATGCGCATGCCTTTGCTTATATTGTCAGACTACCGTTAAAATTGATATATTTTCTAGAAAAAAAAACACTTTATTTTGACCGCGCAAAATAACAGCAGCCATAAGATGTTCAATGAAACCTTTAAAATGCAAACTGATGTTAATCATGGTGAAGTAATCTAAGCAGCTTGATACTCGAAACTAATAAATATTATTTATTCTGCTCAAAAGTACACAACATGTGATTTAGAAACGAAATGAATGCTTTTTATATTCGGGAATTGTATACGTATGCTAAAAGCATACACACTCTTACGATCAGTCAGCAAGTGCGCATTAATAATTTAAGCAAATAACGAAACCCATACGGACACTATGACAAGTGTCATTTGTCACTTATATGTGCTATCTGAACTACCAATGACTAAAAATTATGTTGCCTCATACTTCTTATCAATATACGTAATTTTTAGGATTACATGAAATTATGTCCAGTGGGAAAAAGCAAAACAGTTACCTGTTTCCGCGAAAGGGAGGTGAGTTTAAATATATTTTTAAATTTCTGTTTGTCCACTGTCTGTATGGATTATGGTTTTAATATTGCCGCCTCGAGCAAAAGACAACCTATATTTTGAGTAGGATCAATCTTGCCGCACTTGAATTTAAAGTAATAAATATCGCATGGAGGCTTAATCAGTTGGAAAATATAAGAAAATCTAGTATTTTTTCAAAGGAGAGGAGTTTAACTGTCAACTTGAAAATGTCAACGAATTTCAGATTACAATAGTAATGTTTGCTTATAGGTAAGCAGTAATCAGTGTGCAGTTCTACAAACACTGATACGCACAAACCTGTAGGTAACTGTAAATATACACGTGCTGTTCATCTTGCAAAAGGTTTATCAAAATCGCATACAGGAACTGGTACACTTGCAGTAGCAAATATTACTTGAAAATGTTGCGAAAAAGGTGATTCTGTAAAAAGTGGCTACTCAAATAGCATGCTTTTTTTATACGCAGGAATAAATACTTTCTTGCTTCTTTTTTCATAGCAAATAACGTCTTCTTACAATTTTATTATTAAAAAAGGTTTCCTTCCATTTAAAAAAACTAATTTGTAGTTTTTTTTCACGACTGTGCGGTTTTCATGCATAATTTATCGTATCTACCAATATATTAATGTTGCTCCTTATATGTCCAGCGTGTTCTATGTCTATTGCAAAATTATATAAGTGCTACACATCCACTTCCTCCATCCGTACACAAGAACTTACTTTACCTTAAACTACATGAACAGAGCATTCAGTTTATACAACTTGAATTACGTTCCAGCAGTCGGAAGCTTTTAAAATCATTGCGTAATATGGAAGCTGTGTTAAGGCCGAAGGAAACACTTTCTTTAAGAATGAAATTTAAAGAAGGCGTTATTAAATATCAAATCATTACAAGAGCGGATGTTTTTTTGCATGCTATCCATAACCTATATTTAAATATCTGAAGGCAGTCAAAATCTTTACGAATGTCAGGGAAGCGAACGAACGCTTTCGATTTGTTGTATCATCAGTTAATGCAGTAATAAACGAAAGGTTAGAGGGACTGAACGTTTTAGGCAAACCAATCAGTAGTAGCAAGGGAGAAAAGTGGGTAGAGATGTGTAGAGGGATCGGATGGTGTGCTTGAGAACAATAATCTTGAATAAGCTACTGAATACGTAAGCCTCGTACTACGCCTTGATGCACTGATGAGACTGCGGCATCAAGTATTCAAAGGCCACCGACGCTAAGGGTCACAACCAGGCAATTATCTGTCAGGCGCATGCTAGCCAAAATATGTTAACATAGAACATACAATTTTTTCTGCAGCAGAAGAAAAACCTTTACATTGTAAATGTTATTTTTCTCATATTTTATTGGGTTTAAGTCGCATCTGGAAATATTAACATCTAATTGCCGCCAACAATTAATTTATGTGGGCATATACTATGCTCAGGCTGAATAAGATGAACTTATTTTTAAAATTTTAGATAAACACCTGTTTCGTTGAAACGTTTGATGTAGTAAGTTCTTAAAGCAATTATTGCATTCACATGTGTCCCTTGTGTGTAGGAGAATAGGTACTACGTTCTACACAGAATGACTCCAATTTATTGCTAGTCAATGAAACCAAACGTGCCAAATTCACACGAAAAAGCCTAAGACATTTTTATGAAAAATGAGTCCATGAATCACAAAACGATGACACCTGATCATGGTTTAATCAAATATGATACGTTCTTGCTCGTGCAATATTGTGCCGCTGCGAGAAAATTCCCTACCCCGTAATCTTCCGTGCATTTAAAGAGAGGCTGAAAAATGCACCAAGTCTGACTAGCTATTAATCAGATTTTAAAAAAGCACCATCTAACCATTCGGTAAGCAGTTAACTGTATTTGGCAATAAACATTAGCATACTGTCAATAATATAATTGCCTGATAAGCTGTACCTCCGAGGCTGAAAATGCGACCGTGGGAAGAAATTCTACAATTTTCCGATTCACATTTTGTTTGAGGCCTTTTTTGAAAGAATAACCTGCGCATACTTAATCTTAAACAGTTCAAAATATAAAGAAAATAAGTTTTTGATGACTAGATGTCTGGCAGTGGGCACTTCAGAGCCACATGTGGTTGCAGCTGTGATCTAAGAGCCATCGCTGCCGAATACGTGGATATCGATCAATTGGCAGTCTGATTCGGAATGGTGAGCAAGGTATAGACCGAGAATGCTGTGTTCCCGAAATGACTGTAACGCTTAAGTCGTTTGTGCAGAATGCAATGTGAAGAAATATTATTAAGTACAACGTTACATTGCAATTTACATGTAAATGCATATTAATTGGACCGTAAATAAGCAGGCACATTTAAATCTTTAAAAAGCCTTCCTGAATAAAAAAATAATTTGTTTTTCTATAGATTCCTAAATATCCAGTACCCGTAAGTTGCACATACGTTTGTTTCAAATTATTTAATCTATTTATGGCAAGATTGTATTTGACAAATTTTCCATTGCTACACTGCTACTTCTCTCCCATTATTTACAACAAGAAAGACGTACCCATAGCATAACTTTTGTTAGGCTCTTAATGTAAAAGTTGATAATTGCTCTCAGGCAGTAGTGACAATACGTTAGTTTCTTGTATTCTTCATCAAATTACACTGGAACACAGTTCATTCCAAAAAATATTCGGATTTGTGCTAGTAGCGATGAGAGGAATTGTGCGTGCATGACAGTCACATAAAACTTTACGACGACAGTCAACCAATGAAAGAAGTTGTTGTCCAAAAAAATGGTATTTTATGCATAATACCTATACCAAAGGTAAATATTGCAAATTTGACCGACAAAAGAGTTGATGTATGACATGCGCACATTTTGCTCGATGTGCGTTCATTCTTATAAAAATCTGAAAAATGAGAACCGCTACAGGATCGACTGCACATAATGTTTGAGAATGGGTGTTGCAATCTGCAACTACAGAACATTGACTATCTTGTATTTCTCAGACGTTAACAATAGTGCTTCTTTACGTTTACTCAATTTCGTTTACATTATTATTGGAACGCATGACATCAACATTTCGTCTATTAATATAAATATATAAATATATATATATATATATTTCAATCTATCCCAATCATCATCCCCGAAAGAAGGCAAAGACGAACACAAAGCGCTGTCCTGAACCACACTGTAATGGTGCTGGCGTTTTGGAAATACACTATTTTCCATCATCAGAGTGGTGGGTTCTGTGTTTGCTGCTTGCTGAGAGTTGGAATGCCGCGCAGACCATCTGGTGTTGGAGCGATGGCTGACGCACGAGCCCTGAACTTTTTGCTGTCCGTAGATGGGCTGCGGTACCTCCGTTGTGGGTGGCAGGCGCCCGCGTGTGTCATACGTTGCCTTTCCGTTTGTCGTTAACGCGTCTACCTTAACCGGCCCGGTAGTGTGACCACTGCCCGACCTCCCCTCTGAGCCATATGCGCGGATCAGCCCTCGTTCCGGGTCCGGTGTCCATCGGTGGGAAGATAAGTCCTATCGGTCGTGTGCAGGGCGAAAAGCCCTTTTTGGACGCCATCATGAGCCCCTCGTCGCCTGTCCGTCTTTTGATGTCGAAATCAGGTCTGTGTACGTATCGTTAGCACTAGGCCGGCTACTATCGGCTCTCCTTCCGTACTCGGGTGGCTGGACTGGTTGGCATTCAATGTGCTGACCCGGCTCACAGGTTTGTGCTCATCCGTGGATTGATGACTCATGTAGGCTGTTTGAGTAGCGATTAGTTCTCCTCACCTGCCGCGTCGGTGGCCACTGTTGACGAAGTTGCAAGTCGCTCGCTAGTGCTGGCGGCCTCGTCGGAGCTAATTGGAGTCTTGTCCGGAGGGCCTGATAGGCTGAATGCCAACCGGTCTAGCCACCCGAGTATGAAAGGAGAGCTGATAGTAGCCGGCAAAGTGCACAAGATACGTACACAGACCTGATGGTGACAATGAAAGACGTACAGGCGACGGAAGATGTAGGAGGACGGGCAGAGAGGGCCCTTCGTCGCGCACACGACCGGGATGACTCACCTACCCACCGATGGACACCGTTGGACACCGAAACGAGAGTTGATCCGTGCATCCGGCTCAGAGGCAAAGTCGGGCGGTGGTCACATTATCGGGCCGGTTAATGTAGACGCGTTAACGACACACGGACGGGCAACGGATGACACACCCAGGTGCCAGCCACCCACGATGGAGGTGCCGCAGCCAATCCACGGACAGCACGAAGTTCAGCGCTCGTGCGTCAGCCATCGCTAGAACACCAGATGGACTGCGTGGCAGGTAGAAATTAGCTAGGCATGGGGATGACTTTTGTGATGCGGTTGTGGGCTCGTCTTGTCCAGGGGATTGTATTTACCTATAAAAAATATGAACGTTCGTGCATTTACCCCCTATGACAATGGAAGCTTGTATGATTCCGAAACGTCAGTACATTATATCGTAGGTTCCCGTGATCGCTTTGCCTTCTCAATTATGTCCGGGAACACGCATTTTCGCTTCTATCATCAATATATATAGACATAAGCGAAGATGCTGACCCCAGGTATTAGAATGGAATGATAAGGTAAGGCGATCTCTGGAGGAGAATGTTTATTCATATTAGCTTTCGCACTCATGCTCGAGCCTTTTTGTTCTGCAATTCGCGTCTGCGGTCGCTTTCCCGTCTCTCCGACAAAGTCAGCCGCACACGAATCGCATTTGATCCGGTGAAGGACGTTGGCGGTACAAATGGGCAGAAACAAACTGCAGCGAGTCACCTGACCGGAAATCTGAAATGCAATACCTCCAACGCCTTTTCATGGCCGACGGTTACCCCCGAAACATTATCGAACGCGGCAGGCAGTCTTGACCGAACCGAAGTCCAGCAGCCGATCAACCAACAGTATGGCGTGCGCTGCCTTACATTGATAGAGCGTCAGAGGCAGTATCCCGTGCATGTAATTCCTGGGTGTCGGCATCGCCCACCGACCAGAGGCGACAATACGACAACCGGTCATGGGCCCGAAGGACCCCCTGCCAAGAGGTGAAATCACCAACGTCGTTTACCGGATCAAATGTGATTCGTGTGCGGCCGACTGTCAAAGAGACGGGAAAGCGACTGCAGACGCGAATGGCAGAACACAACAGGGCCGTAAACAGGATGAACGATCGATCGTTGGTGGCAGAACAGAGCACGAATTCCGAACACATATTCTCCTACCAGGCTGCCAAAATCCTGGGTCAAGGAAATGACCGCGTAATCAGGGAGACAATCGACGCCTGGCACACGGGGACAACCTCAATACACCGTTGTGTTAGGCTTTCCACGGCCTACCAAGCTGTTCAAATTCATCTCAATGAAGAAAAGAGCAAACGGGACCATAGACGGACCACGAATCTGCATACTCGCGAGCCGATGATGGACACGCACATATCTGAGCCACAACCGGAAGTGGCAATCATCAGCTCAGCCAGCTCATCCGGTCAGCCTGCAAATATGAAACCGGATGAACGTAGGGGCATATGGTTGATTCCCGGTCTGGGAAGACAGCTTCGGTCAATGACGGGTGCAGAAACGTGAACACCGGAAGTGGACGAGAGACCACTTGACTGAGGTTATAAGGCTTCACAGGGCACGATGATTGAACATCCCGTCTAACCCCCTCCTCCCTCCCCCCTCCTCTGTATTGGTTAAACTCTATTGACTATGACTGCCAACACCTTTAACTACTGCGAGGCGCGGTAGAATTACCACCTCTGATAATGGAAGCCTGCACACTTTTGAAACGTCAGGACGATAAAACAATGGTTTCCGAGATCGCCTTATCTTCCCGATCATCATCCCACAAAGAGGTCGACGAAGAAGACAAGGCGCTGTCGTAGCTCACACTTTAATTGTGCTCACGTTTCAAAAATACACTATTTTCCATTATCAGATTGGTGAGTTGTGTTTTTGTTTACCAAGATTTGGAATGCCGCGCCGCCCATCTGCTGTTGTAGCAATGGATGACGCACGAACTCTGAACTTCGTGCTGTACGTGGATTGGCTGTGGCACCTCCATTGTGGGTAGCTGGCGCCCTTGTGTGTCATCCGTTGCGTGTCCGTGTGCCGCTAACGCGTCTAGGTTAGCGGGCCCGGTATTGTGACAACTATTCGACCTCCCGTCTGGGCGGAACAGCACTCGTTCCCGGTGCGATATCCGTCGGTGGGAAGATGAGTCCTATCGGTCGTGCCCACGGCGAAGGGCCGTCTGTGGACGCCCTAGTGCGCCCCCACCCGTCGCCTCTCCGTGTTTTGTTGTCACCATCAGGTCTGTGTACATATTGTGTGCACTTGGCCGGCTACTATCGGATCTCCTCCCATACTCGGGTGGCTGGAGCGGTTAGCATTCAAAGCGCGGACCTGGCGCACATGTTTGAACTCGTCGGCGGGTTGATGACTCATGTCGGCCGTTTGAGTCGCGATTAGCTCTCCTCCCCTGCTGCGTCGGTGGCCACTGTTGACGAAGTTGCAAGTCGCTCGCTAGCGCTGGCGGCCTCGTCGGGGCTGATTGGAGTCTTGTCCAGAGGGCCTGATAGGCTGGAGTTAAATTAATATTTCTGTTTATTGTGTCCACGGATGCGCAACTTTCAAGCACCAATCTGGTCATCCTGTCGTTGAATCGGCTGATGAATTTGGCGTTTGCAGAAGCGAATTTATGCTTCTCCCGGTCCATATGGCCGTATACCACTGCAAGTTGGTGTTCATGCAGTCTTTTATAGAAGCCTTTCACTGTTTCACCAGCGTCCACTGCACTGCAACTTTAACATGGTGTGCTGTAGACCACTGCTGATTGTTCCATTGCCGGAAGCGGGTCCTTGGGTCTCATTATCTGCTGTCGGATAGTTGATTTGGGTTTGTGGGTCACCTCATTTCCGAAAGGTTTCACGAATCTAGCTGTCGTCTACTAAACCATTTTTCACGTAGGGGATCGCTAGCCACAACTTTGGTTTTGTCATCGTCGGGTCGATTTTGGATGGGCTTACGTCGGCATTGACGTATGTAGGATCGCAAGCAACTGCCGCTGAATAACCACGGAAATGTCCATTCTAGCACTACAAGTAGTGTGAATTTGATATGACAATAGTATAACATCATTGATATATATATATATATATATATATATATATATATATTAACATAGGTGAAGATATGAGGTCCAGATAAATAATGCCGATCATCATCCCCTAAAGAAGGCGAAGATGAAAAAAGGCGCTGTCGTGGACCGCACTGTAATTGAGCTGAAGTTTCGGAAATACACTATTTTCCATCATCAGAGTGGTGGATTCTGTGTTCCTGCTTGCCGAGAGTTGAAATGCCCCGCAGACCATATGGTGTTGTAGTAACGGCTGACGCACGAGCGCTGAATTTCGTGCTGTCCGTGGATTGGCTGCGGCACCTCCATTGTGGGTGGCTGGCGCCCGTGTGTGTCATCCGTTGCCTGTCCGTGTGTCGTTAACGTGTCTACGTTAACCGGCCCGGTAGTGTGACCACCGCCCGACCTCCCCTCCGAGCCGGATGCAGGGATCAGTCCTCGTTCCAGGTCCGGTGTCCATCAGTGGGTAGATGAATCACCCCGGTCGTGTGCGCGACAAAGGGCCCTCTCTGACCGTCCTCCTACATTCCCCGTCGCCTGTACGTCTGTTGTTGTCGTCATCAGGTATGTGTGCGTATTGTTTGCACTTGGCCGGCTACTATCGGCTCTCCTTCAATACTCAGTTGGCTGGACTGGTTGGCATAGAAAGTGCGGACCCGGCCCACATTTTTTGGCCCGTCGGTTGACTGATGACTCATGTCGGACGTTTAAGTTGCGATTAGCTCTCCTTCCCAGCTGCTGCAGCCAATCTACGGACAGCACGAAGTTCAGCGCTTGTGCGTCAGCCATCGCTACAACACCAGATGGTCTGCGCGGCATTCAAACTCTCGGCAAGCAGGTACACACTACCCACCACTCTGATGATGTAAAATAGTGTATTTCCGAAACGTCAGCACAATTACAGTGTGGTCCAGGACAGCGCCTTGCTTTCTTCCTAGCCTTCTTTGGGGGATGATGATCGGGTATGTATATATATATGGAAGGATAAGGTAAAGCGATCTCTGGGGGAGAATGTTTATTCGTCTGAGCTTTCGCACTCATGCTCGAGCACATCATCGGAGATAGACATTCGGGTCAAGAACATGAGTTAAAATAGGGGCTCACTGCTAGCTGCTGGTTGGTCCACCGTCCTCTCGTCTTATTTGACCTCTTATCGTGCGCATGCGTGTTCCCAGACATAATTGAGAAAGTATGACGATCACGGGAACAAAAGGTTTATCGTCCTAACGTTTTGGAATCATTAAGCTTCCATTGTCAAAGGTATTAGTAACACGAATTGTCACAGTATTTAAGGGTAACATCAGATAGGCAGGCCAATGACTGTTGTTGTCATGCGTCCGTGGGCTCGTCTCGGTAGGAAGAAGGGGCGTCGGGGTGATAACGGTCATTGATCGGGTCGTCATGGTCCGTTAGTAGGGTTCACCCGTCCTCCAGCTGCGTTGACAACTTACCGCCAGCGTGTGAACGGTGGTTGCCATGTCCGTGTTCACGTGTCGGCTGCTGCCGGACTGTTGATCATCACTGTCTGGTTTCAACGTTTGTTTGTGCTTGTCTGCATTGTTCTTCTTGTCATGCGGCTGTGGGCACATCTCCGTGGGAGGCGGTGGTGGTGTCGGGGTTATAATGGTCATTGATCGGGTTATCAGGGCCCGTTGGTTGGGTTCACACATCGTCCTGCTGTGTTGACTGCCTCCTTCAAAAGTGCGAACGCTTGTTGCTAGGTCCATGCTCCCTTCTCGGTTGCTGCCGGGCTGGTGGTCATCCTCGCTGTGGTCTGGTCTCAGCGCGTGCTCGCGTTTGTCTGCCTTCACATCATGTTGCTGACCCCGCGGACCTGTAGACAACATGGCTTGCTTTCCGTTTGCGACTGCATCTGGCGGTCGTTTACGCTCGTGTGTGGTTGGCGCGCCTGGCCGGCGTTTCCTTCCGTGGTCGTTTTGTTTATACGTTTGGTGTTAGTTGCCTTACGATAGACCTTCGTTTTTATCCTCCCCTCGAAAGTCTTTTTACATGCACATCCAGGAAAGGCAACCAGTCGTTATCTTCCTCTATCATCGTTAATTCGATGTCGGGGAATATATAGTTTATTAAGGTCTTAAAGCTCTGAACCTCATTCCTTCTAATTACGACAAAGATGTTGTCGACGTATCTGGTCAAGAATGTTAGAGAATAAGCCCGGAAGACTAGTCGTTTTTGCCTCGGGAGGACCGCCTCGGCAATTAGTCCCGACAGGGGGAGCCCATTGGTGTTCACTGCGTCTGTTAACATTTCCGGCGTGCAAATTTGAAAGCTGCGACAAAGTCTACGGGGCGAACACCTCTCGCGTTGAACTAAGTGTCGAAGGATAAGAATGTCAACTGTTGTTGAGTGAGAGGACGTAATGAAAGTTTATGGACCAGGGCACCATCATAACCGAAATCTATCCTTTCTTTGAGTATAACATTTCAAAAACGCAGACTTTGCTATCGAACAAGCACAAGAAATAATTTTCACGTGCATTTTTTCCATAAAATATGTTTGAATTTATAAAAGCAGTCAAAATCAATGATAAAAAGGCATACAACATATATAGTCAGTTTTTATAAATGCATACACTTTGCTATGAGTCGCAATGAAGCTCGTTAAAAAGCCGGCTTCCTTTCCTGACTGAAATGACTTAAAAATAAAATGCATGGTAATCAGTATCACAACCGCAGTCAATTCTGATTAGCAAAAGAGTATAACTATTTCGTATACGTCGAAATATCGCATGATCAACGGCGTCTGCTGCATACTTTCTTCCGAAGTGCATCACAAATTTGCCTTTATTTATAAAACACGCATACTTTGAAGATACAGATGTCCTACGGACATCGGCAGCGTTTTTAGCCAAATGATAATTAGTTGCAGAGGAATAGGTTATATAAACACTTCTGCTATCAAACATGTGGGGATGGAAAGAGCACGCATGTGATAATAATAAATGCCTATAATATACGGACACGAGTTTTACCTACTTGCTTATAATTACGGGAGGCATTTTGGAAAATTATGTGACAATTTCTATTCTGATGCGAGTCCTTGCACATTGTGAAAATAACCGTAGGTTCATTTATAGGTTATTCATGTAGACATTGATGTAAAAATTTGCATTAGCAATCTGCGACAAATCCAAATATAATGTTGCCAGTTAATGAGCCCCATAGTAGGGCAGCTTCACTTGATGCCGTAGGAAATCAGTGAACAATAGTCAATCAGCGTCCATAGCCGTCGACCACAACCTGCATGGCAACGAGCCCGTGGCTCAATCGCTTGACCAACTGACTTCTTTTCAACATGTCATAGTATCGTGCCTATTATAGGTCAACACTAGGGGTTTATTATAACCGGACTAAAATGTTTAGTGCCCCTGAAAAGTTCATTCAAGACTTTCTGGTATTTGCCTGCAATAAAACCTGCTTGCACTACTAGTTAGGAGTCGAGGCTGGAAACTGTGTTCCAAGGCAGTGCCGGAGGAGTGCTTTCAGTAACGGATGAGTGACGTTTGACTAGCGAGCTACAAAATGGGTATATGTATATGTACGTAGGTAATGCAGCGATTACTTTAGAGCCACACACGCCACCGTGCACCTGTTAGTGATGTAGGCGGGGGGGGGGTAGACACGGTTGAGAGGAGTGGCGGTGCCCCAATAGACGTTCAAACCAGCAAAATGTTAAGTGAGCAATGTTAAGTCTGATTTCCCATTTATGCATAAAGTTTAAACTGCTATATTTAGAAGTAAGCTTGTCTAGCTCAGATCATTTTATAGTAACATTTAAAATTGTATCTTTTACTTTGTCGTTTTCTAGGAACCATCCGGCAGTGGCACGCAACGCAAGGCAGGTTTTTCAACAATTTGTTCGTTATTATGTGCTGATTTGCTGTTTAAAAATATCTGACACATTTTGAGTCACTGTTACGTTTTACCAACACAATTAAAACAAGAAAGCTGGACATTTACAAGGTTCACGAGTGCCACTTAATAAAAAAGCCATAGGCGGCGTTCTGTGACACAAAACGTTTGCTTGTGAATGATTAAAATTCAGTTTTTTTCCTTTTTATTATGTATGCTAGCAAAAATAATTGATTTCTATTGTATTATATAGCTATCAATTGAGCAGCGTCCACGTAAACACGAGAAATAGGTTTGCGACGGACCATGCACTCGATGTCTTTGAATACAAAAGTATAACATTATTTGTAGACCCATTCTCACCATAATCTGAAAAATGGTATCCAGTTCACGACTGGTCACGCAAAGGATTAAGGGTTGGGCCTAATTTCTGCATGTCTGAGATCGCTGGTGTTCTACTTTTCAGCTGGCCTTTTAAAACTTCGCGAGGGTAATTTATACGCACAAAGGCATGTGCGTGAAAATGCTGGCTTCCAGAGTTCAGAGTTTGAAAACAAATTTTGATGTGAAATATGTTTGAATATTTTCACAATATAAAGGGAATAGAACGAAGGGCTCCAGGTGAGGCCAGCAAAATTACTGATCAGTACGAAAGAGACCGATGTATAATTATCAGACGCAATCATTACTATATGTTGATACGGAGTGTATTCCTGTGTCAACACCGGTTGCGTTTCCCCAGAACGTGTTAGGAAGAGAATACAGACTGGTATAACAACTGGTACTTTACTGTTACTTGTACTAGTACATCAACACTATGCCGTGTGTCCAGCAGCTGGCCTTCTGTGGTCGGCCTCGCTTTGGCAGCAGTGACGTGAAGTCGGCAGCGTATCCTACAACAGAGTCCCCGTTCTGCTCCCAAACTTTCTAGTTAAGGAGCAGTCGTCATTGCTCCCATTAGCTCTCAAATGTCATCATGCGCATGCTCGCTTATGTACGCCTGACATTTGTCCTCAGTGTGACCTCACTGATAACATCAACCCGGCTCCTGTGGCAGTGCGACTTCGTATGCCTTCTTTGTCCTGTCTGTCCTTTGAAGGTCGCTTGTGACTGCATGAACCGGCCACCAGTCAGGTTCCTTTGTTCTGGTAGTCTCGGGATTGCCCGAGTGATATCTTGCGTCCGGGATATCCCAACAATCTACACCATTATCTGCTCTATTGTACGATATTTGTGTTTATTATGTCAACGTATGCTGTTGAAGGCGCGTCCAATGGGGCCGCACGTCGATAATTGCAGCCCGAAGATCACGATTGGCTTACTATTTGTTCTCAAGTGTATGATTATCAAAAGTGGCAACATCTAAATTCTGCTCATCAAAAAAATTGTTGTCGATGGTTTTTGCAGTCATGGCTTAGATCGTGCTTGTTAGGGCCCAGATTTACTCAGAGTGCACGCTGTCCTAACGATGCATTCCCACAAGATATCGCCGGTCATCCACGGCAACCGACTGGTTAGCTCAGTCATAATGCAGTCGATTATGCCACGTAGGTGCGGCCCGGCGCCGTTTGCTAACGCACAAGTTACGAGAGCCATATAGCCAATGGCGTTTCCCTTACGTGTAACCACCATGTAATTGGTCCAACCTTGTACATAAGAGTTCGCTTGCCTTAAATTATGCTGTACCAGGTTATCTCAATGACTTCTGCATCCGCTGTATTTCTTCTTGTGTTCTTCCTTGTGGGGCCTACATTTCAAATTTCCACTTAAACCGCTTATTTGCAAAAATACTGTTGCATTTTTTTTTGAAAATTCAAGCTTTATGTATAAGATAAACATTTGACATTTTAGGCTGTGTTATTATCCCTTTCACGTTCTCAAACGAGTGCAAAATCTAAGAGTTTACTATAAGCGGACTTTAATAGCTAATGCTCCGGAAATCGTCATTCAAATCTTCGTTGTATTTGTGGGCGGTCGTACCTGCGTGCAGTCTAGTCTAATAGCTAGATTTTCTTAGCAAATGCCACTGTGTTATGTCCAAAGTGCATGGTAGATCTTAAGCTATTATCAAATGCACGTTTAATTAAACTTTCGGCTTACTACAATTCCCGGCTTGCCTATGACTCCTTACTAAGCTAAACAATTCTACATGCACGTACAGGCCGCGCTGCAGTTTCCAACTTACTGACATAAGCAAGTATGATTACTATAACTTGTACTTTTACCATAGGCTCAACACTTCTTACAGAAGTATCCTGGCCCAAACTTCCTTAAATGCGACCCCAGCAGCTAACTTGCTTTATTAGTTACATCAAATTCAAATGTAGCTTACCATTAAGTCAACCTGGCTATAACTATATCACTCAGTTTAGAAACAACTATATTGCTTTATTTATGTGGTTTGATCTCTTAGCTTAGGTTTGCTTAGCTGTGGTAGTGTAGTCTAATACTAGGACGTGCGGTAGGTATTTTACTTTTTATTCTTTTATTAAGTACTACTACACTTCTCGTTGACACTGACGGGACATGATTCTATTCATGCTGGAATGGGCACATACGGGATAGCAGCTATAGATTCAGCTCGACTGATCGAGTTGAAAGTGCGGCAAACAAGACATATGCAGCTTTGCTCAGGACCTCAGCTCCTTTATTGTCAAAATGCTAATCACTTTTACCGCACACAGATAGGGAAGTGCGTCTCATTAAAAGAGGATACGCAGGCAGTTTTTAAAGAATATTATCTACTAGCCTAAATAAGCATGGTTGCTAGATTTAGAACCCCTAACATAAGCACGCACCTTTGTTAGCGGCATCATAGTCCGTTCAGCTCCAGGACTCGAGGTGAGATTGCGGCAACCAAGGCAAGCACAGCTTTGCTCAGGACCTCAAGCAGGAATTTACGCGAAATAGTTAAACCAACATTCACACGCCTTGTTGAGACTATATTGATATGAGCCTTGCGAAGACTTAGTCAGCGTCAAGGTTGATAAATTGTGGCATCAGTGCTAGCACTAGTACTACTTCATCTCCTGTTGCGATTGAGGGCATATGAACCATGTGATGACTTTAACCAGCGAACATCTCACTCAATGGCTCCCTAATAGTATAATTATAAAAAACAGTAGTTGTGGTTAGCAGAATGAGCCCTATGTTCTTAGAAACAGGCTAGACACCTACTATAGGTGAGTGAACGTAAAGTCTATTTTCACTAAATATTAAGTTAGGCTGAAGATATGGCTTGACAAAACAGCTAACGCCTTATTCTTGCTCAGTGATCTCGACTATGTCTTGTCACTGTACAAAGCTGATGACGGTATAGAGTGAGAAAGACTGCCACGCGTCTACTTTCTTTATAATTGGCTGCATTTCTCGTGCCTGCTCTCAGGCAAATGGTGGACATAACCGATCACGGTGGTCGAACTCACACCCCCGTGCACAAAAATGCATTGCATGGCAACCGGTTAGGTATGCATATAAGCTCCAAGGCGGAGCGGGTATAGTGACTTCATTGATCAATGTGAAAAATATGTGTGAGTACATGCATGCAGTATAAATATGTAAACATATGAGTGCAGCCATTCGTCTGCTAATGCTGTAGGTAAGGAGGACACGGTTGACAGAAGAGGCACATTTCGGCGTGTCAGTCACATCCTCCAGTCATAAGTAATTTTCGCTTATGCCTCACAAGAGGCTCAAAACAGAGAACATGTTTCGTGAGTAATTTTGCGTTTGACACACTGTATCATATATTTTCCTAATTTGTAGGAAGCAATTACTAATGGATTTTATGCTAAGGTAAGTTTTTGTGCATTTTTTGTTATTATGTGTTAATCATTTGGCTGCATTTACCGCCTTTCTGTTGTGTTAGCACACGTTCTTGTCCATGACAATCGCTTCCATTCGGACGGCACAGCAGTGGTTCCGATGACTAACGCTTACAGGCAGAATAATTCCTGAACGCCTGATACTTTTATGTAAACTGCAAACCAGGCGCGCTTACCCGCAAATCTGGACAGTGCACGGCATCACCGAAAGCTAGACGATGACCGGATGGCTGTGAAGTTTAAAAAAAGTCTGTACACCAAAGCAACACCCTTCTGATGGCGTTCTGATGCACAATTTGTCGTTCCACCTTCTCAATCAGGAACAATTTTCTGTTCCTGACGCGAGTTGACAAAGAAAAGCAGGCGCAAATGTAATATACCTACTGTCAACAAAAACAGCTGTTTCTGAACGCTTTTTCGACGTGTTCAACCACTTAAGCGACGACAGTGGGAAGCAGAAGATACAGTACTTGCATTCCTTTTTAAAGAACAACGGGAATGCAAAGTCTTTTATCTGCGAGTGCCTGAATAAAACTTCGCGCTCATCGGTTAGGCAACGAAGAGCCAATATTCTGGCTCGCCGTTCCGTACGTGAAAAACAACCGTTTCAGACGCGACTGCATGATCCCTAGAACCCATTGGGATGGCAGTTGAACATAAGCCTGGTTAAACAATCAGACAGCAAATATTGAAGCCTAAAGACCCGCTGCCTGCAACAGCGAAATCAACCGTGGTCTACAGCATCTAATCCAAAAATGGTGATGTGACGTATGTTGGTCAAACAAGCAAAGGCATGGACACAATAACGCACATACATCAACTTGACATCCATCGCAAAGACAAACTGCATTTGATTTATTGTCGCCTGCAGCAGCTGCGCCACAACTTCGACTTTGAGAATTTAAGGGTGATCGGCAGGGCCGATGAGGATATGGCCACACTAGTGCTGTAAATCAAACTAAAACAAGCCTTCGATTTAAATCTTGTCTACCAACGGCTGTGTAGTACGTTCACATCCGCTCAGAACGGGGTGAAAAAAGTTACGAAAGGCTGACAGCCAACAGCCGTAGAGGAAGGAGATGGCAGCGACGAA